>LFZN01000293.1:0-35990 GCA_001578235.1 Pseudocercospora eumusae | reverse complement strand
GAGGCCCCTATATATAGTAGCGTCCTACGGTTTATCGTTACGAAGTTAGCCTATAGGCGAATCTTTATTACTACTTAGCTAGTCCTTTACTAAAGGAGCCTACTCCTAGCTAGCCCTATCGCCTATAGATAGTATATTATTATTACTTAGCTACTAAGTACCTATACGAGTAGTTCTACTACTTTTTAGAGGTATATCGGACCGCTACCCTTAGTAGAAAGGTTCGAAGATTATTATATAAGGATATCGTTAGGAGTAAGGGTATATAATACGAGTATTAGGTTTATATAACGATGTAATAGCCTCTATTTCGTATATTAGAATAATCTTAGAGATTCTAAAAGAGCGAGAGCCCGCGGGCCTTCTATATCCCTATACTTCGAGGACCGCCGTCTATCCGCCTATACGGCTTATCGCGATCCTTATCGGAATAGGCGATCGCTATTAGTACGAGCGCTCTCGGCTTATCGCGATCCCTATCGTACCGCCGTCTATCCGCCGTCTATCTACGTAGCATGCGCTCGGCTCGTCGCGACCCCTATCGCGATAGGCCGCCCCTATTAGCCCGCAAGCGAACCAATGCTAGGATTCTTACACTATACGGGGTTATATACCTCGTAGGCGATACGTATAAGAAGTAGTATAATAACTACGATCTAGAGTCTCTCGGTAGCTATACGTACTCGGACTTTAAGAAGTTCTACGTAGATTATATCGGGGATCCTATAAACCGCATACTCGACGTAACCCTCGAGTATAAGGTAGCGCGGTAGCGCGAGAACTAGTCGGTTTAGAACTTTACCCTCGAACTCGTAGTACTAGAAGATTAGCTAAGCGACTATACCGAGGCGTAGCGAGTACGCTATCTACTCGCTAAGCTTTAGCCTACGTTACGTAGTATAATCGTTAAGTACTACGTAGTACCCGAGTTACGGTAAGACTTTATATAGCTTACGTCGCGCATTAAGACCCCTAATAAGCCGTTAGGAAAGCGTCGAGAGCGCGTAAGTAGTAAGGATAGGAAAGATAAGAAGAAGCGACGTCGCTAGTTTAATAACTACGGAAGTAGGAGTACCGAGGAGAAGCCTACGTCGCGCGATAAGCGAGTATACGATAAGTACTCGAGGCGCGACCGGAAGGACGGCGATAAGAAGGATAAGGACTACCTCTCGAAAGTTATATACTACGGCTACGAGAGAAGAGGTTACTTAAAGCCGGACTATCTAAATCGCTACCTCTAGAAGTTAGAGGAGAAGGATACGTAATCGGTCCGTAAGGTAGACGCTAGCGAGAGCGCTAAGGGAAAAGCTAAGGCATTAACTAAGAGCTAAGGGTAGATATAGAGGCTAGTTCTAGTAGCTTATTAGTATACGTACCTTCGAAGCGAGTATAAGGTACTTTAGTAACGAAGGCGGAGAGCGTACGAGTTATATACTTACTTAACGATATAGTAGATATAAACGTAGTATCCCGAGAATTCGTCCTATAGCATTACTATCTAGAGATTAAGGGGGCGACGATACCTTAGGCGGATAGTTTTTAAGGAGAACGAGGCTACTACTACGGAGCGTATACTCTACGCCTACGGATCGTAGATTCTAACGGTATAGAGAAAGAGACTACCGGTACCTTCTATACCTTCGAGATACCGAGTCTAGAGATTATTCTAGGTAGGCTATAGCGAAGGGACTAACGGGTAATCGTCGATAGCGCGACGGATGCGTAGACCTACGGATTAGACGGCGCTATACCTAAGGTTATAGTATTAGAGCTATAGCAATTCTTTAGAGAGATGAAGGGTACCCCCTATATCTATGCGGTTAGCTTAAGCGCCGTATACGCTTCCGAGAACGAGGAGCTACTAGAGGAGTTTAAGGACTTTATAGACATCTTTAGCATATCTTAGGAAGACCGTCGCAAGCTCTACGTAGATATAGAGTATACGATCGACCTAATTACCGGTAAGAAGCCGCTATATAGGGCTCTATATTATTAGTTAGAGCGAGAACTTAAGGAGCTCCGAGTATATCTAATTAAGGTATTAGATAACTAGTAGATTAGGCCTAGCATAAGCGAGGCGGGTACGCCTATCCTATTCGTACCGAAGAAGGACGGTACTCTAAGACTCTACGTCGATTATAGGGGACTAAACGAGGTTACGATTAAAAATCGCTACCCTCTACCCCTTATTAGCGAAACGCTTAATCGGCTTAAGGACGCCGTATAGTACACGTCTTTAGACCTTATAGATGCCTATTATCGCATTCGGATTAAGCGCGGCGACGAGTAGAAGACTACTTTCCGTACGCGGTACGGGTACTTCGAGTACTAGGTTATGCCCTTCGGGTTAACTAATATACTAGCGACGTTCTAGGGGTACATTAATCGTACCTTAGTAGGGCTCGTAGATACCTACTATATAGTGTACCTCGACGATATCCTAATCTATAGTAGGATACGAGAGGACTACGTGCGGGACGTGCGCGCGGTACTTAAGAGGCTTAGGCAGTTCGGCTTATACGCTAACCGAAAGAAGTATACTTTCTAGAAGAAGAAGGTCGAGTTCCTAGGATTTATCGTAAGTACCGAAGGCGTATCGATAGATCTAAGTAGGGTTACCGTAGTTACTAAGTAGCCGCGCCCGAAGACTCTAATAGAGGTTTAATCCTTCCTCGGATTTTATAACTTCTACCGTAGGTTTATCCCTAACTATTTACGGATTATAACGCCCCTAATAGCGCTTTCGAAAGGAGCTAAGAACGGCCGGAAGCTAGGGTAGATTAAGTAGGACGAAGGCGAGGAGTAAGCGTTCTAGACGCTTAAAGATGCCTTCTATATAGTAACTATACTAAGGTACTTTAACCCTACGAAGCCCCTACGGTTAGAAACCGATGCCTCTACGTTCGCGTTAGCCGGGATCCTCTCTTAGTAAGGAGACGATTAGAACTAGTACCCGATCGCGTTCTAGTCCCGCAAAATAATTCCCGCGGAGACTAACTACGAAACCTACGATTAGGAGCTCTTAGCGGTAGTCGAGTCCTTTAAGTATTAGAGGCACTACTTCGATAGCTTATAGTATACGGTACGTATGCTCGTCGACTACGCTAACCTAAAAGGTTTTATAACTATAAAGTAGCTAAATAGTAGGTAGGCCCGCTAGGTAACCTTCCTTACGCCTTTCGACTTCGTTATTAAGTATTAGGCGGGTAAGAAGAACCCTGCCGATGTACCGTCGCAGCGTAGCGACTACGAAGGCGAGACGTAAGTAATAAGTAATCTACTACTAACGCTATAGGCTAAACTAGCGGTTTAGTTAGACCTAGGTCTAAGCGAGGAACCGGTCGTTAAGAGAGTCGAAGTTATATATATACGTATACGTAGCGCGAGCGGCATATAGGGGAGCCCCGAGTTTAGGCTAAGTCTAGCGAGAGTTACTACTACGGTCGTAAAAGACGATAGTCTATACTATAATGTTCTATCCCTATTACTCGGGTTCGTATAAGCGCTATAGAAGTTAGAGCCCTCGTCTAAAGAATTATACGACGCGGCGAAGAATAATAATAACGCCTACGAGGACTATACTCTCCGTAACGATACCCTATATAAAGGCGATGCGCTCTTTATCCCTAAGGACAAAGCATTACGGACGTAAGTAATGCGTATATACTACGACGACGTCCTCGTAGGGCATTTCGGTAAAGATAAGATAATCGAGTTAATTCGTAGGAAGTACTTCTAGCCTAGAATGTTAAAGGATATTGCCGAGTACGTTTCGACCTATAAGATCTACTAGAAGTCGAAGGCGAGGCGCTATCGGCTATACGGCGAGTTGTCTACGCTACTAATACTAGATAGGCCGTAGTAGGAATTAATAATAGACTTTATAACCGATCTCCCGTCGAGTAAGCTTAGTAAACGCGTCTATACTACGGTACTCGTAATCGTAGATCGATATACGAAGATAAGCCTCTTTATCGTAACGACGAAGAAGTATATAGTAGTAGAGCTTACGGATATCCTATAGAGGGAGGTAATTAGAAGGTTCGGGGTCCCGGCTAGAATTGTTAGTAATCGGGGGTTACTATTTACTAGTTAGTTTTAGAATAACTTCTACTACGAAACGCATATAAAGTATAAGCTAAGCATAGCCTTCTATCCGTAGACCGACGGTTAGACGGAGCGTATAAACTAGACGTTAGAGTAATACCTACGGTATTATTATTCGGAAAACTAGGAAGACTAGGCGTCTTAGTTATCGTAAGCGGAGTTCGCGTATAATAATGGCGTATACCTTACTCTAAGTATAAGCCCCTTCCGGATGCTATATAGTTATAACCCGAATATTGTAACTAACGTACTATAAGCTCGGGACGAGCTTTCTAAGGGGAGGGTACCCGCGGTAATTAACGCTATAGAACGCCTAAGAATAGTATACGAGACGCTAGTAAAGCGCTAGAAGAACGTAGCCGAGTACTAAGTAAAGTACTATAACGCGTACTATAAGGTAAAGTAGTATAAGGTAGGCGATTTAGTCCTACTATCCTCTAAGAACGTTAAGCTAGACGTACTAAAGAAGAAGCTCGGGCTAAAATACCTAGGACCTTTCCGCATTATCGACGTAATCGGTACGTAGGCGTATCGCCTAGCGTTACCTTTAAATACGAACATCTATAACGTATTCTATATATCCCTACTTAAGCCCTAGAAGGGTCGAGAAGGTAAGGAGCCGGATAGGAGTATACCTATCGTAGAGGAAGCGGATAAGTAGCGTATAGAGAAGATCGTAAAGAAGAAGATGCGAAGAGGAAAGGCGTACTACCTTATAAGGTAGGTAGGTTAGCTAGATAAGTATAATACATAGGAACTAGCTAAGTATATAGTAGACTCTATAGCCCTCGACGCATTCGAAGCGTAGGCGAAGAGTAGATAGAATATATAAGAATAAGACTAAGAATAAGATAAGTTTAGATAGCATATACTTATTTCGCTACTTAGGGTTTTTTAACCTATAAAATATATAATTCGCGTAGGTAAAGCGCCTACGGCGCGCCTACTCGGCGTCGCCGCCTACTAAAGTACTACTATTATCCTTATCCTCGTCCTCCTCCGCGTCGGAGGAGTAGACGTAGCCCGTAGCCTCGTCGATAGCGGCGACGGTAGCGGCGCTAATGCGATAGGCGAGGTTCTAATACGGTTAGTATACGAGTAATAAGAGGAGAATAAGCGAGACATATACCTAGCGCCTAATCTCGACTAGCCCTAGGAGGTTAGTATTAATACGCTCGAGTACCTCGATAAGATCGATACTACTACCCGCGGCCGTAGCGCCTATAGCGCGCTTACCCTTAAGCGGAGTACCGGAGGAGGTAACCTTATTCTTATTACGATAGAAGGCGCTAACGGTCGGCTTAATAACTAATACGAGGTTAGTAAGCGACGCGTATATAGAGATATAGCGATATATACGCGTAACGGCATCGTCTAGCTCGGCTAACTTATTAGCGTAGGCGGCGTCGGCGGTAGCCTAGTCGGCGTACTCTACTAGGTCGTACGAGTTACGCGTACCGCGTATAGCGCGTAAGCGTATAAGTAAGCGCGTAAGCGCTAGTACGGTAGCGGGTAGGCACGAATAATAGCCGTCGGCGTAGCTATAGCGTTTTAGTAGAGACGAGCATACGAGACGTATAAGTATAGAATACTTACTAGCGGTAGTTCTTCTTCTCGGTACCCTCTATAGTACCCGAAAGGTAGACGTCGGTAAGGTCTACTATAAATAAGATTAGCGCGTAAAGTATACGACGCGTAAGAGTAGAGTATACTTACGGTCGGCGGTTATATATAGGAAGTAGCGGGTATAGCCCTCGCTAACGCGCTAGCGACGCTTACGAGTAGACGTAGGCGTAGCCGGGTCGTATATAGTACGCTTACGTACTAGCGGCGTAGAGCTAGAGGCTATAATACTAAGAGTAGTATAATAGAGACGAAGGTTAATAGAAGGTTACGGGACGCTTACGTATAGGGTACGGGAAGTAGGGTATAAGAATACGGTACGTTTAAGGAAAAAGAAAAAGTTTCTAAAGAGTAAACCTCGCGTTTTATACTCGACCTACCTACGTAGAGTAAGCGTTACTATAAGTAACGAATTAATAGTTCTTAGAAATACGTATATAAGCTACTTAATAATAACTTTTATAGAAAAATAGTAAAGCTAAAGAAGTATAGCAACTAAAATAGCGCTATATAGCAACTATATAGAAGCGAGAAGAACGTAGTAGAAGCGCTCGAGGAAAGTAGGTTAAAGTCTTAGAAAAGAGCTATAAATCCTCGTAGCTAAGGATAGCTATATAGGGAGAGGGAAGACTCTTATAAGAGCCTCGAGGAGATAAAGTCTCGAGCTAAGCCTAGCTTAGCATATATAGTAAGATACGGCCCGCGGGCGTATACTATACGGGTTACGTGTATAGGCATTACGGATATAATACGCTAGGGTTTCCGCAATTATGCTAATAGTTATTATAGGCTAGCGGTACGACTATAGTTAGTAGTTAGTAAGTAGGCTCCCCGTATACGGAGTACCCGTAGGGATCCGCGTAGCGGTGTTTATTAGCCTAGCCTAAAATACTTAGTAAAGGGTACTAATTAGTTCTCCTACCTCCTAACCTATAGGAGTGTTCGGTGTTCTATACGTTGCTACATACCTCTCTCTTACATTACGTCGTATTTACTAGCTATTTACGAGTACGATTAGTAAGGCTATTAATCGCGTATCGCGGTTATTATATTATTATTACGGTAAGCTTATCTACCTACCTAACGAGACCTCGTTACCTCTATCTTAGTACTACGACGACCCTAAATTCTAGCTATTCTTTACTAGTTATCTCGGTATACTAGATAGCTCTTACGTACCTATTAAACCGAAGAATATTAATCCGGATAACTATCGTAATCGTAAAGGCGGCGTGTCTTAGAACGTACTAGTAGTTTACGACTTCGACATAAACTTCGTCTATATTCTCGCTAGATACGAAGGGTTAGTAAACGACATAGAAGTAATGGACCTAGTAGTTAGTAAGAGCTTCTACATACCTTAAGGGCGATATTATCTCGTAGATAGAGGCTACTCGAAGAATAACCGCCGCATCCTTATACTATATCTAAAGATACGGTATTATCTTCGCGAATTCGATGCTACGTAGACGAAGCCTCGTACGAAGGAAGAGCTTTTTAACCTCCGCTATACTTAGTATCGTAATATTATCGAGCGCATATTTAGTATCCTTAAAATGCGGTGGAATATCCTTAAGGACGGCCCTAACGTAGGCTATAAGATCTATATAAACGCTCGCTTTATAAATGCCTTAATCGTACTTTATAACTTTATAAATAAGAACGGATAGTACTACTCGATAGAGCGCTAGAATTAGTAACCGGAAGATTATAATGCTCGTATCGATAACGCGTACGGCTATAGATCGGACTATGAGATAGAGGCCTTTCGTAATAGGGTAGCGTAGGCGATATAGGATTAGTATTATGCGATTATCCGTTAGAGAGCGTCGGCGTAGGTAAAGGAAGTTAGTAGAAAGGTCGAGATAATATTCGTCTTTTATATTACGAACTCTTCGAATACGTAGGCATATAGCCTAGTCTTATAATACTTAAATTTAGCTAATTTACTATAGGGTACGGGCTAAAATTCCCGCTAAGAATACTAACTACTATTCGCACACATTTCGCTAGTTCTTAATCGAAAAGACTTTAACGAATAGAAGGTATTACGTTATAGTTTAAACCGGCTCGAAGTAATGTCGGGGAGAAGTAAGTAATGCCCGACATTACGGCCTCGACGCTAAGCTATATATATAATCGAGAAGCCTACTAAAACCTTACTAAAACTAAGACTTTAAAATAGTTTAAAATCTTAGAAGTATATTCGGACCTATGTAACGTCCTCCGCCGACAAATGTAGGAACCCCGCTAAGCCTATACTAAATCCTAAATACTATAGATTATAAAATATAATAATATACTATAAAACGTAATAACATTAATGAAATTAGTGCGTATTAGGCATCGGCGGGCCTAAGTAGTACCCCTAGGGCTTAGGCTAAGTATAATATCTATACTAAGGCGTTAGTGTTACGTAGTATAGCGCCGATAAGTTTATAAACGAGGGCGTTACTAACGGACGTAGATAGGGCTAGTTCGGGGCTTCCTTCTTATCCCTTTCTTTACGTAATTTCTCGTCTAACTAGTACTCGATAAAGCTCTAATCTATATCGTTAAAGGTAATAACATCCTTATAGTTTATCCTATCGGCAAGAACCTATATTCTAACTACGTACTTATCCGTATTCGTTAGCTCTTCGTATACCGAGAATAACTTTAACTAAGATAACGTAATAATACGCTTACTCTATAGTAGCTCCTATAGTCGAGTACGTACTATTCCGTATAACTCGACGGTACGCTTAAGATTAAGCGTGTCGCTCTAAGCCTTCGAAGACGCGGTCTCTTTAATATCTATTACGACCTCCTTACGGTAAGTACGCTTCCTCGTAATACTCTCTAACTTCGAGGCGGTAGAAGACTCTCGTACCGCGGTAGCCTCTACGAGTCGCTTTACTAACTTAGTACGCGTAGTAGCCTACTTTTTATCGTCCGTCGTATCTATACTACTATCGGCATTATCGTTAGAACCCTTACTCTTACCCTCGCCCTCGCTATTATTATCGGAAGCGCTACTACTATCTTTATTAGACCTAGATCCGCTATCGCTCGAGACGACGACCTAACTATAAGCCTCCGCCGCCTCCTACGTATCCGCCTCCTTCTCGAGTTTAGCTACCTCCTTCGCTATCTCGCCGGTCGCTAAATTATCCTTCTAAACGTATTTATAAGTATTATATAATAGCGGTAACTTACGCTCGAATAGCCTATACTTCTTATACCTCTTAAAGTACTTAGCTTCCTTCTCGAGAGTACTAGTTAGCGCCTTACCCTCGAGGAATATCTACCCGCTAAGGTGCCCGTAGTATACCTTATACCTCTTATAGCGCTTCTTTAACTCCTTTACCTAGTTTACGACCGCGCGGAAGTCGATAAGAACGCTAAACTTAGTAGTAAGAGTCCTCGCGTAATTACCTAGGTATTTATCTTTAAACCTATTCGCCTCTATTATCTTCTTCTCGTCCTTTAACTCCTTTAATAACTCGCCTAGCCGGAGTAATATTCGCATACTATTCGCGCGCTATAGTACGGGCTTCTTACGAGTCGTACTAGTCGACGAGGGCTTCTTAGTAGACGATCGCTTACGCTTCTTAGAGCCGCTAGTTAGAGAGCTATACTTATTCTTCGTAGATACCTTCTTCGACTTTATTAGAGCTATAGATAATAATAAAATACACCGATAGAAAGACTTCTACTATACTAAGGTAAGATACGAGGTTAGAGCCGCTACTAAGAGCTAGAAAGGTTAAAAACGGGTCTTATTCTTATTAATAATATACGTAATATGTACTCGACATGTGCGACGACGATAACATCGATTAATATGCAATATATCACGAAAGAGAACAGGGCCTTAGCACTAGAAATGGGATCAAATCTCGGACATTAAATCATCACTCGTTGCTCATGATCTATATACATCATCGTACGGCCAACATCACGATCTAAATCGCTTCAGTATGGAAGGCATCCGTTCTGGAGTCACTGGATGCGTGAACAGTCTTTCTGATCCAGGTCTCGGAGTACCGTTCTGTTCATCCTCAAACTCAAAAGGACCATGATACGACTTCGTCTTCCCACTAGACTTTGTCAAGAACGAATACTCCGTCTGCGGTCGCGAATGGACTGGCACCGGCTCCTGCATCTGGGATTGCGCGAGACTGAGCTCTTTCTCGCGATCCACGGCATCAAAAGTTGGCTCCTGCTCGCTAAACCTACGCTTGCGCCGCCGCATGAAGAATACGGCAGTCACCAGTAGCGCGGCCAGAAGAGCGCTCCCAAGTCCAACTCCTAGACCAATACCCAATTTGGCGCCGGTGGAAAGTCCGTCATAAGTTTTCGCTGTTTGAGCGGCGATGTAAGACGAAGCAGCAGCAGCCACATCGGGTGCTGTGGTGGTAGCTGCTGGAGCTGCAGAAGTCGGAGAAGCCTCCATGGTCGAGGTCGAAGCAGCCGCTGTCGAAGTCGAAGTCGAAGTCGCCGAATTGCTTTCTAGAACCGCAAAACTCGGACTGTTGGCCGCGCAGGTATCGCAATCGTTGGGCAGATCGCTCTTCTGCAATCTAAAGTAGAACGGAGCCGACAACTCGCTTCCTAGCAAAGACGAGCTGTTCCACAGGTATGTTGTTTCACTTTGAGGTAGCCTTGCTATTTGCGCTGTTAGCATTCGCTTTCTTTCTGGCACTCTTCATGATACCACCCACCTCCCAACACATTCACCGCAAAAGTCCCATCCTCACGCGGACCTTGGAAAACTTCCAAATTCGTGAAAGCCCAAGGCGTATGCCAGCTCACATAAACCTGCTGTCCCGGCGTATATCTCAGCGCACCACCAGCAGCCGGCGAGACAAATCCCAACTGCGCAGCCCGCAGCACTTCCAGTGCGGCCATCCTCTAGGTATGTACCACCAGCTACCTAGTAGCTCGCATGACCTCCGAGGCAGAGAAGAACTGCGGGAGTTTCGACAGCATGTCGATCCATCTATCTAAGCCTACCGCGGCATTTCGTTTTAGGTGTGCTGTAGTCATGCATTAGTGAGCCGTGTGTTGGATCTTGACTTTAAGCTTTGCAAACGTTACTATTTTTCTTTGCTCTCTCCAACAACCCGGCTCACAGTTGTCGCTCGGTCGTAGTTCTAATGCAGCATCATGCCACTCACTTGCCTGCGTCGAAATTTTTTGGATCTCTTCAGCCACACCGAGCTCAACGTTTCTACAGTAAGCAAGCTCCATTATCACGGACTAGTTCTATTGCGTGGCAAGACTGGAAAAATACGGTAGCTGTACTCCGTCCGAGTCTGATAAAAAGTCTTTTTACATGTGTTGCGCCGATAAAGGCTCGTATTATTAGTACAAGTCGGGTATCCGGATACTAAGCCGGTTAAGGCTATAGATTGAGTTTAGTGTGCGAAGTTATTCTACATACAGTATTATCCTTGCTGCCAATGCGAACCACCGGGCAATGTCCATCGTAGGATGTGAAGCTGCTATAAACATAGAGGTGTACATAGGTAGAAAACTGCTAGGTCTTTGACAAGAGTTGCTCCGAAGCCGAAGAAGCTTTATAAACTCCTCCGTCTGTCTATACGTCTTTAGCATCGCTCTCATGAACATTTCCCATGTGTCTGTCAACATATCCTTTCGTTCATTTTCCTCTATAGTCAACACTGAAGAAAAAAGTAAAGATGACACTCTACGTCCAGGCTACGGACCCAATAACTTCTTTGAGAGGACGAACATTCCCTGCCCGGAACGATTACTTTCGCAACACTCCGCCTATACTTGATCTTTATCTGGCCTACTTAAGAATCTCTCTGCTTTGCTGCATGTTTTCCGCGTTTTGTCGTCGATGGTAAAGTTACATTCCATGCGACTCGAGTTGAGAAGTGCTTACTGATATTGCGTGATGTCAGGTTACACTCTCTGCGCTGCGGATACGCACTCATAGAACTATTGTGGTGGTTAGGTATGAGCAGCATTGCAAGCTGCCTGGCGCTTTCTGGTGTCCGTCAATGGAGGCATACTGCGAGAAGCGGGTAAGTCAGCTTTGCCTTCCTTCGGACTCCGTCAATCTTGAGCTGTCTTGCTGCGTCGACATTGTGTCATTGCCTCCACGAAGGTCTCACGTGTCGGACTGGCATTGGGCCACGGTGTACGGAGTACCTGCATACATGCTTGTCTGGTTGCAGGGCTGGCATGGGAAGTTGTTCTGGATGGTTCGCGGACGTGGATCTGCCTCCAGTAAAACAATAATGGGAGCAAGTCCGGATCATAGTGCCATATAGGCTATTGTCGTGGATATATTGAAATGTTCGGGCCAGAGGAGGATTCGAGAACGGGTTGAAGTTTCCCGGAACCGCATGAAGACGGCTCAGGCCATGCTCAAGGTTGTGATGGATATGCAGAAGGCTGCGAATGATCTGGGTTGATCAATCATCAGGGTGAAACATAGCCTGATTGTTGCTGCCGTCAGCACGGCTTTTGGCGAGAACTCGAGCACCTGCAGTAGCTCATGTGCCGCTCGAGCATTGGCGATTGACGGCAGGTGATGCAAAGAGCTCAAAAGATTCAGGTGGCTGCGTGTATGTGAGACAAAATGCATTCGGACAGTTCGGTCGAGGTAGCAGGCGGTGATTGGGTGGACAGGGAAGGAAGAAACAGAGTCTCGATTGTTTGTACAGTATCCTTGCTCGAAAGCATGCTAGTTGGCTGGATGTGCTAGGCGTATATGGTTCTAGCTCTCAGAGGCCGCCTGCGCATATGATCGCTCAAGAAAGCTCTGCTGCCCGCGTGCTAAATGTACGCTGTACACCCTACGCGGCCATTTCTGCCTCGACACTCACCACTGCACCACCTCCTCCGCCTGCTGATGTTCACGCCGTATAGCGGACCGAGTCGAGAGTGCATCGATCTTCATGTGCCTTATGACGCACTCGGACCCTCGTCTTCCCTGACTCGCATACACTGCCCATACTTCTAGCCTCCTAGCGAAGGCCGCGCTTCCTCCAGCTGGAATGGAAAATGGCAGCTCCACCACCGCTGTCGTCGTCGACGATACCGCTCCCACAGGCTCGCCGCCGCCGCCGCCCGACCCTAACGTCCACGATGAGGCTGCCGCCCAGCCAATAGACCCCTCACTGAACGAGAAATCCGATATCCCGCTGCGTCTGGAGAGCGAGACATGGGACATAACAAGTGTGTCCGCCCTCGGGGCGCTCAAGATGCTCATCAATGCTCTTGACCAGCTGGCGAGCACGACCGGCGATGTCCCTCCCACACCACCTGTATCACGACCTACGACACCTAGATTCGGTGCACCGAAACACCAGAGAAAGGCAAGCAGTACGCCCAGCAGAACGAGCAGTTCTCAGAACTTGCCCAAGTTGGAGATCGGTAGTCCCGAGGCACATCCGCACGAGCCCATCACAGTCAACATTGGCGAACATGCGGAGGACATTACACTGCAGCATGCGGCAATCGCAAGACGCTTCTTCTCGAAAGTCGCACCACCTTTCACGCTGCATGACTACCTGACTCGCTTCCACCATTGGTGTCCGCATTCTTCCGGCGTATATCTCGGGGCTGTTGCATACATTCACCAGCTGTGCGTATCCGACCTTATGGTGCCTGCGACAAGCCGAACCATACACCGATTAGCGCTGGCAGCAATCCGAGTGTCGGCGAAGGCTTTGGAGGATAACAAGTGGGCTCAAGAGAGAATCGCCAAAGTCGGAGGCTTGAGCAACAATCAGCTCATGAACTTGGAAGTCACTCTCTGCTTTCTACTTAACTTTGAACTGTTCGTGGATGATAAGATTATGGCGAAAAGAATGTACCTGCTGCAGCAAGCTGCGAAGCAGGGTGTGGGTGCACAAGGTAGATTGAGCGATCAGTTCAAGCTCAAGCTGCCTCTGAGGAAGAAAGGGCCGAAATGAGACGTCGTGTGGGAGGAATGATCTTTTCTGAATGTCTTTTTGTTCGCGCCAGGACCCCGCTGAGTCTGCGGCGGGCAGCGCACAAGCATGGCAAGGAGTTGTGAGCGTTTGGTCTGAATCACAGTGCACAAACAGGATACCCAAGGGGCGTGATTTGATTTGAAGTTCACTCGACTCCTTTTGTCTTCACATGAGAATACGGCAGATTGAAGAACGTATAACAGGTTTATAATCGATCAAGGTCATCAGCACAACGTCTGCTGGAGATGCATTGTGGGGGTATAAGAGCGCGGACTACCTATCGTTGAGCAGCAGAGCGGAGCGCAGTTCTCGGCACAGACGATCGAGGCGTTGCGCGTGTACTGCAAAATATTGCATGCTAAACTAGAGCGGAGGCACAATTGCTCTTGCCTAGATCGGACAGCCTATAGGCGGAGCGTGCATTTCCGTGCCTGAAGCTGACCAGAATTACGCAGTGCAATTAAAAGTTGGTTGACCGACTCTCAGAAATGCTGAAAGTGAAACTGGCAGTCTTCATTGCAAGTCCTGAGGAGCAGACTGCTGAGCTGAGTCATTTGAAAGAACAACACCTACACTCTGAATTCCAGCGCCGACGTGCGATAATTCTAAAGCGAGCCAAGAGGTGTATTGCTCGCAGGCAGACCGCTGTGGCTACTCGGCTTCAGCTCTGCCGGACATGGTCAAATGGACGAATAGCTTCCGCACCTCCACACATAAGCGACCAGCGACTGTTTGACAAGACATGGGCTTCTGCCGACGATATATCCTGTCCTTGTCCACCTCCCACCGCACTGGTCACTTGGCATAGTTGTCGAGGACAACTTCTATGGCGACATTACTAGCCTATCTGTTCGCTGCCTTTGCAGGGGCAGCACATGGTCAATCCAATCTTTCGTTCCCAGTACCGACGAAGACTAACGGCACATTCACAATAACATCGTTTGACCCTTCCCTGGCAAGCACGCAGCTTGTGCAGACTGACTTCTCAAACGAGCAGCTAGCTTTCCTTTGGGACCAAGTAGGCCCCATTGCCACTGGAGTCTACAATACGACAGTATCTCCAACGCCAGAACCATCAATATTTCCTCAGCCTGGAATCCTGCATCCAAACATCCCCCCATATATCAACGAGATCGCCAACGAAAAGCTGCCTGAGAACTTCATCTGGGGTGTCTCGTCATCATCGTATCAAATCGAAGGCGCGGCTAAAGATGAAGGCAAAGGTCCCTCGTTGTGGGATATGCTATCTCACCGTGTCCCCAATCAGGTAGCCGACAATACCACAGCCGACACAGCGGCGGAGCACTACTACTTGTATAAGCAGGATTTTGCACGATTGAAGGCCTTGGGTATTCCCGCTTTTGCAACGAGCTTCTCTTGGCCGAGGATCTTCCCATTTGGTAAGGGACCTGTCAACGAGGCTGGTGTCAAACACTACGATGATGTGATTGCTACATTGCTAGAGAATGGCATCACTCCTGCAATCACGCTCTTCCACTGGGAGACGCCTTTGGCACTCTTCAACGAGTGAGTCGCGTAGCAAGCGCTATACTCACGAGGCAATGGCTGATGAAGCACAGATACGGGGCCTGGAGCGATCGACAGATTATCGACGATTTCTTCAATTATGCTACCTTCATCATTCAACGATACGATCAATACGTCGAACACTGGTTCACAATTAACGAACCACAATACTGCAATTGGCAATACTCCCACTACCCAGCTGGCAAGTATTATCCTGCATACAACAACATCACGGGAGGCCCAAAAGCTCGCTTCACATGCGGCCACTACACCCTCCTCGCGCACGCAAAGGTCGCAAAATGGTACCACGAAGACTTCAAAGGCCGCGGCAGAATCACGTTCAAAAACAGCGGCAACTACTTCGAACCAAACAGCACCTCCGACGCCGACGCCATCGCCACTCAACGCAACTACGACTTCGTCCTCGGCTGGTTCAACCACGGTCCCTGGAACGACGGCGACTACCCCCAAACACTAAAAGACACCCTCGGCCCCCTCCTCCCCACCCTCACCGACTCGGAAAAAGCCCTCATCAAAGGCAGCTGCGACTTCTTCGCCCTCGACGGCTACACCTCCTTCTACTCCTCCGCGCTCCCCGGAACCGGAAACCTCTCAGCCTGCACCTCCAACTCCTCCCACCCCTCCTTCCCCGAATGCGCCGCCTCCACCTCCCTCGCCCCCGACGGCTTCCCCGCCGGCCCCGCCGCCGACCCGGGCGCAAGCTGGCTGCAATCCACGCCCACAGGCCTCCGGAAATTCTTGAAGAAGATTTCTCAAGATTTGTTCCCCGCGATCCCAGACATTCAGGTGACGGAATTCGGGTTCGCGGAGCCTTTTGAAGCGCGTTTCGGGAGTTTGAGCAGCATTCTTTGGGATTTGAGACGGGCGGATTATATTCGGGGGTATTTGGATGGGGTTTTGGCCAGTGTTGTTTTGGATGGGGTTAATGTTACGGGGGTTTGGGCTTGGGCTGTTTTTGATAGTGAGTTTTTTTTTTGATGGATTGATTGATTGATTGATTGACTGACGTTGATGTAGATTTCGAATGGGGATCGGGGTTAAGCACGAAATTTGGATTACAGTATGTGAATTCTACGGATTTGACCAGGACGCCGAAGGCGAGTATGTTTACTTTGACGAAGTGGTTTGAGGAGCATACTGGGAGTGGGAATGGGAATTCGACTGTGAGGATTTGAAACTTGTATTCTCCTTTTCCAAATGCACACTTCGTTGCAGAGATCTGTGGAGCCTTGAAATGCAATATTCCCCTCTTCGGTTATCATACAGCTTTCATTGCTAGCATCGACGGTCATCAAGGCATTTAAATCCCTCGTCTGGAATATCGCTTCGACTAACTAAACCCTCTCTCCACTCCACTCAACTCTGAATTAATTGATGTCTGGGGAAATCTAGTCTCGGTCAACACCACCCGGCAATCACACGTCCTTGCAGACCGATGAATCAGCGACGCGTGGGAGGATTATTGAACGCGAAATTTGAAAATCCAGCAGGAAGTGCATAGCGACGAGAAGCACATGCATACATAAGCTTTTAGTCGGAATGCAGACAAGAGACGATAAGATCTAAAATACGCATCCCCTATGTATGTATCATACGTCCGTCCGTCCGTCCATCCCTCACAAATTCCCCCTCGCCTCCTGCTCCCTCTCAATAGCCTCAAACAAACTCCGAAAATTCCCCGCCCCAAACCCAGAAAAGTGATGTCGTTGAATAATCTCCAAAAACACCGTCGGCCGATCCATCAACGGCTTTGTGAAGAGTTGCAGTAAATACCCGCCTTCATCGAAATCAATCAGAATGTGAAGGTTCTGGATCATATCAAAACTCTCCTTCAATTCCATCCCACGGCTTTTTTGTTGTTGCAATTTGGTCTTCATATCTTCATAATATGTCTCCGGCACAGAAATGAATTCCACGCCGCGAGCGCGGAGATTAGTGACTGCGGAAATGATATCTGTGGTTCGGAGGGCGATGTGTTGGACTCCAGGGCCGTTGTAGAAGTCGATGTATTCTTCGATTTGGGATTTCTTTTTTCCGAGGGCGGGTTCGTTGATGGGGATTTTTACTGCTTCGTTGCGGGATGCCATGACGATGGATTTTAAGGCGGAGAAGTCGGTGCAGATGTCTTTGTCGTCGACGCTCCAGAAGCGGTGGAAGCCGAGACAGCGTTCGTAGAATTCGCAGGCCGAGTCCATTTCGTGCCAGTTTTGGTTTCCGACGCAGTGGTCGATGGCTTCGAGGTGGATTGGGGGGAGGAATTTGTTGCTTGGGTCGGGGGTTGTGATGGCGCGGTAGCCGGGGAGGAAAGGTCCGGTGTAAGTTGTGCGTTGGATGAAGGTGTGGGTTGTGTCGCCGTAAGTTCTGATTGATGCTGAGAGGACTTCGCCTTCGGGGGACGAGTCGATGTGAGGTGGTGTGATGGAGTCTGCGCCGTTGGAGATGGCGTTTTGGTAGATGAGGCGGACGTTGTCGACTTCAAAGGCGACGTCTTTGACGCCATCGCCGTGTTTGTCGAGGTGGTCGTAGATTTCGTCTAGGAGTTTTTGCTCGTGCGGCGGAGCTTCTCGTAATGTTTGTCGGCTTGAGGAGCGGACTGGTGATGTGAAGACGAATCGGACTTTGTTGTTTTGGACCACATGGCTGGCTATGAAACGCGATCCGGTCTCGAGGCCCTTGTATGCTACTGGTTGAAAGCCCATGCGGGTGATGTAGTATTGGGCGACCTGTTTGGCATTGCCTACCCACCAGGTAACATGGTCGTATCCTCGGTACTCAGCATTCATTTGCGGTGGTTGTACAGAAGGCGGTGATGAGTCTGAATCGTAGAGAGGCGTGGTGCGTCCATTTTCGCTCGTTACTAGAAGTGCTCCTGGAGCCATGTTGCTGTAGAATGCAAAAGCAGTCGACAATAAGGGGTGGCGGGCTTTGATGAACAAAGATGGGAAAGGCAGATGGTGACTTATTACCTACCACTTTGTGCTACATATCGTTCCTGCACTCTTCGGTCGACGTAAGACTCTTTTCGTTGTCCCTGCCGTCCGTCTGCAATCTCGAGCGGCTCATCGAAGGCCGCATAACGTGACCTGCGCTTCAAGGCGGAAAGTCCAACAAAGCCGAGCTCAGCCAGCTCACGTGCTTCGGCATAACAAATTAAGCCGCGCTGCAATGCTGATGGCAACCACGTCCATAGATGATATGGGCGTATATTGCACTTGATCTGACGTGAACAGCATTCGATATCACCTCTACCACCTGGTCTCAACCGCCATGTCACAGGTGCAGCTCTCCAAGGCGGACGCCAAAGTTCTCGCTCAAGTCTTTGATCCGGAAAGTGCTCCAACGAAGGTTGAAGTCATCGTTGATCCAGACCTGCCAGCCGATCGCCACGTGCAAGACAATGCGATACTCAGTCAGCTCAAAGCCAGGGAAAAGGAGGCGATTTCCTTGATTGAGGACGCCGAAAAGCAAAAGTCCACGAAGGAAACGGCATATCGAGGCGCTCTAGCCATACTGGACGAGTTGATTGAGACGAACCCCAACTACGCATCTGCTCGGAATAATCGTGCTCAGCTCCGTCGATGGATGTATGGAGATCGCAACACACTTTGCCAGAACTCGTCAAGAAGATTTCCCGAGCGGCAATCAGCGGCCGAGGCGGCGGTAACGGACCTTCGATCCTGTATCGAATTTGCATCACCGGCAAGGCAGCAAGATGCGGTCTCACCAAGTCAAGGTCGGCTGCTTGCGCAAGCCTTCACGCAGCTCGGTGCATTGTATTATGCCGCATCAAAAGACTTGGATCATGATCCAACGGCAGAGCCCGTGGAGCTCCATGGCGAAGTCTGGAGCCAGAGCAGGTTTGAGGAGGAAGCTTCACGGCTCTTCTATCTTGGCGGATTGTACGGGAATGAAGTCGCCAAAGCTTTGGCTGTGCATACCAATCCGCACGCAAAGCTCTGTGGAAGCATCGTGAAGGAAGCTATGCGCAAAGAATTGGCAGCAGCGTAGAAGGCATCGGGTCACTAGACCGGCCAATTTACAGATAGATGGCAGCCCGGCTTCAACGATTCCAATTCACGCCGAACAACTTGCCGACTTTCCTCTGTGTGCCTTTGGCGTCCTCGAGGTAATATCGCTGCTGGCCAGGTACGTCCAGAGCCAGCATCTGGTATTCGAAGTCTTCTCCAGGTCTTCTGGTCATGTGCAAGTGGACAGTACCTTTTGCTGCCTTGCCTTCGACATAGAAATGCATATGTAGATGTTCGACGCCAGCTCTGTCCGTCTCAAATCGGCTCGCGATAACTCTGTTCCTTGCCCATCTGCTCCAGCTCGGCTCGCCATAAGCCTGCACATCCCTTTTGTGGCTCATGCTCTCTCCTGTAAGCATCTCCCGACATTTTGGATCAGCGCGGACCCTGTCAGCGGCTCGATTGAAGTATGCCGTTTTGCTGTCCGTAGAGAAGACCTCGAGCCACAGCACAACAGCCACGCCTCCTGTCAGTCCAATGCCGAGCAGAACAAGACCAAAATTGAATGACTGCTGTGTCGTCCGAGCAGCCTTCTCGCCAAGGCTTAGATCTTTCCACGGCACGGCTCCAGTATCGTTAACGACAGTGATAGCCCTCCGCCGGCGTGATGCTGCATCGTTTGGGAGTGATGACGAAGTCGCGTTTCGTGTCTGCTGTCCGGCGGTGGTATGGAGGGGCAGCGGGGCTCCGCTCTGCAGTATTGACAGCTGCGGGATCTGCTTGGCGATCGAGGCTCGGGCTGTTCGTTGCAGCATTTCTGTGTTTGATATTGGGATGGTAGAATAGGTTTCGTGAGAGAGCACACGAGCGAGATGGCGGCTTTGCTCGGCACAAGCTTCTGAGCCGCCGAAATGCGGCCTGCAATTTCCAATACCAAATCAAGAACATCTCTTTTTCAGAGGCCAGCGAGATCGCACCTGCTATACCAGCCATGGCGTCCGAAGAGATGCGGGAGTTGGTACAGGTTCTCGCCGACCGCAACATTGACCTTGGTGAAGATGATGTCGCCTGGGCGTTTGAGGGCTCAAAGACGAGAAAGAATGCTGCCCAATGGGTCCAGGAATATTTACAACCCTCTACACTTTTGACCAAGGAGGAGCTAGCTTTCTACGAGAGACACGGAATCGACACGAACTCCCATACCGCACAAAATAATGGACGACCGCTTTCCGAGCTGGAGCTCGAAACTGCAATGGACTCGATCGAGCAGAGTACTGCAGCTCTGGAAAGGCAGTGCGAGATGCTCGAAAAGCAGAAATTAGCCCTGAAAAAGCTGCAGTCCCAGACGTCTAGCAGTCATGCTGCATCACTTGGGACAAACTCGCAACAAACCAAATTTGCCCACGAGAAAGCACAATTGGACTTTGATATTGACGATCTCTCCTCGTCGACCACCAATTTGCTGCGAGCATCCATGAAACAGATTGAGTCTACCACAGGTGGCATTCCATCAAACGTTGACCGCCTCTTGGAGAAAGACGACAGGCTTCTTGATGGCCTGCAAAAATTGCTCCCCAAGCTCTCGGACTCTGCCAGCGATGCCGATGAAGCGGAAGAAATCGAGCAACTGTGTTCAACTCTATCACTTCTTTCCATCCAGGAGATCCATAACCGTCTGGACCGAGTCTACAAGGATGGCATTGTGGACTTCTCTCGAAAACGAGCGCCACAAAAGGAGTTTGGGGATCAGCAAGCTAAGCAGCGAGAAACTCTTCGAGCGGAGCTCCACGAACTTGGTGGCGAAATCGATGGCTTGGTCGGAATCGTCGTTGACCACCAGTATAGAAAGTCACTGAAACGCGGATTGATGTCGGCTCGCGCAGACACGAACGTGCAGAAGGCGAAATGGAGCGAATATACAGTCGCAGCGCTGTTGTATTTGATCTCGAGGTTGGACGCCATCGGTGAACACATACAGCGACTGCATGCTCATGAGTCAACTTTGAGGACCATTTCGAGCACTCTAGACGAGGCACTTGCAAGCGAGCAAGTCAAGCCGGGTGCTCAGGCACCTACATCTCCAACCCCCAACAGGGCTGAATCTAAGGGACTCAAGCCTTTGCGGTTGGTACAGGCGAATATCTCCGAGGCGCAAGATCCCGCTGTGACCTTTCTTCGCGAGCACGACATTCGCGTACCTGACAACGTCAGCATCGGAAAGCTCATGCCGATAGTCGGCATCAAGTCTCAAGAGCAGAGGGAAAAGCTTGCAAGGCTGGCCAGGAGCACTGAGACAAACATTGCAGACACCATATCACAGTCCATCGCCAAATCACACGCCGATCTAGAGGAGCTTCGAAGCGCGGTCATGGCATACTCAGCACACGGAAGCGTGAAATTAGTCGACAGTAATGTTCAGGCGCACATGGACGAGCTGGAGCACGACACTCAACGACTAGGCGATGAAATGCGAGTACTTGATATAGACGCTATTGCCAAGGCGACCAGGGACAAGCAGGAAGTTGTCGTCAAACGACTGGTCGCGTGATCACGTACTTGATCAGGATTAGGAAGAAAGCATTCATCGGCTCGGGGCGTGAATGACCAGCAAGAGCTCGTGGCTTTCCGATCTGTGAGACTTCCGATTTCGAGACACTGGCCAATTGCACCTTTGCAAGCCTCCGATGCAATGTAATTACTACTGTACAATACCAGCGGATCAGAGAAGAACACATCACATAGTAATAACCCGCAATGAGCTGAGACGTTTGAATAAGCTCGATACACTCGACACCAGCGCAGTGTTTGCAGGCCACGGATCGCATTTCTGGAAAGCTGCTCCTCAAAATTTGGGACAGCTGCTGACTTCATTAAACCCGGCTCTTATTTCCAGGTTGCAAGTACAATCGAGTCCTAGCTGGCGCAAGTGCTATGATATGAGCTTATCTATTCTAATGAAAAGGGGAGTGGCATGTACATACCTCTGTACCTCTACAGTAGTGTGAAGAATCGATGAAATACGGTACCGTCTGGGCGCGCGCATTTATGATTTCGCGGCGGTGAGTCGATCTGTATCGAACTCGGCCGCTAGAGGCGTTCTCATCTCTTTAAAAGTTTGAGTCGCGGCTCGATTCCAAATTTCTTGACTTGACAGCCGGCACTTCGGATCGGATACATAGAATGAGAATAAGAGGGTCGTTTTAAAGGCAGGCATGGCTTGAGACGATCTGATCAACATGTGACTCCCGAGGCTCATTACTTACCCCATGTCACCATGTCTACTGCCAAGAAAATGCGCAATGTATGTAGAACTATGGCAACTTTATTCGGGTTTTGCTTTGCTGGGAGCCGTAGTTTTAACTACAAGGAAGCAAGACTACCGCTTGTGAAGAAGGCGGCTGAACGGCGTGTATAGGGCCAATCGTATATGATACTGATCCTGCGCTTAGCCATTGGCCCGTTCAGCTGATTTGCATAACAACGATGAATAATTTCCTCCCCGTGACGATGACCGAGTCAGAGACGGGATGTGCATATGATATGACAAGAAACACAAATCTGCACAAGATGATCTGAAGATCAGGAATGCTGTGGACGGCTTCTAGAACAGAGTATGTAATTCCCGTTTTGCAGAGAAGGAGAAGTGGCCCAATGGCACGGAATGGGAGGTGCATGCAGCAGAGCAGAGATTTGGTTGCTCTGGTCCAGGGACGATCGTGCAATGTCAGTTGGCTCCTTTCTGTTTCCCCAGAGCTCTCCCCCGCAAAGAGCTAAAGCAATTCTGGAGTTCTGGCGTCGATCTTTGCTCTAGCACCGCTTTCAACTCATCCCGCCACGCCACGCGCCTCCATCGTCACTCTCTCCGGTCGTCCGCACTCGTCAGCATGCCCACGCCAACAAAATGGACAAATCCAACATCGAACGCCAACAAGCTGCCAGGCTCACAGAACTTGGTGTGAGTCTCTGTGTGGACGTTCACAAACGATATCATCCCTGGCGGCTGTCATCAATATATACGTCCGCTCGTGTAACTCGCCTCCCAGCCATCCGGAGAGCCGCGTGGGAGTCAAATGGGAAAGGTACGGCAGGCTGCGTCCAACCGCAGCAACGGGTGCGGAGAGCATTAGCACCGTTTTGGATAGCTCCCCAGGTCTCATGCACGCGGATAGCATATGGCGCGAGGCAAAGACGCGTTGCCATAGAGCTTCGCTTGCGGCTCGACCACAAGACGGCTTCTTCCCTCCTCTCTGGTCCACAAGGTCAAAGCGTGATGCATCGAAAGACTGGCCTAGGTTCCGGCACCTTAGTGCGGAGCCATGGCCTTCAGAATAAAGATAGATAGCTCGCCCTTGTCCTGTCGACCGGTTTCGTCTTGCTTGTGTGCCTGCTTTCCCCATTGGTTTGGAATAGCAACCCTTGCGATCTTGTGCTACAGTCCATCAACAGAACGACCGGAGACACAGCATCGCAACCATGTCGAGCCAGGTCGCCAGCAATTACAATGCCACTCAGGAGAACGCGAACATGACTGCTCCAAACCACGCGAATGCGCCCATGGAGAAGGATTTCGAGAATGGTGAGCTTCACCGAGCTGATCGCGTGATTTTGTTCTTTCGATCCTGATAGATCGCGCTCGCAGGATACCATCTTGATAACAACATGGACCCAGGCACCGCATTGCGGAAGATCCAGACTTCCGGCAGCATATCCATCTCGCCCGAACTTTTCGAAAAGATCTATCTTTCACCGCAGAACAAGGTCGCTGGTGATCTCCGCAAGACTTTCGGCAACCCAACTCCATTGTAAGTTGATTTCCTACGACACCAATAGCATCGATCTGACTTACATCTCAGGGCTCTCTGCGGCTTCCTGCTCTCCCTCACGCCACTTTCTTGCGATTTGATGGGCTGGAGAGGAGCCGGTGGCAACGGTGCAGCTTCGACTGGTGTCTACTTCTTCTTCGGTGGTCTTCTCATGATCCTCGGATCTCTCGGCGAGGTGAGCTTGCACAATGCGACATCCGACATCCTCGATCCTGACTGACAACTTCTACCTCCAGTTCATCCTCGGAAACACCTTCCCCTTCGTCGTCTTCGGCAGCTTCGGAGCATTCTGGCTCGCCTTCGCCGCAACCCTACAGCCTTTCTACAACGCTTACGGCGCCTACTCTCCAGATCCAAGCGAGCCAGCCAAGGGCCTCGAAACCGCGGGTTTCAGCGCATCATTCGGTAAGTCCAAGTCCAATCCATCATCACCAAACTCCCTCCCTTTTACTAAATCCTCCCAGCCTTCTTCCTCCTCTTCATGGGCGTCCTCTGCTTCCTCTACATGATCCTCGCCCTCCGCACCAACCTCATCTTCTTCCTCATCTTCACCTTCCTCGTCCCCTCCTTCTCCCTCCTGGCCGCCGCCTACTGGAACCTCGCCAAAGGCACCCCTGCCGCCGCCGCCAGCGCAAATACCTACATCATCGCTGCAGGAGCTTTGACGTTTGTCGTCGATATGCTGGGATGGTGGATCTTTTTCGCCATTTTGCTGGCTTCGTTGGATTTCCCGTTTCAGTTGCCCGTCTTTGATTTGAGTCGGTTTGTTAAGGGGGCTAGTGATCGGAAGAAGGCGAAGGAGTATGAGGCTTAGATGGATGGATTGAAGTTGGAGGAGGGTGTGTGTGTGTATGTGTGATGATCATGATGATGGTGATGGTTGGTTTTGTGTGTGGTATTTACCCTTTAGTTAATTTTTGTATGGAAGAAAGACACTCTGGAAAGGGTTTTCTCTTTCGTCGATTTTCTTTTCTGCATAATGGTTTTTCATCTGGTGCCTGGGGTGTAGCGGACTTCTACCTGTCTTACTTAGGCGTCATGTTGGTTTCGGGCGCTTTTCCATTCTGGAGAAATTGGTGATGAATGCTATTGAGCCGCATACATGAGTATTGCGCATTGTGATCCATGTATCCGAAGTCGATATGAGGTTAACGCGCCAAGAATTTGCCCTGGTCTTTGCCGACCTCCGTTCCCTCGCAACGAACACGACAGACAATGGACGAAAATAACATGAGGACTTGACTGCCATATCAGCCTCTCACACAAACGGCCGCCATCTCGAGAATCAAGGAGTGTGTAGAGCTCTGCATACGCTAAGATGCATGCCTCGTATGATGTATCGCGTCTCCACCTCTGCACAGCTGCAAGCTCTCTAATGCTCATGACAATTAGCATTGTCCCTTGCGGATCTAGGCGCTGCGTGAAGCTCTAGAACTACCCGAGCGGGGCATTGAGCGCAAGTCTGCCGAATCTTGAGACGTCATGGTTCATAAGGGAGACATGAATTTGGAAGAGACGGCGACGGTGGTAGGTTTGGTAGGTACTTCTTAACCTCTTCAGCACATCTTTCCGAACACCAATTCTCTCTTCTTCGCTTAGCAGACCATGTCTAGCATCAAGCTCTACTTCCTCCAGGCCTCACGGTGTATCCGCACCGCCTGGCAACTCGAAGAGCTAGGTCTCGACTACGAAGTCAAGTTCGCCCCACGAGAAAACGGCGTCGCTCCTCCGGCATTCAAGAAAGAAGCGGGCGGTCTTGGGAAATTTCCTTCTCTCGAAGACGAAGGTATAATGTACTACGAAAGTGGCAATATCTGCGAGTATGTTACAGCGACAGGCAAGACCTTGCGCAGCTAAACGCATGTTCTAGATATCTCAGCGACAAATACGACAAGCAGCATAACCTCCTCGCTCCCCCCGGCGATCCGCAACGTTACAAAGCGCTGCAATGGGTTCACGCTTCGGAGGGAATGTTCGCGCTCCATGGCCTGGCTTGCTTATATGCGAAATGGTTCCAGCTGGATGGTGACGTGCAGAAGACTCAGGAAGGCATGAGCAAGAACGTCATCAAGGATATGGACTACCTGCAGTCTGAGCTGGAGAAGAGTACTGGGAAATTTCTGCTCGGGGATCAGCTTACTGTGGCAGATGTCATGATGCATTTCTCTGCGCGTTTCATAATTTTGAGGGAGCTTGGCACGATGGGGAAGAGGTGGCCGAAGATTGAAGAGTGGTTGGATCTTTGTGAGGCTCGGCCTGCGTATAAGGCGGCTGTGGAGAAGACGGGACATCAGTTGTGAGCGACTCACGGGGGTTTAATAGTGTAAGATGGATACATTCTCGCAGCTCCTGCTAATCGTAGATCAGAAACGAGCCTCTCTCTCGGGAAGCGAAGCTTTAGGCTTGCAATCGACACAATCGTAACTTGACACAGCGTTCCTTTGCCTGGCTATGATCCCACGATCCCCAACTATGGCCACAACTACATTCACGATCATAGCGCCTTTGCACCGCCCTCGAAATCATACCCAAGAGTCCGCGTACCCTCCAGCCCGGACGAAGTTCAAAAAATCTTCTACTAGAAGTCAACATTGTCCTCGCTATTATCATTCCCTAGAGCCCAACACGAGAAAGAGCGAGCTGTCTGTCTGTCTGTCTACGGAGCATACTGTAGATTTTTACGGCTGCTTTAGAACTAGAACTGTGCTTTTCTTCTGTGGGTAGATGTGACTTAGATCTTCCCTGTCTTTACCTACGCTGAAGAATTCTGTTCCCNTTTTCTGGCTTTTTTTCTTCTAGGTTGTGTTGTATTGTATTGTTGTTGCTGTTGTAGAAGGAAGTGAAGTCGGAGGCCGAGTACAATATCGACCAACGCAGTGATCGCGATTTCAGCAACCTATATAGACTTCCCTCTTTGTGCATCGTAGTGCGTCTTGAACCACTAGCCAAGACCATACGAAGGCTTTATGTTCGCCATCTTGCTGTAAAGTGAGGTTGGGAGAGGCTTGGCAGTCACCTCGCTCCGAAGCTCGTTTTCTTTTGCTCTGTCTTAACGCATATCAATCCCGCGCCAATTCCATCAGAACCGAGTTCTCCATCGAGCAATCATCTTGGGATATGTTCCCGGGTCCGATTCGATCATTGTTGGCTGGCTGAGAACGTTACCAGACTTTCGACGACTTTGAGACCCATTGAACACGTTCTTGTGCGTCTAACCGATGTTTCTACAGGCAGCATACCAATTGCATGAGACTATTCTAATATGCCTCCTAAACTCTTTGCTTGGCGTCGGCTTTGACGACTAGTTCTACCTCTGCCTGCTAATGATGATGGATGAACAAGGCCTTGAAAGGTACCTATTAGCTCCGCATGAGTTAGATGTTTTTAGAGCAGTCGCCGTCACGTAAAGAATTGGTCGCTGGGTGTTGCTCCAACGAATCAGGGCTCTGGCGAGGCTGATGCCGGGCCAAAGGTGCGAAAGAAGACTTCAGATTTCCTCATTGGTCTTCGTCGTGCGCGAGTCAATTGTCTTTGGGCTGCTTTTGATTGTATGATCGTCCTGTAGTGCTGTGTGTAAGGAAATTCAATAGCTTGTGATAGAACTACC
The DNA here is from genome assembly GCA_001578235.1 of Pseudocercospora eumusae. Taxonomy (NCBI): domain Eukaryota; kingdom Fungi; phylum Ascomycota; class Dothideomycetes; order Mycosphaerellales; family Mycosphaerellaceae; genus Pseudocercospora; species Pseudocercospora eumusae. The sequence goes on along the minus strand of LFZN01000293.1, from coordinate 8,356 downwards.
GATGTAGTGATGATGTTGAAGAAGTCAACGTTGAGGTTTTGAAGGCCGCCAAAATTTCGGATTTTGAACTTTGCACCTCACATCCACAACAACCAAAACAAAAGTTGCGAATATATCGCTCCCACGTCACGATACTGCTCCGCGCAATTACATCGACTGTGAGTATTATCTCGTCACGTCTCAGTACCCGAGCGGCCTCATCAAAATGGCTAGCCAGCATAGCGCCAAGCGACGACGAATCGAGTACAACGACGACCGCGAATCCGAGCAATTTTCAGCACAGCCAGCTCGTCGCCGCGGCCGAAACGACCGCTCCAAGAATGGCGACTTCGCAAAGCCTAAGCAAAACGAGTTCGATGGCCCGGAGCCCGGTGTGGACAGCGAGAACGCAGCCGCCCTAGATCGCGACTGGTATACGTATGGAGAGGATGGAGCAGTGTTAGGTGATGATGCGCATAATCCTTTTGGTGGCGGGGACACTACTTGGGCAGATCGCCAAAGAGAACAAGAGCTTCTGGAGAAGAAGATGGCTGTGCGCAGCAGGCAGAATCCAAAGTTCCTTCAGCGACAAAAGGACAACGATGCGTGGGAAGCGAATCGCATGCTCGCGTCGAGCGTTGCACAAACTCGAGCGGATTATGCACTCGACGATGAAAATGAGGATATTCGGATACACCTTCTCGTTCACGATATCAAGCCTCCGTTTCTTGATGGAAAGACGGTTTTCACCAAGCAATTGGAGCCAGTGAGCGCTGTAAAGGACCCACAAAGCGATATGGCAGTGTTTGCCAAGAAAGGCAGCAAAGTCGTTCGCGAGCGCAGACAACAGAAGGAGCGACAGAAACAAGCCCAGGAAGCCACGAGTGTCGCGAATACGGCGCTCGGAAATGTAATGGGTGTCAAAGAGGAAGATACTGACTCCGCTGCCCCAGCGGGTACTGAGGAAGCGGAAACGACGTCGAAGGGCTCAAAATTTGCGGAACATATGAAGAAGCAAGATGCCGGCCAGTCGGACTTCTCACGCTCAAAGTCCCTTCGCGAACAGCGTGAATACCTACCGGCTTTCGCGGTCCGCGAGGAATTATTGAAGGTTATTAGAGACAACCAGGTGATTATTGTGGTCGGCCAGACTGGGAGCGGCAAGACCACTCAGCTTACTCAATTTTTGTATGAAGATGGCTATGCTAAGAGCGGCATGATAGGCTGCACGCAACCAAGACGTGTAGCAGCAATGTCAGTCGCCAAGCGTGTCGCAGAAGAAATGGAAGTTTCTCTAGGCGGCACAGTCGGGTACGCTATCCGTTTCGAAGACTGCACCAGCAAAGAGACGTCAATAAAATACATGACCGATGGTGTGCTTCTGCGCGAATCGCTCAACGAGCCTGACCTGGACCGCTACAGCTGCATCATCATGGACGAGGCGCATGAGCGAGCGTTGAATACTGACGTCCTGATGGGTCTCATCAAGAAAGTGCTCACTCGCCGGCGAGACCTGAAGCTCATTGTGACCTCGGCGACAATGAACGCGGAACGGTTCTCTCGGTTTTACGGGGGTGCACCAGAGTTTTTCATTCCCGGCCGGACCTTTCCAGTCGACATCCAATATTCAAGATCACCTTGCGAGGACTACGTCGATAGCGCCGTGCGGCAAGTGCTTGCAATTCACGTCAGCCAGGGCCAAGGCGATATTCTGGTATTTATGACCGGGCAAGAAGACATCGAAGTTACCTGCGAGCTGGTAGCAGAGCGACTTGCCCAACTGAATGACCCGCCGCCGCTCAGTATCCTGCCAATTTATTCGCAGATGCCGGCGGACCTTCAAGCAAAGATCTTCGACCGAGCAGCTCCAGGCGTACGCAAAGTCATCGTCGCCACAAATATTGCGGAAACATCCCTGACAGTCGACGGTATTATGTACGTGGTAGATTGTGGATTCAGCAAGCTCAAAGTCTACAATCCTCGCATGGGCATGGACACGCTCCAGATCACACCCGTCAGCCAAGCCAACGCGTCGCAGCGCGCAGGTCGAGCCGGTCGCACCGGGCCTGGAAGGGCTTTCCACCTCTACACTGAGCGGGCTTTCAAAGAAGAGTTCTACGTTGCTACCATTCCGGAGATTCAACGCACCAACCTAGCTAATACTGTACTTCTACTAAAGTCACTTGGTGTCAAAGACCTTTTAGACTTCGACTTCATGGACCCACCTCCACAGGACACTATCACCACCTCACTCTTCGACCTCTGGGCTCTCGGAGCGCTCACAAACCTAGGTGAGCTCACAGAACTTGGTCGACTCATGACATCCTTTCCTATGGATCCATCCCTTGCCAAGCTAGTGATCACCTCCAGCACAACTTACTCGTGTGCCGAGGAGATGATCACGATCGTCAGCATGCTATCGGTACCCTCAGTCTTCTATCGACCCAAGGAGCGACTCGAAGAAGCCGATGCCGCACGTGAGAAATTCTTCGTTCACGACTCAGATCACCTCACCCTTCTCACAGTATATCAACAATGGGTCGCCAACGGCTGCCGTGATCGATGGTGTGTCCAACACTTCCTTCACCCGAAAGCGCTCCGTCGAGCCCAGGAGATCCGTCAGCAAATCACCGACATCATGATCTCCAACAAAATGGAGATAAAATCCTGTGGCTACGACCTCGATGTTGCGAGGGAATGTATCTGTTCCGGCTATTATCACCAGGCAGCAAAGAGAAAAGGTCTAGGTGAATATGTGAACTTACGCACGAGTGTCACAATGTCACTTCACCCGACATCCGCTCTGTATAACTCAGGTGATCCACCAGACTATGTAGTCTACCACGAGCTGATTCTCACTTCGAAAGAATACATGAGTGTCGCGACCGCGGTCGACGCTCATTGGTTGGCGGATCTAGGCGGTGTTTTCTACAGTGTGAAGGAGAAGGGGTATTCTGCTATTCAGGGCAAGAGAGAAATCGAGTACTCGAAGAAAGCGGAGTTGGAATTGCAGATTGAGAGGGATAGAGCTGCTCAGAAACTGGCTGTTGAGGCGGAGGGGAGAGGTGAGGTTAAGAAGAGCGGTGCTGTGAAAGCCCACTCCACTGTGCCTGTAAAGAAAGGTAGTGCTGTTGTTAAGCCGACGATAGGTAGGAGGCGATAGACGCTCAATTGTCAGGTTTGTGCTTGAGTCGCTGTGTCTATTAGAGCCTGACAAGCGCTGGCCCCGACGGCTCTGCCTGCAGTTCTGCTCTACCTCAAGTCACTAAGAAAGCCTAGGCTACTATGTGTTCGAAATCATACCCCGAGTTGTCGTCGCTCACAATGGAGGGTTCTTGAGCTTTGGGTATTACAAAACAACTTCGCGTGCTGTTCGTGCCCGGTATATGAAATCGTGAGGCATGGATCTGCGAACCTAGATGATACATGTAGGGAATTTGACGAATTCGTTTTTCTGCATCGTGGATCATTCGAGTTGGCAGGCACACGTATAGATTAGCCTATCGCTGCGGGCAGTCTTTTCTCGCATGTTCCGTTAGAGCGCGAGATGGGATTTTAGGATCGTAGTACGGGATCTCAACTCGAAATTGCGCTTGACAGTGTGAGATCAGGATTGTCTGTGACTATTGATTGTGATCCCAGAATTGGTGCTAGAAGGGTCTCATTCTAGAAATTTGTCGCGGAGGTGTAAAATGTTTTGTTGATAAGAAAAGGACGGAAGCATATAATTGATTGTGTGTGTTACTACATTCTGGTGGTCTCTATTTGCTGCTCTTGCCATTCTTTGCTCGCTATCTTGTTCTTCAATCTCAGTGTCGAGGACATGTTGACGCCATCTAGCGCGGCCGCAATGATACCTCCTACGGTGATGGTCGTCTAGTGATGTCGATGGTCCTCAATTCCGACATCTGTGGCTAGATATCCGTCTGCATTGTTTCCTTCGGACCTCAAAACCAATGATCTCCATCAAATCAGCGTAAACGTCTCAATTTCTCCTTCGCGTGCTTTCCATGCTTCGATCGCTTCTCCATCCATGATTCCATGCACATATGCTTGACCAATGACTTCGTAGTTGTGTCCGCAAGGTCTAAGAATCGTCGGGTAACCAGAACCAGATATCCAGACCACAATGTCGCCTGCACTTGTGATTCGTGGAACTAGGCAAGGGAGACCAGAATTTGTCAATCCCACTGCTCGACCTAGAAGTAATGGAGGAGAGATCAGCAAGGTCTTAATAATGAATTTCGCTGTAAAGACATGCTGGAAGAATACTGCCACACTGACCTACACAAGCGTTAGCGGCCGCCCGAAAACATCCTAGCGACAATCTACTACTAGCTTTGGAAAATGGCCGTGCGTTAGCCACTTCTTCCTCAAGCCATTGAGTGAGCTGCTGCCGATTGTCTTCACTCAAGGGCGTATAATCCCACCATGTGTCCGCACTCAATATAACGCCAGATACATCGCGATCCATTTTCAGGCCCAACAGGTCCAAAAAGCGCTGTAAAGGCTTGACATAACCCTCAGCGAAGTTGCCAAAGCTCCAGACTCCTCGTGTCGATGCCACGTCTTGCATCACATCTATCCTGATTCCGTCCACAATCCAGCGGCTTGAAGCAGCTACATCGGCAGAACTTTGCTCGACACTAGATCGGCCCTCCAAGAATTGAGGAAGTTCACGTAGAACTAATCGAAGTTGGGTAGAGTCTTGTCTACTATCCCAATGTCGATGCCACCTCGGCACCCAAGAAGGTAATCCATCAATATGAATATCCTCGCTCGATCGATGCGAAATTCCACCGAGTAATTTGTCCGTGGCTCTCCATTGATTCGATGTAATTGCCCAAGATGTTGCCAGCGTTAGCACGTCTGCAACGCTTCGAGAATAATCCGGTGCCAATTCTGGAGGAAGACCGCCATACTCAGTCCAGTCGAGCAGACCGAGAATAGCGTAGATCTTGTCTCTAAGGTCTTCACATGATAAACTTCGAGAGATGGCGATCAGAATGCTGAGAATGTCGCGCTTGAAACGGCGAGAGCCGTACATGGACTGAGGTGAGTTCGTGTAGTCGAACATTAGTGAAGCATTGATCAGGCCAGCGTTGTTTCTGAGCTCGCGGTCCAAAAATTCAAAAATTCAAACTTATAGACTAGCCACTTTGCACTCATCAGAACACGTTCAAGCTCGACTTCATATTGTCCAAACAAGCATATATTATATGTGGCAAGAGCTATTTCTTGCACTACCCAGAGTCGACTACGAAAAATTAGCTACATCCGAATGCATTCACGCTACACCTACTGAAACCATGGCTGTGAATAAAATTCAGCAAGTGCTGACTGATCTATTTCGGTACTGAGTCCTTCCAAGCTCCATCGGAGGGTGCCGTTTATGTTGAGTACAATATCAACGAAGGACGTTCCATCGCTCATTGCGTCTTCGATCTCGACCTCTCGTAGCAGCCTCATACTGTCCAATGCTGCTTTGGTACTCCTAGGAGGGTCGTGGCCCAAGACTACAAAGTTCGTGGCACCGTTTCGGTATATATCGGCCATCATAGCAACTTGTTGCGACCGCTCGGCTTTGTCGTTTTGATTTATGCAGACTGCATCGATCCAGACAACAATGGACACATCGCGCTTGCGAATTCTTCTCAATGCTTTCTCTGAACTTTGGGGGATGTCGAGAAGCTTTCCATCCACGAATATGGACCTAAGTGGACGAGGAAGAGTTTTAGCAGCGACACTTCTGAAATGGCACTCACTCCAGGCGAGGGGACTAAGGAAAGGCTGATGTGTCCGGTCCCTCAGAGGCCTGGACTGTGGTATCTCTTGCTTGGTGGGATGTACTCACGCTCGCTTCGTAGAATCACCCCAGACATAAGATACCGTGTTGTATGCCGGCTTGTCATCGATGAGAGCTACGTGCCGGAATGTGCATCGTAGAATGTCGTCGGGTCCCGATCCAGGCTCGATACACATCAAGCGTATCTCCTTTCGTCGTGCGTCCAGCACTCTGTACTTGAATTCACAAGTGGGATATGTATTGCGCCGAGAATACACACGACCTTTCTGTTGCACCGTTAGCGCCATGCGTGATCAGCCCGTCGATGTTGACGCTGTCGGCTAGTTCTATCTGTTGCTCGTGCAGACACCACAGAGTCAGTGCGAGACACCTCTTGCTGTTTTTGGTAGTTTTCAGAGTGAGATAAAGAGTTGTCGATGACAGAGTAGATGTCGAAGGAGAGCGGACTGGAAAGGCTGAGGAGCTGACCGTGGCAGTGCCTCCGGTGGCACTGCCGCAGCATGCAGACATGAGATCAGATGCTGCCGCAGCAAAGCAAGATGAGCGCATTATGTCAACCTAAGGCCAGTCCGCAGAGATACTCATGCCTTAGTCCTAACATACCCTTGTTGTTGTGATGTTGATGTTAGCAGAACAAGAGACTAGGAAATCGTTACGGAGAGGAGAGTAGAATAGTCGGCACGACTTGCCCTCTCGTTTCACACGACCGTTTGCGCCTAAACACTTACTAGCCTTCCTAATAAAATTGAGATAGCAACTATAAAGACATTCCTAAAGCTACTAACTAACTTGTAAAATTTACGAAGCCTCTCGAAAATTTAGTAAGATATTGTTGCGGCAGGTGTACGCCGCCTCTACGAGGTAGGAGTATACCGCCGCCTCTAGTAGATAGACATAGAGGTAGCGCTTATAGATAGACATTAATTATATACTTGTATATTAGCTCTTATTTAGTCTAGACGTACTAACTAGTAGCACTATAGGTTCGACCTTCTTCTCGATTAAAATAAGCGATCGATACGCTTTAGACGACCGAGATCTACCCCTCCTACCTATCTACCCGGTTCTACCTAAGGTACCCGGTTCTACCTAACTCCGCCCGGCCTACCTAGGCCCTAGTAAAAGAGCTCGTAACGAAATAAGGCCCTCTAAGAAGAAACTTCCGTATAGATATAACGGTAAAAGCTACTTAGTAGTACTACCCTAGTACCCTATACTACTATATAGCCTCTCGTACCTCGCGAGTACTTTCCCTTTTAGGCGATCGGGTCTATCTAATACCGACCTTACCTCCTACCCGTATTAGTACGCTCCTAGCTTCCCTTAGAGATTAGGACCGAAAGACGGAAACTACTAACCGTAGAAGTACTCTTTACTCCCGACTAGCCCTAACGCTAACTTCTATACGTTACGTTACGGGTCCGGCCTTACGAGAGGTAGACGATCGTTCACCGTAGCGACGATCCCGGAACTCGACCTATATACCCTTAATTTAGTCTATAGCTTCGCCGAGTTCCTAAAGAACCTATAGTACCTAAAGTCTATATACTATAAGCGACGAGAGTAACTAACCCGCTTAGTCCGAGTTATCGTTACGTAATTCCCTCCTCTAGCTAAATACGAGCCCGTAGTAGATAGCTAGGTACGTAGTATAAGTACGTTAGGATTCCCCCTAGAGTAAGTAGTTAATAAGTCGGCTATAATAGCTATAGTAAGAATAGTCCTATTATACGATAAGGACTTCCTACCGGTAGAGGAATAGATCCCGATACTATAAGCGTTACTAGTTACCGTAGCTATACTAGCCCTAGAGGAATAAATCCTAACCTTATAAGCCTTACTAGCTATTAGAGTAGTACTAGCTCCGGAGGAATAAACTCCTATCCTACGAGCGTCGCTAGCTATAGAGGAGTAGGCCTACGTTCCGCTAGCGTTATTAGCTATTCTAATCCCGCTAATACTAGAAGACCGGCTAGCGGAATTAGCGGAAACATAACGCTAGATTATCTAGCTAGCTAGTTTAACGCCTCCTAGGGTAGACATACCGCTCTATCCTCTTCCGGAGTATAATCCTCTTCCGGATTAGCGGGAATAAGGATAGATAGTTTAGCTAACTAGCCTATAGAAGCTAAGCCTATCGGAACCTTTACGAAGAGGTTTATCGCTACCTCCTCTACCGGAATCTCTATAGTAGACGCCTTCTTAGTTAGAAGTACGGCGTACCGAGTTAACCTATTAAGGCATCGCTCGGTTAAATCTTCGCCTAGCGATACTAGTAACGCCTCCTCGGTAATAGTAGATACTACTATAAGCACCTATCCGGAGATAATATACTAATCTTTAGCTATAGTAGCTTCGTAGTATACGTACGTAGTAGTTAAGGAAGCGATATAATAAGGCCCTAACCTAGTACCTCTACGGCGTTAAGTAAGTAGGAATATAGGTAATAGAATCGGCTATAGAGAGCGAGGAAGCCCCTCGTAGCGTATCCGAAATACTCGGTATAGAGGTACGTCGCCTAGTAGCTAATCGTCGAAATAATCGACTACTAGTTTAATAAGTATAGAATAA
>LFZN01000292.1:0-43547 GCA_001578235.1 Pseudocercospora eumusae | reverse complement strand
GACCGGAGAACTCTACCCGCTACGATAGATAAAAGAAGGTAAGGCCGGTCCTCTAAACCCTTCCTTCGGCGCGGATACCCGCTCTTTAGAATAGAAGTTAGTAGGACGAAAGCTTATCGAGGAAGTCGACGTTAGACCCTTTAACTCCGATAACTCTATCCTATATAGATTCGAGTACTCTATTAACTTACCGAAGTTCTAATATCCGCGTTATACTCGTAAAGCCGCCTACGCCGAGATATACGAGAAACTATACTCCGATAGCCTATATAGAGAGGTAGCTATCGCCTATATCGCCTTACGATACTAGCTAATAGAGGGTAACATATACATTTCCTACCCCGCCGAAACTATCGAACCCTTAGGTCTACTTAAGCTCTTCTAGGATAGCCTCTAAGTCCTAATAAAGGCGCCCGATCTATCCGGGGAAATCGTACTAGACCTTACGTCTATCGTAGAGCGCGTTAGGCGAGACATTCCTAATTACGACGTCGCGGCTAAGGCGCTCCTATAGCGCCTACTATAGCGTTAGAGATTAACGCACATCTAAATAGCTTAGGAGCTTAGTAGCGCCGTCGATATAATGTAGATTATAGAATTCGGCGTTATTAAGTAAGATATAAAGCGTATAATCGCTAATTACGTTAACTAGCTAGGCTAGTTCCTACCTAGGCTACGCTAGCTCCTTATCGACATAATATAGTCCCTCGTACCGGTAGCCGAAGGACTAGTTTTCTACGATATCCCTAAGTAATACTACGACGTACGCGCTTAGGTAACGACTTCCGAGGGCGGCAAAGTACCTAATACGCCGCCTTAGTAATTATATAAGGATAGACGTAAGGCTATAGAGAAGCGCGTCGGCGAAATTAACTACGTCGATAAGCTAAAATAGCGAAAGGCTAAGATTAAGGCCGCCGAGCGAAAGGCTAAGCGTAAAGCCGCCGACCTTAAGTCTACTAAAGCTACTAAGAAGGCTATCGCTAAAGCCGCCGCCGATAAGGAGAAAGCGTCCGATAGTACTAAGATAAAGGCCGCTCTACTCGTAGATACCGCGGGCTTAAAACGTACGGCCGCCGGTAACATTAACCCGGTACCTAGTAAAGCCGCTAAGACGACTACGAGCACTATACCTAAGTCTACTAAGAAGCGCGAGACTACTAAGAGTACTTTAGATAAGAAGAAGGGTACTATAGCTAAGGCGTAAGATAGATAGAAGGCTAGATCTAGCGAAGAACTATCCGATAACGACGTCTAGAAGGCCCTCGACCTTACTAAGCGAAAGGCGAAGCCTAACGCTAGAAAGCTAGCCCGAAACTCTACGTCTACNAAGGCGTAAGATAGATAGAAGGCTAGATCTAGCGAAGAACTATCCGATAACGACGTCTAGAAGGCCCTCGACCTTACTAAGCGAAAGGCGAAGCCTAACGCTAGAAAGCTAGCCCGAAACTCTACGTCTACTAGTAACGAAGCTAAGAAGCCGCCGTAAAAATCTAAGTCCGACGCTAAGAAGTAGGCTAAAGAACCTAAGTCTACTTAGTTTTACTACCCTAGCGAAGGCCCGTAGGACTTCCTCGTAAACCTATTCTACCGCTACGTTACGCGATAAGGCTTTATAGATCTATACTAAGTATACATCGACGTTATCGACGGTAAATAGGTAATCGCGGGAAGGTACCTCTTACCGACCGACTTATAGGATCTAATGTAGAGGGTCTTAGCCTTAATAGAGCTAGTAGAAGACGTAGGGTTCGTCCTCGTCGCTTACTATTTAAAGGCCGTAGTAGTCTCCTACCTCTAGTAGCTAAGGGACATCGAAGGTAACTATAACCTCCCGGAGGTCCTCTATAACCGTATCCGTAAACTCTACGATCCGGTCGCTAACGATTTCGTCGCCTTTACGCAAAACTACGATGTTTTTCTATAAGACGATTTCTTCGCTAAGTATACGGCTAAAGATATTACGCACGACGTTAACGCTTTTAAGAAGTAGGCTAACTTCTACCTAGACATACTAAGAGCGGTAGTAGTCTACGTAGTCGCCGAAAATAGCTAATTACTACGCGGTATGTCCTTACTCTTAGAATCGGCCGTACCCTTCGCTATAAAAGCTATAGTCCTACGACGCTAGATGTTAGTCGTTAAAGAATATGCGGAGCGTTACCCTAAGCGCCGCGGCTACCCTTAGTCTATTTACTACATTAAGAACGATAAGTAAATAGAGTAGCTTACTCGGTACCTCGATAGAGAATTAGCTGCGAGTACTAAGATCTAGGAATTCTTTCCCCGATAGAAGCTCTACTCTAGAGTCGATAAGGATAGCGGTAGTTTTATAGTTAGAAACTTTAAGTAGCCTACGCTATAAGTAGCGGACTATAATATCTAAAAGGCCGTACGCCGCATAGGCGGTAGAGGAGGCGACCCTCCGATCCTACTAAAGAAGATAACTAAGATAGCCGAAGTCGACTTCGACGCATAGCCCCCGGCCTTTAGTCTACCGAAGAGAAATAGTACCTTAGCTAAAGTCTCGCTAAAGAAGAATAAGATAAAGAAGAATAAGACGCTTAGCTAGCTCCTAGCTTTCGGTCTACTAACCAAGGATAGCTCGCCTACGAAGAATAAGGCCGAGAAGAACGAGCCGCCCTTTAGTCTACCTTCGTTAGCTATCGTCGACGACGACCCTTCTACGCTAATTACTAAGACCCTACGTAAGTTTCCTAAGAAGTAGTAGCTAGGGATTAAGCCGGATAACCTTCTTAAGTTTGTCGCGACGATGGGGACCTATCTTGAGGACATAAACATTAATCGCTTTAAGACTACTTAGGACATCGTACTAGGATTAAGCAAATAGGCCCTCGAATAATGTAACGCTAAAGGTACTTACGCTAAAACCTTTATCGACGGTTTCCTCGCGCTCCCGATCTACGGCGAATTCTAAAACTAGGCGAACGAGAATATTCCTAGTTAGACTAAACGCCCGTAGAAGACGTAAACCTTAGGCCTACTAGACATCCGTAGTTTCGGTAAGCACTTCGCCCCCTTTTAGGATTAAGTGCTAAGCGGCTAGCGGTCTCGTTATAGCAAGATTGTTATGTAGTAAGACTGCGGCTCTATAGATTTTTAGTGAGACTTCGGGTCTATAGAGGCATAGAATAGAGAAGAAGAGATAGAGTCCACGTAGTCGCGGACTTTCGTAGGCCCGGGGATTTTATTATAGAGGCTAGGCAGGAAAGAGGCACACACTAGTTAATGGGCACGTGCACCTACAGGTTACCTTCTTCCCCTAAGTAGATAGACTTAGCTTCATCATTAACAATACAATGACTTCACACCATAACAAAAGGCCTTCTTATCGCGGCGGTACTCTAGTAGATACGGATATAGGCACCTCTCTAGTAACCGCGGTAGTCTATAACGGACGATTCTAGTAGTAAGTAGCTCGCGGTAAGGAAAGCGTTTAAAGACATTAGCATTAATTAGTACCTATGCTAGAAGCACGTTATAGAGGTATTTAGAAAGTACTTCCCTAGAAAGTACTATCCTTAGGTCTCTCGGCGGCTTAACAACGCGCTCTAGCACGCGAAAATATAGGTAGAATGCGCGGATGTACTTAATAAAGCCGTAGCATAGTGTCGACAATTTAGAAAGGAAGAGTAGGCCCTATACCTTAAGCGCAACTAGCCGCCATAATACTCGGAAATGTAGGCGAATTAGGCTCGTCTCTCTATACCGCGACTACTTCAAAATCGGACAACGTTACTACTCGAAGGTGTAAGGATATCGTTAGAAGTAAGGGTATATAGAACGAGTATTAGGTTTGTGTAACGATGTAATAGCCTCTATTTCGTATAATAAAATAATCTTAGAGATTCTAAAAGAGTAAGAGACCGGGGGCCTTCTATACCCCTTTACTTCGAGGACCGCCGTCTATCCGCCTATACGGCTTATCGCGATCCCTATCGTACCGCCGTCTATCCGCCGTCTATCTACGTAGTATACGCTCGGCTTATCGCGACCCCTATCGCGATAGGCCGCTCCTATTAGCCCGTAGGCGAACTAATACTAGGATTTTTATATACGCCTCCTCTCTAGGCTAATGTCCTTAGTAGCCTAATTTACCTAGTAAATACATCGCTTTCGCGAGGCTAAGTTAGTACTATAACGTTACCCTTATATTCGTAGGCGTACCGCCTACGGTATAACTAAGTAGTACCTTAGGTTAGGCTTTCGGGCTATCCCGCTAGCCTTAGCTAATGCCGAGCTACTAAGTCTTTATAAGGAGGCGCTCGGGCTACTTACGCGACTTTACTCGCTTTATAAATACGATGCGCGTAGTCTATTCGCCTACTCTAACTCTATTCTTATCTTAACTCTTCTCTTTTTACTTAAGCGTATACGGGGCGCGCGTAGTAATTATTTTAGTTACGACGCGTAGCTTATTTATTTTAACTAAGTAGTTACTAGGTTAGCTAGTACTCCCGCCCTCTATCTATAGGCGGTGTTTTTAAACTTTAAAATATCCTTCTACCTTCGAAAATTCTTTCTCCGCGCGTAATAACTTTTCTTCGCTACCGCCTTCGCACCGTAGCTACTCCTTTCGGCTTACTACACCTCTTTACTTATCTTTTATATCCTTACTAACCTTTACTATAGTCGGCCCGCCTTATAGTAGGTACATATTAGATTAGTTATCGCCCTAGCGGTAGGTCTAGTTACTAGGAAGTCCGCGAGCTAGTAGAAATACTCTTAGATAATAATAATTATTAGTAGAGACTAGAAGATCTACTAACTATAGCCGCTATCGTTACGATTACGTATAAGCGTTATACAAAATCGCTAGCGACGGGCGTACTCTATTAGCGTGCGACCTATAAAGCCTACGATAAATGTAGAAACCTATATAAGGGCGCCTATAAGGTAGTAAGTTATCCGCTAACCGCCTACGGTACGTATACTAATAGCGTTATAGCTTAGGCTAGAATAGTAGGGCCGTGTTAATCGCGTTAGATAGCTATACGAGGAATATTTTAATATTGTGCTAGACCTTTCTAAGACTATAGAGGACGAGTAGGAGCTACGCCTAATAGTTCGTACCTCTTAGAGCGCTAGGTACGCTACGCGTACGCTCTATCTTACTACTCGTATACTTAATCGCTCGATTAAGGCGGAAGAAAATAAGCTAGCGCGTCGCGGCCTTAAATAGGGCGTACTAACGTCGGTACCTCGCTCTATATAAGATTTCTAAGCCCTTACCCTCGATTAGTAATTACGCGACGTAGGGAATTACCCGTCGCAGCGTACTTCCTCTTATTTAGGAGGCTCGTTAGCCGTAAGTACCGCCTTCTCTCCGCCGTCTATCTACGTGCTAACCTAAATAGTATCCTTCTAAATACGTAGTACGAGATAATAGTCGTAACGACCGCGCTATTATTAATAAAGCGAATAACTAGCTACTTACTATACCGTCTAAGCGACGCCCGCGCTCTAATTAGGGTACTCCTTTACCCTCCTTTACGTTAAACGCTACCCTAGCCTTATAGGCGGGATACCGTCGCTCCTATATAAAGGCCTTTTCTAACGATAATAGGTACTTAAATTCGGCGTACCGTAGCTACTATCTCTCCGCTCGCGGTCCGCGTTTAATCTTACGCCGCTCCGGCTTAGGTTCTAGCTCCGGCTCTAGTAACTCTATTCGCTAGCGCGACGCCTTAGGTAGTAAGCTTACGATATAGTTAGGCTAAAAGGGTAACGCGGGGCCTCGCCGTAATCTTACCTAAAACTTTAAGCGAATACGTAACGCCGCTACTTCGGGTACTAATTCTAAATACGAGTAATACTCTAGTAAGGAGTTCTCCTCCGATGCGATCGATAGTAGAGACGAGCTACTAGATATATTTACCGATATACTCCGCCGCCGTAGAGATAAGCGTACTCGCTCCGCCGTCGTACTATCTACCCGTCTCGTTTAGAACGCTAACCCTCTCTCTATCGCTAAGCGAGTTCGTCTATACGATTAAGGCGGGGTCGAGGCCGTACGCCGGGAGTAATAGCGTCGCGAGTAAGCGAGTAACTTACTCTAGTAAAAGGCTACCGCCGATACTTAGCGTAGTCGCTTTACTATTAGTACTACTATTACCTCGCCTATTCGTAGTCGCCCTATCTAACGCCGTCGTCGCCGCAAAGGCGCTTCGCCTATATAAGTCTATAATAATGCCGATAGTAAGGCATCGCTAGACGATCCCGACCTCGCCCTTATATCTAGCGCTCTTCGTAATACTTCTCTATTACTACCTACGCGTTATAACCGCGCTCCTCGTCCCGATAACGCTACCCGCCGCCGCACCGCCGGTAGTATCGAAGAGCTAAGTAACGACCTTATCGAAATCTATACTACGCGTAATAAGACTCCTTACCGCCGTCGCCGTAGTAGCGATAGTAGTATACGAGTTCGCTCTACGCTAGTATAGGTCATCTCTAATAACGAGGAGGGTAGTATTCCTCTTCCTACTACGCTAGCTAACGTACCGCCTACGGCGCCCGTAGTACTAGCTACGCTATAATAACTAACTCCTATACCCTCTACGGTTAGTAGCGCCCTAAAGGCTGCCGGAGAGATGCTAAGTTTCGGTATAGGCGCGTACAACGCGTACCGCGCCTTTAAGGGCTAATTGTTACTCTCGTATACGTACTACCTTCTCTACCGATAGTTACGGCTACTATAAAGCCTTTCTTTACATTAAGGCTTAGGAGGGAGCCTAGATCCCTCTACATTATATGTGCTAATAGGCCCGCCTAGGGTCCGCCTATAGTTTAAGTTATTAGAGTTTATGTACTTTATTTTTTATACTCTATAGTAATGAAATGTAATTCTATACTTATTCCTTTCCTTTTATTTTCTTCCTACCTTTCTTCCGCCTACTATCCGCCTTTTCTTAGTCTTTAAGAAGCTTATCTATATTCTCGAAGTCCTCTTCGCCTTCCTAGGTATTATATGTCTCGTTATAGCCCTTCTAGCGTAGTTAGTACTACGTCTATCCGTCTTAGCTTCTTTTATCGACGATCTTTTCTACTTCCTATACCTCGGTACTATCTAGAAGAATCTCGGGGGCTACGATATTCGCCTACTCTTCGCCGGCTCTTCCGTAGTATAGACGAAGTAAGGATATATAAAAGACATTATAAATCTAGTAGGTTATTAGGAGGGTTAGGCGGTACGCTTACGTGCCGATAGCTTTTTCTACCCTAAAAGGTCCTACGAATTATATACTAAGCTTACGGCTAGGCTAACGTAACTTTAGGTTCTTAGTACTTAGAAGTACGAGGTTACCCTTATTAAACGTTAGTATAGTATGCCGCTTATTATAAGCCTTCTATTAATAGGCTTACGCTCGCTATAAGTACTCTATCGCAATCTTACGCGCATTTCTTAACTATTCGACTCTATCTATCGCTACCGGTACCTCCCCCTCTCGCTATACGTCCTCGTATAGTTCCGACTACCTCGGATATTCTCTATAAATAAGGAAGAAAGGCGTTTCGCCTATGCTAGAATACTTAGAGTTATTATACGCGAACTCTACGAAGGGTAGTTACTATACCTACTCCGCCTACGCTTTACTAATAAAGGAACGTAGGTAACCTTCTAACGTTTTATTCTAGATTTCCGTTTAGCTATCGGTTTAAGGGTAGTACGCTATCGATAGACGTCGTTTTATCTAGTACTAAAAATATAGCTTAGTCTAGAAACCCGATGTAAATAGCGAACCTCTATCGCTAACGATTCCTTTAGGCATCCTAAATCTCGATACGACCCTTTCGAAGAAGTATTCCGTAAAGTCTAGCGTCTTCTATATTTCTTATACCGGGATATATAGCGCTATCTTAGAGAACCTATTAACGATAATAAGGATGCTATCGTAGACTACGCCCTTATGCTTTACCGGCGGTAGCTTAGTAATAAAGTCTAAGCTAATCTCCGACTAGATTTTAGAGGGGATCGGTAGACTCGTAAGCGTACCGTACGGTAGTTATCGACTTAACTTAGTCTTTTAGTAAATAGGGTAAGTCTTAATATAGACTTTAACATCTTATTCCATTTCGGGCTAGTATAGCGATCGGCATACGAGCGCGACTATCTTTAGCATACCGAAATGCCCCGCTAGTTTCGAATCGTAGTAGGTAGATAAGATCTCTTAGCGGACCGCCTACTCGTCTAGAATATATAGTCTACCCTTATATCGAAGTAGGCCTTTCTTATCGAACCTCTATTTCTAGAGCCTACGTACCTAGTTCCGTTCCTCCGGCTTATCCCTCTTCCGCTTAATAAAGTTATTACGGTACTATAGCTAAGTAATAAGGCTAATAAAGGGTTCCGAAATATCGGTAAATGTAGTTTCGCTCGCTAGTAATACCTTAGCTACCGAGCGTAGTACGTACTATATACATTTAGTAGCGCTAGTAAGTTAGGAAGTCTCGCTCGCTATTTCCGCCTACTCTCTACTAGCGGTCTCTAAGTTCTCCTTAGTCGTAGACTCCCTAGATCTACTAGTCGTTATAACCCGGGCGTACGTAATGCGAACTACCTACGGTATTACTTTACTATCTACTAACTTTAACTTATGCTAGAGGGTTAGTAATAGTTAATTTACCGCATAGTTCTCGCTCTAGTAGTCCTATCTCCTAGACGGACTATCTATAGGATTATTCTTTCCTACCTAGTAGTAAATCTCGAAATTAAAACCTCTAAGGAATACGGCCTATCGTACTTAACGAGGGTTTAGCCGTTAAACGGTTTAGATAGTTTTAAGGTTATTATAATTAGTATATACCTAAATAGGTTTTACTAGGCTACTAAAATAATAACGCTAAGTCCGAAAGTAATGTATAATCGCTAATAGCTCTTAGTCGTACGTTTAGTAATTCCTTTCTACCTCGATTATCTTCCTCGAGGTAAAGGCTACCGGGTGCTATAGCCCGTCCTCCTAGAGCTACGATACGATACCGGAAAGACCGAAGTCGGAAGTATCGGTCTCTAGGCGGACCTCCTTCGCTAGGTCGAAGTATCGTAGTACCGGCGTAGTTATGAACTATTACTTTAGCCGGTTAAAAGCTTACTACTATCGTTCTCCCTAATACTATAGTACATCCTTTTTTAGAAGGTCGGTAATAGGAGCTACTACCTTCGAATACCTATCGACGAAGCGCCGATAGAAGTTAGCGAAACCGAGGAATAACTAGACCTCGTATATAGAGCTAGGAACCGGCTACTACGTAATCGTAGCTACCTTCTCTAGATCCGTTATAACCCCTTAGCGGTTTACCCTAAATCCGAGAAAGGTAACCTCCTCCGCTACGAAGGTATGCTTATTAATATTATAGTATAAGTCGGCTTCCTATAGTCGGTCGAGTACCTTACGGACCGTATTCTAGTAGTCTTCGATATTATCGCTATACGTATATATTAGGATATCGTCTAGGTATACTACGTATACATTATCTAGGTACCCTACTAGAGTCCGATTTATATAGGACTAGAAGGTAGTAGGTACATTTATTAGCCCGAAAGGTATAACGCGATACTCGAAGTACCTATACCGCGTACGGAACGTAGTCTTTTACTCGTCGCCTTCGCGGATTCGGATACGGTAGTACGCATCCTTTAAGTCTAACGTAGTAAAGTACTTAGCTCTAACTAGTCGGTCTAACGTCTTATCGATAAGCGGGAGGGGTATCCTATCCTTAATAGTAACGGAGTTTAGCGCTCGATAATCGACGTAGAGACGTAGGCCCCTATCCTTCTTAGGTATAAATAAGAGCGGAGCGCCGGCGGGACTCGTACTACGTATAATGCGGCCCGTCTTAAGCTCCTTCTTAAGGTACTCCCGAAGGACCTCTAGCTCTCGAGGTAAGAGGTTATATAGTAGTCCGTAAGGTAGTTCCTTTCCTTCTATAAGATTAATAGTATAGTTAGTCTATTTAAAAGAGGGTAGGATACTTATAGAGTCTTTATCGAAGATATCCTAGTACGATTTAAGGGCATCCGGTAGGTCTAGGTTTAACCCGACTCTAACGTTTAGGATACGGAACGCCGGCGTACCGCCGTCGGTACCTAGTCTAATCTATCCTATATAGTAGACTACGGCGCTAGCCTTTAGCTCCTTCTTTAGTCTCTTTAGCGATATACGCTTAATCTATTCGGCTATAAAGCCCTATATCTAGGTCCCCGGCCCGTTCTAAATGTTAACGCTAGTAGACCGTAGTATATATCGACTAAGTAGGAGTTCTACCCCGCTTTAGTCGACCCCGTATACGAGGACCTTATATGTCCTTACTCGGCTATTACTATCGGTTATACTAAGTTCTAGCTCGTATATACCGTAGTATATTATTTACTAATCCTTTAACTATTTTAGGTAGGGAAGGTTAGCGTCTATAGTTAGTAATTCCTACTCGACTATAAGACGCTACTATAGAAGAGTTACTTACGCACCGGTATCTAGAGTTACTTAAACTAGTTTACGAACTCCTTACGGAGTTTAGATTTCGCCTACCGTCTCGATTACTTTCTCCGATTATACTAGGATCGGCCCTACCGCCGTCGGAGAGGCTACGATAAAGCCTACGCTTTTCCCGAGCGTCCTACCGGTTACTTATTAGAGTTACCTTTCTTTTCTTCCTCTTTTTTATAACGAGGGTAGTTAGGTCGAATATAGCCTACCTCGTTATAATAGTAGTATCGGATCTCGTTATCCTTACTATCCGAAGTCGAGGCCTTCTTATCTTTAGAGCGATCTTTATCTTTAGATCGATCCTTATCCTTAGCTTTATCGTCCTTCTTAGCCTTAGACTTATCCCTTAGTTTAGAACTTCCCCGATCGTTACTCGACGTTAATACCGCCGTCTATCGGGTACGCTACGGCTTCT
The DNA here is from genome assembly GCA_001578235.1 of Pseudocercospora eumusae. NCBI lineage: Eukaryota > Fungi > Ascomycota > Dothideomycetes > Mycosphaerellales > Mycosphaerellaceae > Pseudocercospora > Pseudocercospora eumusae. The sequence goes on along the minus strand of LFZN01000292.1, from coordinate 32,624 downwards.
TCTCCTTCGCCGCTAAGTTCTTCTCGAAGGTAGTCGCTAAGCGATATAGCTCTTCTCGATCCTTAGGAATAATATTATAATTCGTAACTACGATACGTAGTTCGGGCCGTAGGCGGGAGAAGTAGTAAAATAGAAGCTAATTCGGGGTATACGCTTCGAGCTATTCTTCTAAGGTCTCTATATAGAGGAGAAAGCTCCTTACGCTCTAATTATCGCGCTACTTAGTCTCCGTATACTTCTCGTATACGTCTAGTAGGCGGGTAATCGGGTTATCTAACTCGTTTAAGAGCTAGTTAACGAATTATTACTATATTCGATACTCCTATATAAGTTTAGGTAACTTCTTATTACGAATCTACTATCTCTACTATAGCTAGCTCGCTATACCTTCGAGAAACTATATAGCGTAGGTAATCTTAGACCGATCTAACTTATACGTATATAGCGCTTAGAGAAATATAATCTCGCACGCTATTACCTACTCTCGATATTCCTTTAGGCTCTTACCCTTATATATCGGAGGGTCCTTAATAGTTCTCTTAGGTACTAGGCTATAATTAGTAGTAAAGGCTATACGTTTATAAGACTCCGCCTAAGGTCCGCCTACTCTCTCTAGTAGGGCGGTAGTACGAGACGCCGCCGTAGGCGCGCCTCGAAATGTCTAGGAGCTAGAGGAGGCATCCGTATTACTAATTTCCTTAGCGAGCTTATTATTATCTCTTTCGAGACTAGTAAGCTTCTACTTTAGAAGAGAACGCTATTAGGCTTTCGCCTCCGTATACCTTACGGCTAGCTCTTCTTCGTTATCTTCCTCCTTACTATCCCCCTACGCTACCCCTAAGACGTTACGGACGAAGTCGTCTTCTTCGACTTCCTATACCCGTAGTTTACCTACTAAGAGGCCCCTATATATAGTAGCGTCCTACGGTTTATCGTTACGAAGTTAGCCTATAGGCGAATCTTTATTACTACTTAGTTAGTCCTCTACTAAAGGAGCCTACCCCTAGCTAGCCCTATCGCCTATAGATAGTACATTATTATTACTTAGCTACTAAGTACCTATACGAGTAGTTCTACTACTTTTTAGAGGCATATCGGACCGCTACCCTTAGTAGAAAGGTTCGAAGATTATTATATAAGGATATCGTTAGAAGTAAGGGTATATAGAACGAGTATTAGGTTTATATAACGATGTAATAGCCTCTATTTCGTATAATAAAATAATCTTAGAGATTCTAAAAGAGTAAGAGACTAGGGGCCTTCTATACCCCTATACTTCGAGGACCGCCGTCTATCCGCCTATACGGCTTATCGCGATCCCTATCGGAACGGGCGATCGCTATTAGTACGAGCGTTCTCGGCTTATCGCGATCCCTATCGCACCGCCGTCTATCCGCCGTCTATCTACGTAGTATGCGCTCGGCTTATCGCGACCCCTATCGCGATAGGCCGCTCCTATTAGCCCGTAGGCGAACCAATGCTAGGATTCTTATAGAAGGCTACTATAATAGCCTTAAATGCGAAGAGAAGAAGATGCTTACGGGTTTCAGCATTTATAGTACTATTCTGTCCACTAAAAGGATCGATATCCGGCTTCTTAACTCGGTACGACAGCGTGCTAATAAGGACTTTCGTAAAGCGACCCGTTTCTAGCATTCTAAGGGCATACCTACTTTCGACTCGCTAACCGTTAGAGGCTAGTATGCCATAGTAAAGGAGGTAAACGAGGCTAGTAAGGAAGAAAACACCTTATAACCGCCCTAGACTAAGTACTTTAGTTCTAGCTACCCTTAGATTCTAGCATAGTGCTTCTATCTTTTCTAGCATTAATACTACCTACCTTGTCGCTACTTATAGAGGCTCTATATGTATTATAGCATCTCCATTACTAACGACTACGCGCTTATCTATATCGAGCGTTATATAGGCCTTAACTCTACCGAGATTCACCCTACGTAGTAGGGCCGGTAGCTTATTATGGACTTTATCGATGCCCCGGTTAATACAGGTGTAGGTGTAGTACTTAATCTAGCGGCTCGTAACCTTCGAGACTACTAACGTGCTATATAAGAAGAGTAGCGAGATGTCTAGTAGCGCTTTCGCGATAGTAAAGAGTTGTTTACTTAGTATAAACGAGATGTAGCGATTTAGTAGTTATAGAGGCAAATAAGTAACGCGGTTCACTTAATCTCGGTACTTACTATCGAGGACTAGAAGAAAGAAGGAAGGCCTCTACTAGACTTAATATTAGCCGGCTATAATCGCTTTATAAAGATACCTAGAGTTAAGCCTATACCCTTTACCTTTAAGGCTAACGGCGCGGAAAACGAGCCTTCTAGCGGAGCTAGAAGGCGAGAAGCCCTACTAGAAACACTGCTAGAAAGCCCTTTAACTAACTATGCCGAGAAAAGTCGATTGCCGCTATTTCTACTAAAAGACGCTAGCAAAAGTACTTAACACGATAACGACGAGGTACTAAGGCACTAATAGCCGCTAGAAAGCACTACTAAGGCCTAGCCGGAAGCGCTACTATAAGGGACTACATAAGGTAATAGACAAAGTACTTCTACCCTTTTAAGAAAGCGATAATAGCCTATCTATATGTCCGCTACTCTTCGTCGGTTAACGGTTGTACTCGTAGTAGCACTCGTAGCCCTCGTAGGCTCTATTTTCGTAGGCTCGGACACCTTCTCGCACTCTAGTAGGATTAATACCCCTACCTTCTACGCTAGAGTTTATAAAATAGTTGCTAGTTTAGACCGCGAAGGTACTTACTAGAGCCTCTATAGACGACTTCTACGCACTAGAATAGACTTAGTTACCTACTAGAAAGCGTAGAAGGACCGATAGTTAGTCCTACCTCTAACGTTTAGTCTTCCTCGGCGGTGCGGACATCCGATAACCATTTTCGGAAGCGGTGGGAAACTCTCTATTTAGTGGCGTTTACTAGTTAGATTTCATTTCGCAATGTTTAATTATGTAGCGTTTAGAATTGGCGCTAAGTTTCTATGACAGTTATAGACAACTCGCGAAAGTCAGGCTATTAAAGTTTCCTCGATTCTAGCGCGAGAACAGGCGATCAAGATCTAGGTCACTCTATAGTACTAACATACCAAGGTTCACACGTAAACCTGTGGGCGTTCCGCTGGCTAGAAAATAGCATCTCTTTCATTGCTGTTGGTATTATAACTTTTGAAAAGCAACGCGCTGCAAGGCCTGATATTGATGCATGTGACAGCCTTGCATGTTCGCGCAGGCTGATGGCCGCTCATCGGACGCGAAGAAGAGACCGTCCGAATCTCTCATTCTCATTCTATTGATTGCCCAAAGTTCGGCCGAGCTCCTCGCCTCTGTCAGTCGCAGCCTTCACAGCTTTATCGACAATCGCTGCAAAGCCGGAGGCCTCAAAGCTCTCCAGGCCGGCCTGAGTCGTGCCATTCGGACTTGTGACATTCTTTCGGAGCTGAGACGGGGAGTCTTTGCCTTCCACAAGCATCTTTCCGGCGCCGAGACATGTCTGCGTTGCAAGCCTGGTAGCCTGCTCCTCCGAAAGGCCGAGCTTAGTTGCACTTGTGATGAGATGTTCAACCATGGCGAAGAAGTAGGCAGGTCCAGAGCCCGAGAGACCGGTGACAACATCCAAGAGCTCCTCTTTTTCTACCCATTCAATCGCTCGGCTTACGCTCTGAAGTAGTGCGGTGGCCAGTTGCTTCTGTTTCTCCGAGACGTCCTTGTCAGCATATAAACCGCTTGCGCCCTCTCCGAGCAGAGCAGGAGTATTTGGCATGACTCGGACGATGGCAGGGCTATATCCCTCCTTCGTCTGACACCACTCTTTGAGGCTCGCGCTTGTAATTCCAGCAGCAATGGATACAACCAAAGGCTTGGATTTTGCAGATGAGAAAGCGGAAGCCGCAAGCTCTTGGCACACCGTTTTCGCAACCTGAGGCTTGATGGCCAGGATGATGATATCTGCGCCGGTCGCTGCTTCAGTGTTGTCTGCCGTGGTGTTTACGCCAAGATCTGCCATCTTCTGTCTGTTGACATCCCATGGCTCCGAAACTGTGACTTGCTTCTTTTCGAACCCTTTAGACACCAGTCCGGAGATGATGGCAGCAGCCATATTGCCCCCTCCTGTTCCACATCAGCGATGGCACTTACCTAAATAGTCGAGACCAGCATGAAGATGATGAAGTTGATGGGGACACAGGGGGTGATTGTTGATGAGAGAAGGGACAATCAGACGGCGACCTACCTATGAAGGAGATCTTCTGAGACTTGAGATCCGCCATGATGTATGAGTTTACTGGTGAGGGAAGATGTTTGCTGTTGTTGGTTCCTGTAAGTAGAAGTCGATATCTGGCATTGACTGTATCGGTGTTGGAGACATGCCGAGATTGGAAATGCTGACTAAGTAGAACTCTTCTCAGTCGGCCCGAAGTCTTGCTGGATCTTTCATCACGCTTTGAATCAACACCACTTCATCTGAACACTTGACCAGTGGTTGAAGGTCCTCCGAATCAATCTTCTCCTCGAATGTCGGTACAACGAATGCTTCATCATGCACAATTCGCCATGTTGTTCGTGCTACGCTATCGGCTGTGCTTTGCCGCAAGCTTCAGGCCCTGCATCGAGGGACTAGAACTACAGTATCCTGGCCGCTTACGCGGTCCATGGTTGGCAGAGAGATTCTTGCAGCTAGTGCAGGTCTGATCTTGGCAAGCAAGAGGGCGACGAACCGATTTCAAAACCATGGAGAGCGGGAAGAAGTTGGCTGTTGGCAGGATTGATGGTGGGCTTTCACAAGATTGATATTCTACTGCGGCAAGTGTGAGTGAATGAGGACCAGCATACGGTATGTCCCGCGAGGCCGTGATCTACTAGACGACTTTCTGCCTTCCGATGTTCTTACGACCTGTCGCCTTCATCTTCCCTTCACATCAACCAGCCAAGCATCTAGTTCCCGCCACAGATGACCATCTCAGCGCCACGGTTCATCGCCGAGGCTAACTCTATTTTTGCCCTTGCATTTCCGTTCTGCCACCTCCGTGGCTCCGCGCTCTCAGAGGCAACCTTTCAAGTTTCATCACCAACGACGCGTCCTTCAACGTGCGATTCATGGATCTGGCCTGCAGAGAATCTTAACGACAAGCACTACGCGACTCCATGTCGCATATCAACACGGACCAGCAGATGGGGCTGCTGAGCGACTTGAATTTGATAGATGAGAAGCCACAACCAGCGACGGCTTCTGCCCGAAATGCTATTCGCACTTTTTCCTTCAGAAACACACTGTCCGGCATCTGGTCAGTGCTAAAGCCTGAATGCTTCGAAAAAAGAGCTCCAGGTAGCGGCAAGAGACCAGGTCCAACAGCATGGCTCGATGGACTTCGAGGAGTTGCAGCGTTTTGCGTGTGCATAATGCACTTGTCTGTCTTCACCCATCAGGGATTGGAACTCTGCTATGGCGCTGCCTACTTTTGGCAAACCTTCAATACATCTCCAGCAGCATGGCCCATTCTTCGCCTTCCATTTACGGGAGGCCACTTTATGGTTATTCTGTTCTTCACAATCTCTGGATACGTGGTGCCACGAAGACTGATCAGTCTTCTTCATGAAGGACGAAGAGACGATTTCATCGAAGCACTCAACGCAGCCATGGTGCGCCGGATGGGCCGTCTTTTCATCCCAGTTTGGTTCAGTACTTTGATGCTTGCCTTTTTCTGGCACATTACAGGTATTACGACAGCATTCCCCGAGCATCAGTCTAACATCTTCTTGGAATTATGGGCGTGGTGGAAGGATCAAATGAAGTTCACTTACTTCTTTCGAGGCGGTTTCCTCTTCACATACTACAATGTGCACACGTGGACTATTCCCGTCGAATTACGAGGATCTTTGACCTTATTTGTCTGGCTCTTCTGCACGCATCAAGTCGGCACGCGATCCCGCATCTTGCTCACATTCGCCATGACTTTATATTGGGTCATTGGAGCAGCAGGTGCGTGGTACGGAGCATTCTTTGCGGGCATGCTTACGGCGGAGCTGGACTTGCTCTCAGCAAACGGCCTCCACGTCTCCCTGCCCTGGGATCCCATCTTCAAATTCTTCAAGCGTAGACGAGTCTTGAAGGTTATTCTCATGCATCTCATGCTGGTTTCTGCACTTTGGCTGGCCAGTCAGCCGTCTTCTGACTCGGAGGATATGGAGGAGGTTCTTGGAAAGTGTGGCGCTTGGGGCACTCTGATGAAATTCATTCCGGACTCATACAAAGAAGGCAACACGACTTATCGATGGTTCTGGCTATTTTGGGCGGCATGGATGCTCTTGGTCTCGGTGAAGGAGATTCCGTGGGTCAGGTGGCTCTTCGAGACTGGGCCAGCACAATGTAAGTGTTGAACAGGAAGCGGTATCAGGAAATCTGCTAAACTAGACCACAGATCTCGGAAGACACTCTTTCTCGCTCTACCTGGTTCATGGTCCAATGATAGGCCTTCTCTCGGATCGCCTGTTCTACCTGACAGGCGTCAAGATTCCCTCGAACGATGACGATATCAAGCGCTTTGGACACCTTCAAAACAAGTGGAAGGACGCCAGCTGGTGGTTCTTGCCGGACGGTGGTCCATACGCGATGGAACCAAACTACCTCTTTTGCGTGGCAGCGAGCTTGCCTGTGATGCTGTACGTCGCAGAGGTGGTCACACGCACCTGCGACATACCTGGCATCAAGATTTCCAGATGGTATTATGCAAAGATGAAAGCATTAAGATAACGGTAAACAGCATATAATGTTTAGGCGGCATTGATTTGCGACTTGCCCGCACCCGTTTTCATCCTGGGAGCTTTGTGCACCGAAAGTGAAAGATAGACTAATATTCCTTCAGCCAGAAATGCTTCAGGCTCGCCCATAATCCTGCGGGAGAATATGATCCGTCTTGCTTACTTTCTAGAGACACAGTCGCATAAGCATGTCCTTGAAGTAAGATTTGTTGCTTACAGCAGATTGGACGTCCGAACTCTCAAAGAGCTTTGAGTCTCACATAACACATCGCCGGTCTATGCGTAATCCCATCAATCGCCACCATAGAAGAATACTTCTCAGGCAAGGGCAACAATTCAAAATGAAAGAATATCAGCGTCAAAACCACTCTCATCTCCAGCTGAGCCCACTTCTTGCCTAATAATGACGGACATAGTTAGCAGCGAACAAAAAAAAAAATCCCGCACATGCTGCTACTCACCAAAACACCCCCTCGGCCCACCCCCAAAAGGCTGACTCGGTCCAGCCAAAGAATCAAATTCCCCGTCTTCCGTCAACCACCTCTCAGGTTTAAACTCCCGAACATCCCCATCATCCCAACTCCCCAATTTCTCTCGCGAAGCAACACCACCTTTACTTCGTTTCTCCCCACAGCTTTTGAGCGACGGCATCACAACACCCGGTCCATTATTCATGAAAAACACATCCGTCCCTTTCGGCACACGATACCCCAAAAGTTGCGTATCCTCCGTAGCGACCCGGATACTAGCGATAGAAGTCAAACCCACGCGCCCGCCTTCCTCCACGACGGCATCGAGGTACGGGACGGAGGTCGACGTGATTTCGGAAATGCTCGGGCTCTCGCCAGATTCTGCTGCGCGGGGGTACGCAGAGCGTAAAGCCGAGCGGAGGGTCGTTTGTGCGGAGTGGTTTTTCGTCAAGAATTTGAGGATCCAGGTGATGGTGGTACTCGTCGTTTCGAAGCCCGCGAGGAGGAAGCCGAAAAGTTCGTCTCGGATGGCTGGGGTATTGGGGTTTGCGTTTCGATGTTCTTTCGCGGCCATTTGCGTTTCTCGTGCGACGAGGAGGTCGAGGGCGGATGTCATGTGGCGGAAAGTTTGGGTGTTGGTGTCTTGGGTCTGGTTCGAGAATTTTTGATGCGCTTGCTCGAGTTTTGTTTTGAGCATTGTGTCTTTGGCGCGGCGGGCGGAGATGAGGGATGGGGAGAAGTTGAGAGCGAAACGGTGGGCGAGCTTGGGGAAGAGGGAGGATACGGGAATGTCGAGGGATGTGGTGAGGGTTTCGATTGATTCGAAGTCTGGTGGATCTCGAGCTTTGGGGAAGAGGATTTCGGTGTCTTTGTTGCTGGGTAGGTCGATCTTTGCATCCTTGAGAGCCGCGATTTGTGCTCTTGCGGAACCACATTCTTCTCCGAATGTGGCAGCGACCACTATATCCAAAGCACCTTTGACGACATCCTTACTCGCATCAAATGGTCTGCCTTGCGCCAACTCTGCCTTTCGACGCCAAAGCGTGATGATATTCTGCGTCGACTCCCACATTTGTGGTCCGGCTACAGAGCCTAGAAAAGCGGGCGACATGGTATCAGCGATCAGTTTCCGATGAGACTTCCATTCTTCTCCCGTCGGCATATGGATATGCATCTTAGGCAGAAGTGTCACGAACAATTCTCCAAGGAAATTCGATCGATCAAATTCCTTGAATCGTCTCGTGCGAACATCGTGTGCTTCGTATGGGTCGGCAACGATGATCCATGGTCTGCCGAAGGGTCTCAAGAACACCTGTACGATTGGAGAGTCTAGTTTCTTGATCATTTCTGGGAGATATCCATACGGGCTGCCATGTTCGGCGGCCCATTTGAAGAGGTCGGGTCCATCACCGAGGAAGCGCTTGGCGGATATTGGATTGTATGGTATATCTGGTAGAGGTCTTGGTCGTCCTGCGTTGTAAAGGTATACACCAAGAATTGAAATGATTGCGAGGACGACGCCGATTGTCTGTAAGGTGGCGAAGGACTCCATTGTGGTTTGCGGTGGTGTTGTCGGGCAGGTGTACTGAGGGCTCAGATGCGAATGGACATCGTTTTTCTAAAGGCAAACACCAGTCCAAGTTTCCTGGCATCAGCCTCACAGGAATGCGAACTTTATCGGTCCTGAATCTCTCTAGGAGAGACCAGCTCTGTCCATGATCGACTTTTTATCCAGCTGAACAGCAGTATCGTATTCGGCTTACGCCAGCTTCCAAAACATCGGAAGGATCTCATACTGTGCTCCGAGTAGTAAATGGTCAGCGTAGGATTTAAAATTGGCGCGCCAACGAATGGGGGCGCGATGGATGTAACGAATGCAGACCTTTGTCAGCTTAGGCGCCTGTGAGCAAAGTCATGTACAGAGTGTTTTATGCATATAGGAAGCCGCTGAAAAAGTAGGTATCGGCGCGATTCCGGAAACAGGTAAATCCCCTGCAAATCAGTACTATAGCGACCTAATTATCGAACCCTACGGTTACCTAGCATTTCTAACCTCACCTACTTATTTATGTTCATGGTATAGGCGTTATTTCAACGACTAAAGGTGTTGTTGCTACTATATAGACTGTTCTTACTATAGAGACTATTCTTACTATAGAGACTAACTATAGAGACTGTTCTTACTGTCGAGACCGTTCTAGAACCTTATTAGACCGCTATTTGCAGTAATAACTACTACTACACGCTAAGGTATACTACGAATAAGGTTCTTAATGTATGTTAGTATTATTAGCTCTACGAATACTATTAGAACACGCTCTTAAATCTCTTGTTAGCTACTTAAGTACTAGCTATAGATATAAGCCTTTACCTTAGAAAAGTAATTCTCAATTAGATTAAGGTTAGGTAAGCTCGTAGGCTATAGGTCTATAATATTAATGCCGGCATTAGTAAGCCTACTAACTATATACTTCGAGGTATGCGAAGGTGCGCCGTCGTATATAAATAGCGCGTACTAGAGGTGTTATAGTCGTAGATATATCTCTTCTTAGAAGGTAGTCGTGTCCTCGATAAGCTCGTCGTAGACTAAGTTATAGGTATACTACGCGTAGGGGATAACCTCCTTACAATAATTAACTAAGTTAATACTATATTTCTTTATCTTCTACTACCTCTTCTTCTTGCCTCGTATATATACCTTATCCCTATTAGGCATTATTAAAGGCTAGGCAAAGCACTAAGTCTCGCTAGTACGGCTATTAATATAGGCCTAGAAGCCGGTTAAGTAACCGTTACTAAAGGTAGGCGCGAGGTAATCGAGTTCAAATTCTTCGTATAGCTAGCGAGTAACCTAGAAGCGGCGTGCATAGTCCTTATTAATCTAGAATTCGTCGCTAAAGACAACTTAGTACTAATCTTCGTACTTCTAGTGTTAGTAAGCGAGTACCTACTATAGCCGTTATTATCGCTTTATTATATTAAGGTAAGGCTTCCTACGTGCGAGACGGCGACGATGACCTATCTATTTATAGGCCCTTTTAAACGTATTAAGTCTTATGTTAAAGTCGAGAAGTGTAAGAAGGCTACGATAAGGTATACGACGAGCGACTATATTACTAATAAGCGTTATATGTAGGTGTATACGGTATAGAGTATCGAGAATATTACTTTCTTAGCGGGTTAACGGGTAGCTCCGTCGGTAACGGCGAGGGGTATACGGCTCTCGAGTTATCTTCGAGATAGTGCCGGTGCGTAGGCCTATTTCTACCGATAGCTCGCTAATAGTATATCGATAGGTATAGAAGAGCGTCTTAATATGCCGCCGGACGGTATATAGTATACTAGTACGCCTAAAGTAGGCTCGATTAACATTAGGTGTAGGTGTAGCCGGTATACCTACCTTAGTCGGTGTGCCTACCTTAGTCAGCGTGCCTACCTTAGTCGGCGTATCTACCTTAGTAAGGTCGATAACTTTAGGTTCATCTACCGTTAAATTAGTTAACTCGCCGATGCCTTTAGTAATTATAGGCTTAGGCTTAGAGCTTATCGTTAGAGGTAATACTAGAGTCCTTAGTTGTAGCGTCGCGATCGGAGTCTCTAGTGCGGTTAGGTCTAGCATCTAAGCCGTCTATAGCGTTCCGAGGCGACCGTAGGTCCTACGGCGACCGAATATCTAGTAGTACTATTACGAGTACTAATAAGGCTTCTTTAAACGCTTCTTTAAGATACTAACTTAAGCGACGAGGAGTAATCTAATTACGACGAAGGATACGCTACTAAGCGACTAGAAGGTTAAATAAGAAGCGTAGCTAACGGTAAAAGACTTTAATATAATTAATGTCTAGACTCTCGCTCTCGGAAGGCTAGTAATTATCCATATTATGCCCTCCTTTAAACTAATAATCTCGCAGCTCTTATATCTACTATATGCCTCTTACTATTATATTACCTCTAACTCGGCCTTCGTTATAGTATAGACCTCTAACACGTACCTCCGTTATTACCTCCAACTCGGCCTTCGTTATAGTATAGACCTCTAATACGTACCTCCGTTATCGCCGCCGATCTCTTACTACGACTATATATAGTAGGAGCGATAGCGAGGTTAATCGCTTAGAAGGAGGGACTCGCGATCGAGAGGGTGCTAGTAAGAGACGCGATTATAATAAATAGAGCGTTAGAGGACCCGATATTTGTACGAAAGCACGTAAAGGGAATAACGAATTAAAAGCGTACGATTATAAGGACCGAGCTACCTCGTTACTATATAAATTACTACTAAATTTAGTGTAGATCGCCTAGAAGACAGGGTGCACGGTTTAGGTGGCCCGCGGGTCGGCTTCCTATATGCATAAAACACTCTGTACAGTATAAGACGGGTTTTCATATGGGACACTGCTGGCCTGAAAGAAGCTGTGTTGTTTCGGCGCCGAGTGCCTACCAGTGCGCTCTACGCGTATGTCGTAAAACCACATTCTCCGTTTCTCGCCTTTCGCAATTGCTCGCGACCTGCGAGACACGCAACTTGAGGTTCCGAAGGATATACTAGAGTTTTTTCGACGCTGGATGCCCTCGGACTCCAACATATCCAACCCTATCGTCGAATGATCTCTTCAACAATCTTACCAACACCCAATACCTTCTCTTCCTCCAAACGCTGTCCAACGATCTGCACACTGATTGGAAGCCCATGCATCGCTTCAGGATCATACAAGTTCCAATTATGTCTATCAAGATCATTTCGCGGCTGATATGATGAAACTTGAGGGTCGTTTCGAGCAGGATCCACATCCTTGTCCACATTGCCCGCGGGCAGTACGAGTGCAGTGTAGTCGAGCAGATTCCAAACTTTTGTGTAACCGACCCTTCAATACTGGTGTCAGTGTAAGCTCAGGACACGAGTCATGCTCTACATACCACTTGCAGCTACGGTGCGGCACAGCAGGGTGCGGCATGGTCGGTGTAAGCAACACATCGACTTTGCGCGATGTATTTGGGTCACGAATCCGTTCCCACTTGTCCAGATACGACTTTTGTGCTGCGCGCTTGCGTCGGTTCAGTGCCCAGTACTCATATACGCTTATTGCTGGTGCTCGGTTGACAAGTGCTTCAACATGCGGCAAGAAAGGTTCGCCTCCTCTTCTGACATCGGTCTTGATGTCTTCTCCTCCATCAGCAGTATAGAACAAATCCATGACTTCGATGCATTCGGTATGGCCTTCGCCGCTCCAAAGAATGATGATATGGCCAGCAGCTTCAAGCTTCGCGGCAACCTCCTTCACGACGCGCTCGATCGAGGGGTGTACCCTGACATGACCATCATCTAGAAGAAGACCAATGACAAGCGGCCGAGAGCTAATGTGCTCGTACACGTCTTGTCTCCAGGGAAGCCTGTGACAAGTTGGATCGTTGTTCCAAGGCTCAGCATCAATGACGAGCTTGGTCACAAATTCGATTGACGAAAGAGATCGAGCGAGAGGACCGACTACTGATGGCACATGCTCCTGACCGGATGTTGAGACCTGAACTCCTTCGTAGGGAAGTCGTCCTGACTGCCAGGCTGTCAGAAATGTACATGGACTATGGTGGTGACTTACACTTGGCTTCAGCCCATACAGACCCATCATGTGCGATGGGATGCGCACACTTCCCCCAATATCAGTGCCCCATCCTAAGAGCGTACCGTGCTCGGCAAGCAAGGCACCTTCACCGCCAGTCGATCCACCAGGTGTGAGTCTCGCGTCCATGGGATTAGTGGTAAGTCCGAAGAGTGGGTTCTCGGTCTCGCACCACTATGTGAACGAATCTCAGCTGGCACTTCTCCTCGAAGGAAAGGATACTGACCATAATGCTCTGAGGTAGATTCGTCTTTGCGATGAAGATAACACCTTGTCTCTCGAGAATCTTGACCAGTAAAGCATCATCTTTGGCAGGCTCGAACGCTCTGCCAACATATCCTAGTGTGGAGTCGTATCCTTTGACATCAAATTGGTCTTTGAGAGTCATGACGACACCATGGAGAGGACCAATGGTTGTACCATGTTGTGAATAGTAGGCATCCAGCTCTGATGCTCGGTTCAAAGCACGGTCAAACATAATTTCTAGGCTGTCAGTATCCTATTTTCAGCATGACGCGAGTAGCGAACCTGTCAAGCAATTTGTCTGGCTTGGTTAGTCATGCTTGTCGAATGCTGAGAGTCTTCAGGCGGATTCTTAGTACCTTTTCATGAGCTGCCGTAGCTCTGTCCATGTATTAGTGAGCATTCCTTTCCTCGTCGCTTTCATGTAGTTCCATCTCACTTCTTGATATATGCTTGGCAGACATTGGAGGCTTTGAGTTTGCCCTCGGCAAGCATCTTTGCCAATTGCTGGACATCTTCCACAGCGACAATGGGCTCCGCTATCGTGCTGAGTTTCATGAAAGGCTTCATCAAGTCTTGTTGGATTTGCCGCTTCTTCTTGGCTGTCACAAGCCATGGCGGCTCGACCAATGCGTCATGTTCGACTATGCTCCCCATCTCGTCGATGTACTCGCGCTTCTATCAAGTCGTCAAGGGCTATGGAACGACATAAGCTGGTTTTGTGTTTCAATGTCACTGTTGAAGACGAGACGTTGGCCGGCGCCGAAGCCGCCCAAAGAGTGGGGGAACGCTTATCGGCGCCAAGAAATCGTATGGCATGACATTGCGGCCCCTACATTGTCAGTAGAATGCTATTATAAGTGATATGTTGGCAGTTCCGCTCATTTACATCAACATTTGCTGTAAGGTAAGATCAGTCCAACAATTTCACAAATGCTTCAATGTCAGCCAGCAACTCCTTCGGCTTCTCCGTGCCCTGCAGGAGATATCAGCAGCGGTTCTTCTACCAGTAGACTATGTACTTACCGGGAAGTGACCGCCTCTCTCATGTCTCACATATTGCGTGAGTTGTATTGACCTCTCAACCCAAGACCGAGGAGTGGGCGAAATGTCGTAAGGGAAAAAGCTGTAGCCAAGCGGTTTTGTGACTGTAGGAGTGAAGCTCTTCGCCCAGTTTGGATCAAGGAATGCACGATACGGATAGATGCAGCGAGCCATAGTCTCTGTCAGCCAGTAGAGCGTTACTGTATCGAGGATGTGCTGCAGAATCTGTAAGCTCTAAGGCCGACGCCACCCCTATGCTGGTACATGCTCACCTGTAGAGGAGGATCCTCATCAGTCCATTCGAGATACTTCTCGCCGATCCAAGACAAGAGAGCCACGGGACTGGTTTGTAGAGCGAGGCCGATTGTCCCTGGCCGTGTTGCGTGCTCGCTGGCATATGAGAAGCAAGTCGGATTTGTCTTGTCGGCGCGAGCTCTTGCTGCAGCTTCAACTTCGTCCAAAGGTAGCTTGTCGGCATCGTCTGGAGGCGCCATAAAGATGTTGTTGACATGTATGGCTTTGCAAGCATCACTCGCCAGGCCCTGCACAAAAGTAATACCACTGCCGACATCTCCGCCATGTGCAACGTAGCTATTGAAACCAAGTCCACGCATCAGCTTGTCGAAAAGGGTGGCCACTTTTGGAACAGTATACTCTTTCGTCGTTGGGACACTACTGTACGCGTAGCCAGGAAGACTTGGCACGACCACATGGAAGGGCAGCTCTTCCGGAGAGTACTTTTCTGTCAATACATCCAGCAGCGGGAAGAATTCGAAGAAGCAGCTGGGCCAACCGTGGCTCATCGAGATTGGTACAGCGTCTTCTGTCTTGGAGAAAAGTGCGATGAAGTGTAGATCGATGTCATGGCCATCGTCGTCCGAAATCGTGACTGAGAAGTTTGGAAAGGCATTGATTCTTGCTTCAGTCTTCCGCCAATCGTAGTCAGTTTCCCAGATCTTCTTGGCATTGGCGAGCCAGTCTCTACGCATGCCATCTGAGCGATCAGTGGTAGTATTAGAGTATGTTTCAGGCCCTATTGGAGATAGCCGAATGAGGTCTTTGCATAGCTGTACTTTGTCCTCTGAGGCCTTGGCTGTGAAGGGTGTGAGCTTGAGAGTGGCTCCCTTCGGAATGTGACTGTAGTCTGCCATGATTGAGTGAGGATATAAGGTAGACTACCAGCAGCTGTGAGTCGGCCTTCCGCAGCTGTTAAATGTTGCTCTCGGAGCGATCATCTCGGCAGCTCCGCATTCAGAGATGCTCCGAGTGCATGCTGGTGCTGTTCCCTACCCGCCCAGTGCATATCACCCGGCTGATACAGCTGCAATGGGTCGGAGCTCTAGCAAGCATAATGTTGTGCTCGCCATTCGTCAGCAATCAGGACAGCCCACAAGGTGGTGAAGAAGGCTCGCGCCCGAAAGTTTAGACTAGTTCTAGCCGAGTCTTGGCGCTGCATGTGACGATCGAGCTCCATGTTTGACGTTCACTTGCGCAACATCTCTGCACTATTACAGATTCCACCCGCCCGCGAACTTCTTCAGCATCTACCGACATGGCGTCGCCACCATACCAAGGCGGCGGATCACCGCCAGGCCCATCACCTCTCGCATTACCCCGCCAACGACCAGCACTCGCCCTGCCGGTGAAGTCTAGGAAGTCATCGTTGGCGCCATCTACAGCGTCCGGCTCGGCGCATCCTCTCAGGCAGACCTCTTTTCCACCGCCAGACAGTCTCGAAGCACAGCATCAATTGGCGGAGGACCGCAATCTGGCGCAATACTCTCCGGGCGCTACCAGCGATGAAGGGCTCGACGATTTTAGCGACAGCGAGATCACTTCAGCGATTAGCGGCCCAGTGGGCGATTCTGCTCTCGCGGGCAAGAAGCGCAAGCGCGGAGAGAAGGGCACAAGAGGGCGAGGCCGCAAAGCCGGACCTTCACGAGCGCGAACGGGCTCAGTGAGTCTGGTAAATGGCGAGGAGGGCAGGAAAGGACGAACACCAATAGCAGGCGCACCTTCTGTCGTCACAGGAGAGGCCGATGAGGAGGACGATGATGATGAAGAAGATGGAGCGCTTGGCGCAAGAGGGGACGCCTTCACTATGGATCCCGCCGAAATCGACCGCGAGAACCAGCGCAAATACCTCTTCAGAGAAGCTGTGCCGACCGGACATCAAAATCGCTACGATGCATACAGTCGGGTCAAATTACGCACGGCGGACGTGAGGAAGCTGGTCAATGCTACGCTATCACAAAGTGTGCCCCAGAATGTGGTCACGGTGGTCGGCGCATATACCAAGATGTTCGCTGGCATGCTGATCGAAGGAGCAAGAGAAGCACAAGCAGAGTGGTTGGCGGCGAACCCCACAAGGCCCGATGGTGGAGAACAGCCAGCTTATAAGAGACTACGACTAATGCAGCCCGACAGCGAGGATGAAGACGAGGAGAATCAGGAGCTGGATGAAGAAAAGGACGCGATTCAGAACAAGCCGTCGCAGAACGGCGATACATCGCCTCCAAAGAGCAAATCTACGCCCAATGGCGAGTCTTCTTCTGCGGATGCCCCAGATGCCAAACCCGCTTTACAACAATCACCAGATAGCTCGAACCCGAATGGCACCCAGTCAACTCCTACCCTGACGAACGGCTCGCAGTCTACTATTAAGGACAGTACTCCTAAGAAGAAGCCGGACAAGGATGAACTTGATCTGGATGACCTACCAGATGACTTTGGCAACGTCCAGCCCGGCGCTTGGGGCCTGTCGAAGTACATCGAGGAATGCGATCGCGGACCTCTCCTCCCAGACCACTTGCGCGAAGCTTTGAGGAGATACAAGAAGTCGCGGGCTGGTGGGAATGTGGGCTTCACGGGCATCAGCATGTTTGGTGTCGACGGCAGAGACGTTGCTGCACCTAGGATTGGAGGTGGTGGAAAGCGGATGTTTAGGTGAAGAGCTATATGGGCATTGTTTTCAGGGAGCGATATTGAGATACCCATTGCTACGAGCGTGCAGTATGAAAGGACAGAATATGCAAAAGTCGATTCCAGTACATCTTGTCCTCCGTGCGCATTTGACGCTGCCCTGTGCCAGAATCGATAGTTAGTCATGCCTTTCGCACGAGTTTTCCCGGATATGAACGTCAGGACCCGCTGAGACTCAGCTTGCCTTAGGTATCAATTCCGAAGCGCCTGAAAGGAGGCAGTGAACACGCTGCTCTCTCAGCCTTGTCTGTGGGAGCATCACCTAGAGAGCCTAGAAATGTGGGAACCCTAGCGGAAAGCTTCTTGATCTTGTGATCAGGGGGATTGAATGCTTCTTGCACGTTACACGAACACCTGTACTTGATATGCTGGCCCTAGTTTCCCCGGAGCTCTATGCCTACTAGGGATGTTCCGACAAGGTTTGATCACCCACGCTCATCGCAGCCTGATCGATCGAAAGCACTCGTGCAACTGTGTCGGGGACCAAACCTTGTGTGAGACTATGCGAATCATCATCTTCGACATCTTTGAAAGGGATTTCAGAGTATATCGAATGGCCTTCCTGCAGCGATCCGGAGGTCACACGCGCGAGCATATATCCTGGGTCGCTGTTCTTGCGGTTTGACCCAGCCGTCGCCCACCATCTCGAAGTTTGCCATAATCCTCGTCCAAGTCGCAGTCTCGCCCCGAGAAACCCATCGTACCATAACATCTCTCATCTCCCTGCACCAACTCTCGTTCCCTCCTCCCTCGATCCATCTTTCGCCAGAACATCCGATCAACAACACAAGCCACAAGAAGACATCCAAGCCCAGCCACGAAGATCCCACCAAGTCGTACCAGGACCTTCGAAATTTCATGCTGTTCCGTTGACTCCTCGACCCACGCCACATCCCGATCGTCATCAATCCTCAGAACCCAAGCCCAAAGACAGATTTCCGTCAAAATGAACACAGATGCAGGACATCTTATGTCCTCTCCATATCTCAGCCCGATCACAATCCAGAAACTTTCCAACACCCATGCGAGGAAGAACGCTATCACGTATCTCAGGCTCCAGAGACTTCCTAGCGAGCCGCGGAAAATGGGAGTGTCGTCCCCGGGCAGGGAGATTGAGCCGAGGATGGCATAAATGTGCATGAGGAGGAGAAGGCACAGTGTTTTGTATTGGTCGGCTTCATGCATTGGGCGATGGTAGTAAGAGATGAGGATTTTGGTGGTTGGGATTGCAATTATGAGGATTAGCAGAAGGGAGAGGTCGGCGAGAGCCATGCTGTTGAGCGAGTGGTAGTGATCGCGGGAATGTGGAATCAGATCGGTTGTTGATGTTGCGGTTGGATGTTTCGGATACTGTAAAGGTCGGCAGAAGATATTTCGATGCCGCTTTACAGTCGTCGGTGAATAATTCCATGTGACTTCAAGCACGCCGCTGTGATCACATGCAGCACATCAGCAGGTTGACGGTGCATGCACTCAGGCTTGTGGGTACTCAGG
Source organism: Pseudocercospora eumusae (assembly GCA_001578235.1). Classification (NCBI taxonomy): domain Eukaryota; kingdom Fungi; phylum Ascomycota; class Dothideomycetes; order Mycosphaerellales; family Mycosphaerellaceae; genus Pseudocercospora; species Pseudocercospora eumusae. The sequence continues at coordinate 13,993 of LFZN01000292.1, read as the reverse complement.
CTTGTGAATGGGTCTAAGCCTGCGCGTCCTCCTTTTGAGGCGATAGCCGGGCGAGTGTGTTTCCTTTAACATCAATTCCCGAGGTGACAAGCCACAGCCTCAAACGCTTGACGTTTCGCGATACCTCGCCCAGCTTCTGGGAGACACGAGAGGGCAATGCTGGAGGACTTCTCCTTGGTTCTCTTGGACCCAGCAAACTCGCCTCCGTTGATTTAGAAGGCCGACTTGTCGGTAGCCCTTCACAGCGGCAAAGCGGCAGCGCCCCAATATTGCACTGCAACAATGGCAGAGATTACCAACACAAGCTTGATCGTCCCCTCTTCCCACCCAGCCAACGATCCCGGCATCCTCAACATGGCAACCATCATCACAATCTATGCCACATGCTACTTCTTCCACGACCTCCTCTTCCTGACAATCCTCAAGGATGTCGGACCACACCAGAACCGTCCTCTTCAGCCACGACAGATTGTCCTTCGTGTCGTACAACTATCCCTTGCTTATGTCTTGACGATTGGCTTTTTGGCGACCGGAGATGTTTACGGGTTCGTGAAGGGCATGTGGGTCAGTATTTCTGGTGCTATGGTCGCTGAGGTTGGCGTTATTGTTTTGGTCGCAGTGATCGAGTTCACGAGGTGGGTGACGGATCTGGTGCTGCGTCTTTTAGGTAATCCGATGATGGATGGGATCTAGATGCTGCCAACAGTACGAAAATCTTTCGGATGACCGGAAAGGAAGCAGTGGATGAGTTTCTTGTTGTGTTTCGGTTGCACAACCCAGCAAGTCGGGTGGTAGTGATGATATCGCTGAAATTTCAGACTTCGTGAGCACATTTTTGTGCTGAACCCGAATGATCAGCGACATTCCACATTCGTGCTATGCATTGATTATCTATCTGTACATCTATCAGCATCAAACTGACACTTTCAGTCCATCTTGAGACTCTTCGCACGACCTCTCCATACATCGCTCGCTTGAGCAAACATGTCTCGTGCACGAACTTTGCTCCTCAATCGGGCACAAAGCAAGAACGCTCCAGAAAGCTTGCGATGTAGCGAATAGGTCTCCTCGGGAGGCGGTGCAAGTCGTTCTCGCAGCATGAGGCCAATGTTGTTCCTCACTCGATCTGTGACAGTCTGCCCTTCGAAATCGTACACCTCTGGAGCACTTTTCACGAATGGCTCTGCTAGGGTGAGAATGCTGTCGACATGCGCTTTGAGCATGCCAGGGCTTTCATGTCCAGTCAGATAGCCGAGTTGGATAGACAGATCACGGCAGGCCTCGCGATCGGTGCGTGACGCGGCAATGAGGAGCTCAACATATGGCTCAACGAACTTGTCGGGGAAGGCTCGTGAGGCGCCAAAGTCCAAAAGTTCAAGCTTCTGTGTTCGCCGATTGTAGAGGAAGTTGGTCCAGTTCGGGTCGGTCTGCATGTATTTGAACTCCATCAATTCTCTTAAACAGAGGCGAAGAATGTTTGTCCCAATCCAGTCGCGCTCTTGCTGATTGAGATCGTGGATCTTGGTTACTGCAGTACCGTGCATGAACTCTGCTGTAAGAACATCGGCACCACAGGCTTCATCGTAAATCTCTGGTACGAGGAATTTGTCCTGTTCGTCGATCAAGAGCTCATTCTTGAACTTCTTGCAAGCCGCAGCTTCGCGCTCGTAATCACATTCCCAGCCAAGCTCTGTTCTGGCATTGGCGATGGTCTTGTCTAGGAACAGACCCTTTGGCAAAAGTTGAGACGCAGTCAAGAGTAGGGACAGATTGTTTAGATCAGAGTCGATGCTGCTTCGTACACCAGGGTACTGAACCTTCACGGCAACATCTTTGCCATTGCTCTTCAGTGTAGCCTTGTGGACCTGACCAATAGAAGCAGCCGCAAATGGCTTGTCTTCAAAGTTAGAGAACAGCTCCCGCCATTCCGAGCCAAGATTTCTACTCAGAACCTTGTCTCGTTGTGAGGATGGCATATAGTCGGCGCTGTCCTGTACCCTTTGCAGCACAGCATTGATGGTTGGAGGCAATATTTTGGAGTCTTGAAAGGACATCATCTGGCCGAGCTTCAAAGCAGCACCTCGCATGCGGCTGAGCTTCGCTACCAGTCGATTCATGTTGCTCTCGCTCAGCATCAGACTTCCTGTTCCTGTGCCGCCTGTCATGCGACGGAAACTTTCCCCAACAGCTCCAAACGCCATGCTTGTAGCGAGTCCGCCGTATTGCCATATTCTGCCAAAACGTGTTGCAGGTACCCGGGACTCGTGCATTTCGTATGGCTTGCTTGCAGGCTGTTCTTCAGCTCCCGCGTTTCGTGCTTGCGCCATCTCAGCTGCAAGGTCTTGCGTTTCAGCATCTCCCGACCTCCAGCTGAGCGGCTCGGTCGTGGCTTCAGTTGCCGTGACTGCAGGAGAAGATGGCTTCCAAATCTCATTAGCCTGCGCATCGGCTCCTCTCGTAGCTTTACCATCCTCTTGCGCCTTTGCACGTCTTTCTTCCTCCCATCGCTTACTGGCTTCCTCCATTTCCTTCAGGGGTTTCGGCGGCAGCTTCTTCCGTGCAGCAAACGGGTTCTGCATCTGAGGTCCTGTAGCACCCACCATTCTCGATACCCTCGGGCTGTGGAAGGCATTTATGTTGACACCCTCCGGGAGCTGTTCATCGCCTTCACTAGGAACAGGATACGTATCCTGGTTCAGCTTTTTATCTTGCAGGACTTCGCCTGCATCTGGTGCCTTTTCTGCGTGCTTTGGCAATGTGGTTCGGGGCAATGATGACAGCTCAGGCGATACATGTTCTGCACGCTCGTTGAACGTATCATGTCCACTACCTGCTTTCTGCGTGTCTGCTGCTTGAGCGGGTATTTGTGCTTCTGCTTGCCGCTGGAGCTGTCGCTTTCTCAGACTCGCCAGCGTGCCGTCGTCGTCTTGTCTCTGATCCGGGGCTTGTGCTTGTTGAGAGCCCGCATTTCTCAATATCTCTGCAGTCTGCTCGAAGCCAGCATCTTTCGCCTTGGTCGCTGCATCTTTCCTCAAGTTCTCTGCCTCCTTTGCAGCGGCTCTCCCCTGCTGTCGCACGTATTCTGCTCCTTCTTCCGTCCATTGCGGCCCACTTTCATTGACTCTCTTGGCCAATTCAAATGCAGCCGCTGCAGTCACGGTCACTCTGTCCGTCTGACTCTTCACAGCTCTGGCCAGAGACGAGGTCTTGGTCAAGAGCTGCCATTGCTCCTTTCGGATCTTGAAATGGTTCTTGACCACATTTCGACCAGCTCCAGCAAGTCGCGCGGCATCTATCAGCCGCTTGCCGGACATTGAGATCTTAACCTGCGCTTACAGCCCGCCGGCTAGGATTCTGGTCATCTCATTGTTGGTGATGCAGATACAAAAGTTCGATTCTCAGCAGCCATGCGCGTCATCGAACGCGTGCTCTGTCAAAATTTGATGAAGCTCAATCAATCGCGCGACGGAGCTCTAGACATACTAACTATGTAATAGCATTTTCTCTACCTTCACCTCTAGGGCTTTACTTCTACACTTTACTTCTATAATAATAGTAACGCCTATAATAGATATAAAGCTTACCTATACTCGCCCTCGTACTCGCTATATCCTTACGCCTATACTCGATATACTATTCTACCGATAGTAGCATTAGAAATAGCGTACGCCGCTATAACGGATAATCTAGTTACGCGCGCCGATATACTACTCGCTATAGTAGTAGGCTTAGCTTTAGCTTCGACTTCTTTACCCTACTCGTAAGATATCGCTCTACGTATCGCTATAGACTCGTAGCTAACTCGCGCTATACTAGATCTCTTCGCCGCCCTTAGACTACTAATCCGAAAGACTTCTAGTTCTATAGTAAAGCGCTATAGTAAGAGCTCCTCTATAATACTTAAGTTCCTAAGAAGAAGAAGGTAGCGTTAAATAGGCTACGAAAGTATAAGGCGGCTAGAAATATTATAGAGACTTCTATAGGTAAACTATTACTATCGCCCTACTACTACTATATACGCTCTAATAATACGTACGAGTACCGTATACTCGATGCGGAAGGAGAGAGAGTCTACGCTTATTATAAGTATAAGGGAAAGTCTAGTTATACTACTAGCGATATAGAAGTTAAAGAAGAGAGCGACGAGAATAGCGAGTTAGCTACGATACGCCTACGAGTCGAGGCCGTAGAGGCTTAGAATACATCGCTAGAAGGAAAGATTAGTATACTCGAGGTAAAGGTTACTATAATAGATAGTAAGGTAGTATTACTCGAGGCATATTATTAATAGTAGTTCTCGTAGTTAAAGAATAAGGCTATTATAAAGTCTTACGATGTATATACGCTATAGAAAGTAGTATAGCTAAATAGCGATCGCTAGCCGCTAGCTAAGAATTTATAGCTATACGAATCTACCGCGAGTCTACCGCGAGTCTATATTCTAACATCCCCTTTAGCTTTTAGTACTTTTAGTCTACTCTCTAACATACTCTCTAATACTAACATACTCTCTAACATACTCTCTAACATCCCCTTTAGCTTTAGCTTTAGCTTTCTTTAATAATCGTGTAGCTATAGATAATAATGCTATAGCCTTCTACTTCTTCTATTTCGGTAGCGGCCGTCGAGTTACTAACTTTTTAGTTAGCTTCTTAGTTAGCTTCTTAGTTAGCTTCTCTATACGTCGCGCTAGACTCGCGCTAGACTCGCTACTAATATCTATAAACTCGGGTAGCTTCTCTAAATTAGTAACCTTCTTAGTCTATAAAGGCTTTTCTTACTTAATCCTCGCGGGTAACTCGCCGCTAAGGTCTATAAACTCCGGTAGCTTATCTAAGTTAGATAGATAGATTTTTCATTTGCCTGTTTTAGTGCCTATCGGCCTATACAGGTCCGGAACTATGTATTCTATAGAAAAGGAAACTAGGCTAGCTAGTAAAAACCTCTCCCCTTTACCCTCGTTACCTCTTTCCTTCCGTTATCTTTCGGTTCTACTTCCTCTAAGGTGTACTAGTATTATAGGGTTACCCTCTAACTACCTTACCTACTACCCTAATGCTCCCTCCTCTTTACTCCCCTTCTCCTCCTCCGCCCCCCTTCTCTCTATCTACTCCTCTATTTCTTAGGCTAGGGCGTACTACTTAAGGTATCCCTCCCTTACTATCTATTTCGTAATTCTTCTAATATCTTCTTTATTTATAATAATCTTATCGTATTCCCTCTCTTTTACTTAGTATCTCTACTCGCTCCTCCCTTTCCTCTATTATTTACATATTATTAGTATATATTTAAGGTTTTAAGACGGGTAGCCGTATAGGTAAGCTTTACTTTCTATCCCTAGGACTCTTCTCTAGTATAGGTAGGCTTTAAGGCCGATATGCTCGGAGCGTAGTTATATTACTATACTTACCTCTACCCTTTTTAGGTCTTTATAGATCCGGTCGTTATTATTCCCGAAGGTCGTTAAGGCTTTCGGTATTCCGTTTCTCCTTAGTATTTCTACCTATTCTTCTTCCTAAAGTATTCTCGCTATCTCCTCCGCTATACTTTAACCTTTTCTTCCCTCCCTTTTCTCTATGGTTTAAAATACTTTATAGAGGGTCTCTATTCCTTAAGCTAGATCCTCTTCTTTTTATACCCTTCTCTCGGGTCTATAAACCCTTCTCCGTCTTAGCGGTACTTAGTTTTAGATCTTCTCGAGTACTTCCTTAATAGTTTTCTAAGCCGGGTATAGGGTCGTTTTAATAGCGTATTAGTACCTTATTCCCTTTAGGTATTAGTATATTAGTAGCGATCCCGTCTCTATTTCTAGTACCTTAGTTAGGGTAGATTTATATACTCCTATAACTCTTCTTAGGTATTAGGCTTAGACTCTATTAATCGGTTCTATAACCCTCTTTAGGGTCTTATCTTATACTACCTAGACTTTAGCCCTATATAGTATAGCCGGTTTTATAATTACTTTATATATAGTTTTCGCTTTATCGAATATTACTCCCTATATTAATGCCGTAAGTCTTTCGATAGATTACCTATTCGCGTTAGCTCTTATCTATACTTTCTTAACCTATAGGCCCTAGCTTAGTTTCGGGTCTAGCTATATACCTAGGACTCGTAGTTCTAAGGTAGGTTTAGTAAGGTATCCTTAGATTATAATTAGCGCTTTTATATTATACTTAGTTTTCGCTTTACTAAAGTAGATTAGTTAATACTTCTTTAGCGCGAATTTAGCTCTATATTTTTATACCTATATTTCGTACTCCTTATATTATTCCTCTAGGATTCTATAGTTCTCCTCTATAGAGTCTAACTATACTAGGATGTTAGTATCGTCGACGAATCCCGATGCTAATATTGTAAGGATATCGTTGGAAGTAAGGGTATATAATACGAGTATTAGGTTTATGTAACGATGTAATAGCCTCTATTTCGTATATTAGAATAATCTTAGAGATTCTAAAAGAGTAAGAGACCGGGGCCCTTCTATACCCCTACACTTCGAGGACCGCTGTCTATCCGCTTATACGGCTTATTGCGATCCCTATCGGAACGGGCGATCGCTATTAGTACGAACGCTCTCGGCTTATCGCGATCCCTATCGTACCGCCGTCTATCCGCCGTCTATCTACGTAGTATACGCTCGGCTTATCGCGATCCCTATCGCGATAGGCCGCCTCTATTAGCCCGTAAGCGAACTAATACTAGGATTCTTATATACGCCTCCTCTCTAGGCTAATGTCCTTAGTAGCCTAAATTACCTAGTAAATGTATCGCTTTCGCGAGGCTAAGTTAGTACTATAACGTTACTCTTATATTCGTAGGCGTACCGCCTACGGTATAACTAAGTAATGCCTAAGGTTAGGCTTTCGGGCTATCCCGCTAGCCTTAACCGATGCCGAGCCGCTAAGTCTTTATAGGGAGGCGCTCGGGCTACCTACGCGACTTTACTCGCTTTATAAATACGATGCGCGTAATCTATTCGCCTACTTTAGCTCTATTCTTATCTTAACTCTTCTCTTTTACTTAAGCGTATACGGGGCGCGTATAGTAATTATTTTAGTTACGACGCGCAGCTTGTTTATTTTAACTAAGTAGTTACTAGGTTAGCTAGTACTCCCGCCCTCTATCCGTAGGCGGTATTTTTAAACTTTAAAACATCCTTCTACCTTTAAAAATTCTTTCTCCGCGCGTAATAATTTTCTTTACTACTACCTTCGTACCGTAGCTACTCCTTTTAGCTTACCATACTTAGACCCCCCGTTGGGTTGGGTTGGGTTGGGTTGGTTTAGAAAACCTAACCTAACCCGAGTAAACGGTTTGTCCCGCTAAGAAACCGACCGCTAGTCGGTTTCTTGGCAGGGGAAACCGAGTAGCTCGACGGTTTCTTGGCATAGAGTCGGTATGCATATAGAACAAGGGGGAAATAAGCCCTAATTTCCCCCGTAAAGGCCCGTAAAGGCTATTATAGGCCCCTAGGAGAAAATGTAGCTACTAATGTAGCCACCCTTTAGCGATCTTTTCGTGTTCTAAACTTTTCTTTCTTATCCTATTTTTAGATCCCTACGCTAAGAAACCGTCGAGCTACTCGGTTTCCCCCGCTAAGAAACCGTCCTTAGCGTCGGGTTTTGAAACCTAACCTAACCCGAGCGGTCGGGTTACTCTACAAAAACCTAACCTAACCTAACCCATTCGGTTTAGACCTAACCCAACGGGGGGTCTAACTATACTTCTTCGTTTATCTTTATAACCTCGCTAATTCTTTATCGTAGTCGGCCCGTAATATAGTAGGAGCGTACGTAATCGGCTACCGCCTAGGTAGTAGGTCGGGATACTAGGAGATCCGCGAGCTAGTAGAAATACTCTCCGAGGATAATAATTATTAGTAGCGACTANCGCTAATTCTTTATCGTAGTCGGCCCGTAATATAGTAGGAGCGTACGTAATCGGCTACCGCCTAGGTAGTAGGTCGGGATACTAGGAGATCCGCGAGCTAGTAGAAATACTCTCCGAGGATAATAATTATTAGTAGAGACTAGAAGACCTACTTACCTCCGCCGTAGTCGTTACGATCGCCTATAAGCGTTATATAAAGTCGCTTACGACGGGCGCCCTCTATTAGCGGGCGACCTATAAAGTATGCGACAAATGTAGAAACCTTTATAAGGGCGCTTACGAGCTAGTAAGTTATCTACCGACCGCCTTCGGTACTTATACTAATAGCGTTATAGCTCGGGCTAGAATAGTAGGGTCGCGTAAATCGCGTTAAATAGCTATATAAGGAGTACTTTAGTATTATATTAGACCTCTCGGAGACTATAGAGGACGAATAGGAGCTACGCCTAATAGTTCGCTCCTCCTAGAATACTAGGCGCGTAGCGCGTACGCTCTATCTTACCGCTCGTATACTTAATCGGTCTATTAAGGTAGAAGAGAATAAGCTAGCGCGTCGCGGCCTTAAATAGGGCGTACTAATATCGGCTCCTCGTTCTATATAGGACTTCTAAGCCCTCGCTCTCGACTANCCTAATAGTTCGCTCCTCCTAGAATACTAGGCGCGTAGCGCGTACGCTCTATCTTACCGCTCGTATACTTAATCGGTCTATTAAGGTAGAAGAGAATAAGCTAGCGCGTCGCGGCCTTAAATAGGGCGTACTAATATCGGCTCCTCGTTCTATATAGGACTTCTAAGCCCTCGCTCTCGACTAATAATTACGGGACGTAGGAAATTACCTATCTTAACGTACTTCCTCTCGTCTAGGCGGTTCGCTCGCTATAAGTACCGCCTTCTCTCCGCCGTCTATCTACGTACTAACCTTAAATAGTATCCCTCTAAATACGTAGTACGAGATAATAGTTATAACGACCGCGCTATTATTAATAAAGCGAATAACTAGCTACCTACTATACTATCTAAACGCCGCTAGCGCTCCGACTAGGGTATACCTCTACCTTCGAGTAAGTTAAACGCTACCTTAACCTTATAGGCTAGCTACCGTCGCTCCCGTATAGAAGCTTTCTCTAACGATAACGAGTACCTAAATTTAGCCTACTATAGCTACTACCTTTCCGTCCGCGGCCCGCGTTCTATCTTACGCCGCTCCGGCTTAGGTTCTAGCTCCGGTTCTAGTAACTCTATCCGCTAGCGCGACGCCTTAGGTAGCGAGCTTATAATATAGTCTAGGCGTAATAGTAGCGCGATTCCTTATCGCAACCTAACGTAGGATTTTTAACGCGTACGTACCGTAACCGACTATAGCGTCGATTTAGATTATAAGTAGTACTTAAGCGACGAGCCTTCTCCTAATAAAATCGACGGTAGCGACGAGCTACTAGATATATTCGCCGATATACTTCGCCGCCGTAGAGATAAGCGTACTCGCTCCGCCGTCGTACTATCTATACGTCTCGTCTAAAACGCTAACCCTCTTACTATCGCTAAGCGCGTTCGCCTCTACGATTAAGGCGGCGTCGAGGCCGTACGACGAGAGTAATAGCGCCGAGAGTAAGTAAGCGACTTACTCTACTAGAAGGCTACCGTAGATACCTAGCGCCGTCGCTTTACTATTAGTACTACTATTACCTCGCCTATACGTAGCCGCTCTTCTCTACGCCGTCGTCGTTATATAGGCGCGACGCCTACTCTAGTATACTACGAAGGTAATAGCGAGGCGTCTATAGACTCGCTAGATCCTATACTTATATCTAGCGCTCTACGCGAGACTTCTCTATTACTACCTACGCGTTATAGTCGTAACCCTCGTCCTATTAATAATACTCGCCCTAATAACGCCGCCCGCTACCGTATCGCTAGGGGTATAGAGGAGCTTAGTAATAATCTCGTCGAACTATATACTATACGGTATTAGACTCCTCGCCGTCGCCGTCGTAGTAGCGATAGCGGCGTACGCGTTTAGCCTACGCTAGTATACGTTATCTTAGATAATAAGGAGGGTAGTATTACCCTTCCGACTATACTAGTACCGCCTACTATACCCGCTCTAGTAGCTACGCCGTAGTAGCTAACTCCTACGCCTTCTACGGTTAGTAGCGCCTTAAAGGCTACTAGGGAGATACTAAGCTTTAGAGTTAGCGCGTATAACGCGTATCGCGCCTTTAAAGGCTAAGGGTTACTTTTTACCTACGCATTTATATCTTTTAGTAGACCCGCTAGGGGTCCGCCTACTATCTAGGTTTTTAGAGTTTATATATTTTTTATTTTTTAATACTCTATAGTAATAGAAACGCGACTCTATACTTATTCTTTTTCTTTTATTTTCTTCTTACCTTTCCTCCGCCTACTATCCGCCTTCTCCTAGTCTTTAAGAAGCTTATCTATATTCTCGAAGTCCTCTTCGCCTTCCTAGGTATTATATATCTCGTTATAGCCCTTCTAGCGTAATCGGTACTACGTCTATCCGTCTCGGCTTCTTTTATCGACGATCTTTTCTACTTCCTATACCTCGGTACTATCTAGAAGAATCTCGGGAGCCGCGATATTCGCCTACTCCTTACTAGCTCTTCCGTAGTATAGACGAAGTAAGGATATATAGAAGATATTATAGATCTAGTAGGTTATTAGGAGGGTTAGGCGGTACGCCTACGTACCGATAGCTTTTTCTACCCTAAAAGGTCCTACGAATTATATACTAAGCTTACGGCTAGGCTAACGTAACTTTAGGTTCTTAGTACTTAGGAGTACGAGGTTACCCTTATTAAACGTTACTATAGTATGCCGCTTATTATACGCCTTCTATTAGTAGGCTTACGCTCGCTATAAGTACTCTATCGTAATCTTACGCGTATTCCTTAACTATTCGACTCTATCTATCGCTACCGGTACCTCCCCCTCTCGCTATACGTCCTCGTATAGTTCCGACTACCTCGGGTATTCTCTATAAATAAGGAAGAAAGGCGTTTCGCCTATGCTAGAGTATTTAGAGTTATTATAGGTAAACTCTACGAAGGGTAGTTACCGTACCTACTCCGCCTACGCTTCGCTAATAAAGGAACGTAGGTAACCTTCTAACGTCCTATTCTAGATTTCCGTTTAGCTATTAGTTTAAGGGTAGTACGCCGTCGATAGACGTCGTTTTATCTAGTACTAAAAATATAGCTTAGTCTAGAAACCCGATGTAAATAGCGAACCTCTATCGCTAACGATCCCTTTAGGTATCCTAAATCTCGATACGACCCTTTCGAAGAAGTATTCCGTAAAGTCTAGCGTCTTCTATATCTCTTATACCGGGATATATAGCGCTATCTTAGAGAACCTATTAACGATAACGAGGATACTATTATAGACTACGCCCTTATACTTTACCGGTAGTAGCTTAGTAATAAAGTCTAAGCTAATCTCCGACTAGATTTTAGAGGGGATCGGTAGACTCGTAAGCGTACCGTACGGTAGTTATCGACTCGATTTTATCTTTTAGTAAATAGGGTACGTCTTAATATAGGTCTTAATATCTTATTCTATCTTAGGCTAATATAGCGATCGGTATACGAGCGCGACTATCTTTAGTATACCGAAATACCCCGCTAGTTTCGAATCGTAGTAGGTAGATAAGATCTCCTAGCGGACCGCCTACTCGTCTAGAATATATAGTCTACCTTTATATCGAAGTAGGCCTTTCTTATCGAACCTCTACTTCTAGAGCCTACGTACTTAGTTCCGTTCCTCCGGCTTATCCCTCTTCCGCTTAATAAAGTTATTACGGTACTATAGCTAAGTAATAAGGCTAATAAAGGGTTCCGAAATGTCGGTAGATATAGTTTCGCTCGCTAGTAATACCTTAGCTACCGAGCGTAGTACGTACTACATATATTTAGTAGCGCTAGTAAGTTAGGAAGCCTCGCTCGCTATCTCCGCCTACTCTCCGCCGGCGGTCTCTAAGTTCTCCTTAGTCGTAGACTCCCTAGATCTACTAGTCGTTATAACCCGGGCGTATATAATACGAACTACCTACGGCATTACTTCGCTATCTACTAGCTTTAACTTATACTAGAGGGTTAGTAATAGTTAATTTACCGTATAGTTCTCGCTCTAGTAGTCCTATCTCCTAGACGGACTATCTATAGGATTATTCTTTCCTACCTAGTAGTAAATCTCGAAATTAAAACCTCTAAGGAATACGGCCTATCGTACTTATCGAGGGTTTAGCCGTTAAACGGTTTAGATAGTTTTAAGGTTATTATAATTAGTATATACCTAAATAGGTTTTACTAGGCTACTAAAGTAATAACGCTAAGTCCGAAAGTAATACATAATCGCTAATAGCTCTTAGTCGTACGTTTAGTAGTTCCTTTCTACCTCGATTATCTTCCTCGAGGTAAAGGCTACCGGGTACTATAGCCCGTCCTCCTAAAGCTACGATACGATGCCGGAAAGACCGAAGTCGGAAGTATCGATCTCTAGGTAGACCTCCTTCGCTAGGTCGAAGTATCGTAGTACCGGCGTAGTAGTAAACTACTACTTTAGCCGGTTAAAAGCTTACTACTATCGTTCTCCCTAATACTATAGTACATCCTTTCTTAGAAGGTCGGTAATAGGAGCTACTACCTTCGAATACCTATCGATAAAGCGCTAATAGAAGTTAGCGAAGCTAAGGAATAACTAGACCTCGTATATAGAGCTAGGAACCGGCTACTACGTAATCGTAGTTACCTTCTCTAAATCCGTTATAACCCCCTAGCGGTTTACCCTAAATCTAAGAAAGGCGACCTCCTCCGCTACGAAGGTATACTTATTAATATTATAATATAAGTCGGCTTCTCGTAGTCGGTCGAGTACCTTACGGACTATATTCTAGTAGTCTTCGATATTATCGCTATACGTATATATTAGGATATCGTCTAGGTATACTACGCATATATTATCTAGGTACCCTACTAAAGTCCGATTTATATAGGACTAGAAGGTAGTAGGTATATTTATTAGCCCGAAAGGTATAACGCGATACTTAAAGTACCTATACTACGTACGGAACGTAGTCTTCTACTCGTCGCCTTCGCGGATTCGGATACGGTAGTACGCATCCTTTAGGTCTAACGTAGTAAAGTACTTAGCTCTAACTAGTCGGTCTAACGTCTTATCGATAAGCGGGAGGGGTATCCTATCCTTAATAGTAATAGAGTTTAGCGCTCGGTAATCGACGTAGAGACGTAGACCCCCGTCCTTCTTAGGTATAAATAAGAGCGGAGCGCCGGCGGGGCTCGTACTATATACGATACGGCCGGTCTTAAGCTCCTTCTTAAGGTACTCCCGAAGGACTTCTAGCTCTCGAGGTAAGAGGTTATATAGTAGTCTATAAGGTAGTTCCTTTCCTTCTATAAGATTAATAGTATAGTTAGTCTACCTAAAAGAGAGTAGGATACTTATAGAGTCTTTATTAAAGATATCCTAGTACGATTTAAGGGTATCCGGTAGTTCTAAGTTTAACCCGACTCTAACGTTTAGGATACGGAACGCCGGCGTACCGCCGTCGGTACCTAGTCTAATCTATCCTATATAGTAGACTACGGCGCTAGCCTTTAGCTCCTTCTTTAGTCTCTTTAACGATATACGCTTAATCTATTCGGCTATAAAGCCCTATATCTAGGTCCCCGGCCCGTTCTAAATATCGACGCCGGTAGACCGTAGTATATGTCTACTAAGGAGGAGTTCTACCCCGCTTTAGTCGACCCTATATACGAGGACCTTATACGTCCTTACTCGGCTATTACTATCGGTTATACTAAGTTCTAGCTCGTATATACCGTAGTATATTATTTACTAGTCCTTTAACTACTTTAGGTAGGGAAGGTTAGCGTTAATAGTTAGTAATTCCTACTCGACTACGAGTCGCTATTATAGGAGAGTTACTTACGTACCCGTATCTAGAGTTATATAAACTAGTTTACGAACTCCTTACGGAGTTTAGATTTCGCCTACCGTCTCGATTACTTTCTCCGATTATACTAGGATTAGCCCTACCGCTATCGGAGAGGCTACGAT
>LFZN01000291.1:0-36447 GCA_001578235.1 Pseudocercospora eumusae | reverse complement strand
GTATAGCTTAGATAAGAAGCCCTCGGAGAATAGCTTTAGAAGGTCTCGATAGATGCGACTAAGGCGCTACATTACGTTACCTTTATCCCTAGTAATAGGTAGCTTAATCTAGAAGATATCGCTAATGTTAGGAACATTAAGTCTAACGCTAAAGGCTATTATTACGCCGATATAACGGATCTCGGAGTTAGGCTTATAGTATTCTATATACCGAGCGTCTTAGTCGAATGTCGGGACTATCGCGGTATACACCGTAATCGTACGGGTTACATCGATACTACTATTAGCGCTACTATACGCATAGCGCTTTATTAGATCTAGGTTATCCTTCGTAAGCTATATAAGCTAGCTACGTACTACCGAGACGAAGTTAGCGTAATGCTTTCGACTATCGATAAAGACTAGTACCTTTCGTATCTTCTATAGTGTAGCTTCGCCTTTCGTTAAGATATAATCTAGTCCTTCTAGTACGTCGTATGAGATAGCATAGTCGATAACGTAGTATAGATAATCGTATATTACTAATAGATCCTTAGGAATGAACTTAACGATGTACGTAACCTCTAGACGATCGATGCTACTACGAATAATTCGAGACTAGAAGTAACTATCGCCGATAGCGCGTATTCTAGAGTACCGAAGGATATACTCGGTCGTCGCCTCGGACATTATAGCGGACGCGTATAGGATAAGAGTGTCGATACGTAGGTGCTCGCGGATCTAGTAAACCTACGAATACTCTAGGCGGAAATTAGCCTCCTCGCCCTACTTATAGATAAGATAGCATTTATCGAATACCTCGAGGCTAATGCGATTACGGACTATAGGGTCGCGTAGGAGTTCCTTAAATTGCGGCATAGCGGCCTATTCTAGACTAAGTAGGATATGCTAGATCTTTCTATTCTTAATATTATCGTACATTGCTAGGTTTAGACGCTTAGTCTCGGTAGTAATATAGCATAAATAGACTAATCCCTCGCTACGACCGATACGCTTAATAGCTACCGCCTACTCTATACCGAGACGATTAAGCGGGACGACTTAAATAGTAACTATGCCCGTTAGTAGTATAAATCCCTAGAATACTAGACTCTTACCCTCCCTAGTACGAGCGATTATTAGTACATTAGCTTGTCCGTAGATAAGCGTATATAGGACCTCTACTTAGGCTTCTATTAGGGTATACTCCTTACCTAGGTATAGCATATCTAGAATCTTAGTTAAGCTAGCGACGATAATGTCGCGCTATATAGGAACGGCCTCTAGATGCTAGCCTACTTCCTATACTATCTCCTAAATACGGGTAAGCGACTCGGTCTTAATGTTCTCGCATCTCCTCTAGAAATAGGTAAGGTATCTATCGCGCGTCTTAGGCAGCGGTAATAGAACCTTTAGACCGAAGTCTAGACGCTCGCGATTAATTACTAAACGACTAGGAAGCGTTGTATATTACGCTAGCCGACTCGTATTAGTCGCATTCTTAGCCGCCGCCGCCTTTACCTCCTTCTCTTACTTCCGTAGCTTACGGCGTCCCTTATCTCCGCCTATACTAGGTATAGTTATAGAAGCGCTAATTATTATCGACGGTTATCGCTCGCGCTTAGGCGGTATAGTATAGTATAGTATAGTAGATTTAGATGTTACAAGTTAGTTTAGAGATAGTATTCTAAAGAAGAAGACGTAAGAAGAAGACGCGAAATAGACCCTTTAACTACGATACGCGCGTCTTAGTCCGTACATGTATTTAGGGTTGCTTTAAAGTAAAGTTAAAGCGGGAGATAAAGCTAGATATATAACATAGTTGTTTAATAACTACGTAAGATATAGTAACGCGAATACTCGGAGGTTGTAGAGGGTACTAGAAAGGGCTAGAGACATAGTTGTCCGAATACTCGACGGTATTTATCGCCGTTTATATAGTAGGGTAGGGTAGACTCTATAGCTAACCTATATATGTACCTTTAAAAGACTAGCTATAATATTATGAATTTTCGCATTTTCTAATTTATAATTACGCGATGTTTAAGTTTAACTATTTATCTAGGTCCTATACGATATATGTGCTATATAAAAGTACGATAGATTGCGACCTATAGAGCCTCTAAAATCTATGTTAGTTATGTAGGCTCTATAGACCTACCCGCTCTTAGCGGTTTGCTATTAGGCGCTTCGCTAGAATGAGATCTCGAGTGCTGCTAATCCTAATCTAGTAAGTATAAAAAAAGAAGGCACGTGAGATTATTCTGGTACGAAGCGCCTGAGGGGAGGTAGAGGAAGTACACCCTCTGGCCAACTCCGAGGGTAGAGTTTTGAGCGTGCCGATTGCTGAGTTCTCGCTTAACAAGGATATTTGAACACCTCATTGGGCACTTTCATAGTTCACTAGCATTGTCCAAGGGCCCTGGCTTCCCCGGGCACAGGGCCAGAGGGTGTAGAGCAAAGGTAGGAATCCCCGAATCGGGCCGACTCTTTCGGCTTGCTCTTCTCAGAATTTCGAGAGCTTTACATCAACATCATGTCTCTGAAATATGGGCTGAACCTCAAGAAAAAGGCGCAGGCGCCGACTCGACGAACACTTCTAGACGATGAGGATGGTGACGACGATGAGCCACAGCAATCAAGTCCGGCTGAAGAAGAAATCAGCACATTTGGCGGCAAGGTGCCTGCAAAACCAGCACCTGGCCTGACCCGACCAAAGCCTAAGCTGCCGCCCAAGAAAGACGATGAAGAGCATGCGCGGCAAGATCTTTCAGCTTTGAGTGCTGCGAAAGCGCAAGTCAAAGCAGCAGAAGAGATAGATTCATCAATCTTCGACTACGACTCATTCCACGATGCGAAGACATCCGTGACAGAGGCAAAGAAGGCGGCTGATAAGCAAGATGCAATCGAGCGAAAGCCAAAGTACATTGGCAACTTGCTAGATGCTGCTTCGCGGCGGAAGCAAGATCAGCAGATTGCGCGTGAGAAGCTATTGCAGAGGGAGCGCGAGGCGGAAGGTGATGAGTTTGCGGACAAGGAGAAGTTCGTCACAGGCGCGTACAAGGCGCAGCAGGAGGAGACGAGGCGACTAGAGGAGGAAGAGGAGAAGAAGCAAGAAGAGGAGGAGAAGCGGAAGAGACAGATGGGTGGTGGCATGCAGGGCTTCTATCGCACGATGATGGACCAACAGGAGCAGCAGCATAAGGCAACTCTCGAGGCAGCTGAGAAGGCAGAGAAGGAAGGCGTCAAGCTTTCTCAGGATGAGGAGAAGCGCAAGACCGACGCAGAGCTGGCTGCAGAGGCACGTGCAAAGGGTGTCTATGTGCACGTGAATGAGGATGGCCAGATCACGGACAAGCGGGAATTGCTCACAGCGGGGTTGAACGTCGCGCCGTCTGGCAAGTCTTCGGGCAAAGGTGGTTCAGATCACTTGCGCAGCGACAAGAGGCAGGCGCAGTCTGCCTTTCCAGCACGAAACGCTTCCTCACAGCAAGCTTCTCGTGAGCGACAAAGTCGAATCATGGAGGAACAGCTCGCCGAACGTGCGAAGCGTGCGAGAGAGGAGGAAGAGGAAGAACGTGCTCGGCAAGAAAAGGCTGCCAAATCCACGAAGACGGCGAAGGACGTTGGCGATGCGAAGGCACGTTATCTTGCCCGAAAGGCTGCGAGGGAGCGCGGCGAAGCATGAGAATGCCGCCTTTTTCATCATGATACCCAGAAGATTCCAATGATTCAAGACTTTCGACACGCCGTCGCGAAGTTACGAAGTTACGTACGCCACGCCACGCCATGCGTTAAGCAACATAAACGCCAGAAACGCCTTCACCTTCAATTAGATCATCCAGTGTAAGCCGTCTCAATGGCGCAATGGGTAAGGCGTCTGATGATAAGTCAAACTCCGCCAACTTCTGATTCACTACAAGTGATGATGAAGCGGAATTTGCTTCCGTCCCAGTTCAAAAAGAATTGGGACGTTTCGTTTTGCTGTTTTCACGTGTGTTCTCTTTTCTCTTTTCTTACCTGCATTTTTATTTTTGCACGGGCGTTCAAACAGGACGGCGAGCTGGGCTTCTGCATCATGACCAGCTTGTATCAATTCACTGCCCAAGATCAAAGAATCTTGCCATCGTGCGGAGTCGTGGTTCAGAGTTCTTGTCGACTTGTTCCTGCCGAGTGGATGCTGGTTGGCGGAATTGGAACTGACAATCATGATAATGTTCTTGTCTGGTGTATTCCCATTCCTTCCCGAACCTTCGTAACTGTTCAACTTCTGCCATGGCTTCACAAGTGGAAGCTTGCATCAAACATTATCATCGAAGCTACACAGCATGACTAGCACAAGCACACCAAACACCAGTGAAATGGCGACGCTGCCTAGCACACCGGACCAGCAGCCTTCTCGGTAAGTCTGTACGTCTTTTACACGTCTAGAAGGCCGCTGAGGTGGTACATGCAGATCCGACCTTGGCACCATCGTCCAAATCACAGTCGGCCAAGGTGATGGAGCGCAGACCTTCCGCGTATTCAAGGGCTCGCTCCGATTCTATTCTGGTTACTTCCGTACTGCTATCGAGGACATGGAAAGAAGTCACGCCTCAGAGTTACAGCTGCCACATGATGAACCAGAGACTTTTGATCTCTTTCGCAGATGGTTATACACACGTGAACTGCCTCCCGTCGGAGATCCAGCTTCGCGCGATGGCTGGGCCCGGCTCTTCAAGCTCTGGTGCTTCGGCGCTAGGCGCAACATCCCGCTGTTACAGAACGAGACCATGGACACCATCTCACGCTGGATGGAAGAGACTTGTACCATTCCTACTGCAGGCTTATGTTATGTTTGGGAGAACACGACCAAAGGTGCTCTATTGCGCACATTCCTCGTCAAGACCATGTGGGCCCGCTTCAAAGGTGCTGGGTCCCTGATCAGGTCTCCCGAGAGGTACAGTCCAGAGGTAAGCCATCACTGTATCTTCCATTTTGTCTTGGCTCTGTGTCGATATCTGACACCACACTATAGGTTATGTACGATATGCTGCTATATGGTCTCGAAAACAGGCCAGTCTATCAGCGCGACCCCACCCGTTTCGAAGATCTTGACCCCTGCGAATGGCATTTGCACGAAGAAGGAGTTAGATGCAAGGATGAATAAAGCTTTCGTGGGTTCCATCTTTGGCAACATGCAGCGGCCTCGCACACGATCAGAAGCCCTTCTTCAGCAACACGGTTTGCCCAGGCAGCGACTGCACTGTCAAGAGGTTGAACTCGGCTGCGAGAGGATACAGGTCGGAATGAGGACGTCGGTTGAAACCACTTCTCACTCCATGAGTGAAGCAGGCAGCGGAATTGATGGCGAGCTCACTTTTGATGTTATCGCGTGTAAAGTCCGGGTCCATACTTAACCCCCAAGACATCTTCCTTTCTTTCTTCTTATCACATCGAAATTGCAATATCAGCCATACCAACATGAATGATCGCGAAGCAACTCCGGACAAGAAGCACTCGATGTAGGTACTCATTACGCCATTTGCCCTTGCGCATACTCGCGAGCACCCGACGCCAATCCAGTTGCGTTGCCTGGCATCACAACGGAGTTGGAAGCATCATTCGCGTTTCAATTCGGCAGCACCGATTCACAAGTCTTCGAAATCCACAAAGTTTCTCTCAAGTGCTACTCCGGCTACTTCGGCGAAGCAGAGAAGAATATGATGACTCCCCCCGGAAGAAGAAATCTTCAAACTGTTCCAAGCGTGCCTATGTATGATCATACCACCATCTCGATCTACCGCTCTGCGACTTCAGCAACAGATACACAAGAGAATTCGTCCATGAACAACAAACAGCACTTCGGTGTTCTATCGTACCTTTTACTGCAAAACGAAGACATGCTGCAGGCGCTGATTCCCCTCTGTCTGCTGTAAAATTTTCAATGGCGAATTGCTGATAGACGGACGCATAGTTACAATTTGAGATGCCCGAGACACTTTGAGAAGGAGTGGCTCGTTCATGAGGAGGAGCTCGCTGCAAGAAAGAAAGAGAAAGAGAGAGAGAGAGATGGCTGACCCTTCACACCAGATCTGGATTGCGAAGCGGAGGGAAAGGGTTTGAATCGAGATGAGACGACGGGATGGTTATATAATGGGTGGGATAGTTCAAGCCATCATTGCATGGGTATATACAGCACCAGAGCCTTCGTCCAGCCGCGCTCGCAATTACAGCATCATCAAAAGTCCCCTTTTCCTGACCCAGTCAATCATACACATCTCTCGGTTCTTCGCTCGGTGTATCGTTGCCGCTGATCAGGATTTCAGTCACTGCTCATGCTGCAGTAGCATTGAGGCGCGCCGAATCAGCCCACCTTCACTATGACCAGGCTTGCCGCACGCCTGATCATTACAGCGCCCTCTATCACGCCACACTCGGTCCTTTGCCCGTCAATCGAAAGCCTATTGTGACGCCACAATCTCAACGTCCATCCGATTCCTCACCTCACCTCGCAGACCCCGGCGTTCCAGTCTTCGGCGGTGTCGGATAAGCTAGTCGTCCATTTGAGCTCGTGGGTGTAGTCACAGACTGTGCAATCTCGCAATGTGGGCAGGAGTATGTAGTTTTCACTTGGACGATCTGATAGTCTTCGCAAAAGATGGCTCGAGTCTGATCGTTCATGACGTTCTTCGGGCACATGTGGGTGTGCATCGGGACGTGTACTTCGCATCGCGGAAAGTGGGTATATTCGTGGTAGCACATGATTGCGGAGCTGGATCTGGGACCGACTTGGGGTGGTGGTACAAGTGCGATCGGTGGTACAGATGTGATCGAGATGTTCGCCGGAAGTTCGCAGGAGATTGCAGTATTGTGCGCGACTTGATGTAGGAATAGACGTTGCTTTGAAGAAGAGAGCCGCCGGAGATGAATTCTGGGTTTCGTACTGGTTACATCGAAGTCGCTTTCAAAGTTGACGGGAAGACGGACTTGATCTCTTCTTGTATTTGCGTGCGACTTTGAGCATTGAATGTTTGATGCTGATGTTTTCTCCATGATCAATCATACTGTTTGCGACCGCCAGGGCTTGGCAGGGTGTGGCAAACGGTATTGATTGTCGCCAGCACGTTCTCGCAAACATGTCCGGACCGAGCTCCGCGTGGTCAGGTTCGATGCATCGCGTGCATGGAAGGATTCTCGGTCTGATTTTCATACTGCGAGTACTCAGTCCATCGCATTTGGAAAAGCGAATTTGGTTTGCTTCGTCTGACTGTATCGTCACCATGGATGCTTCATCCTGGGACTGCGGCAAACCTGTCGGCCACGCCGTGAGGAAGTTCCAATGCTGACGGAAGCGGTATGTAGCCATTTCTGAGTCGAATCAGCCAGACCGCGTCAGCATTGACCACTTCCAATGCTTCCCGAACATCCTCATCATCGAGAACAGGCTCCAGTATGCCGAGCACTTCATCGAACTGCTCGGGCTGAATCACCACATATCTCACGATCGCTGTGTAGACGTGTACTAATGCAGTCCAGACTAGCCTGGTTGATGTGTCGCTGAAATTTGTCGGTGCGCTGCGCATGCGGCTAAGGGCTTGTTTCAATCGCGAGCTGCTCACTACGACTGCATTAGAGTCACGGCCTCGAGTACTCGTTCCTTTGGCAGGCTGAGCAATCGGAACAATAGCCTTAACAAGCTTGGAATGGATTTCGAGAAGAGCAGGCCATAGCTGCTGGATGCGGCTCCTCATGAAGTCGCCTGCGTGTTCACAGAAGGAAGCAATGATATCGAGTGCGGTGGCAACAACATATGGCTCCTCGTCCTCAAGCCTCGAAACAATCTCTGGCCAGAGAGTATTGATGAGCGGTAAGAAGGAATTGTCGTGTCGCGCCAGGGCCGGTGTGGTGGTTTTGATGAGCATGAGAAGCGATGTTCTGAGTGATGCTGATGCTGATGGCAGGAAATGCTGAGTCAGGTCAGATATCTTCAACAGCAAATTGTACACTTTCGGTGCTGGCGGTGGTGGATCAGGAATGTCCACAGCTTGGTCTTGGTCGTCCTCTTCTGCTTGATCCACATCATCATGATCCTCGGGAGAGACGCCTTCCTCTCTCTGCAGATCGCTCTTCCAGGGCCTCCGTGGATGTGGCTCAAGGTTTGCACGTTCTCGAGTGCCTACCAAAGCATCATTTGCGGCCCATTCGACCAGCAACTGACCCAGCTGAGATATCTGAGTGGGCTTCCAATTGTCCGCGCGTACTTGATGCAAATCTTTCCGCATGCTCTCAGTAATGGCCAGCTGCGGCGCCCTAGAGCCTTCCTCTGCCACAACACTCAAGACTCGAAATAGTAATTCCACCAATAAAGGGTAACCGTGATAGCCCTCGAGCGCGGCGAAAATGCTATCAATGGTATCCTCGAGATATGGCAGGAGACCGGGACCTGCTAGGCGTACCATCATGAGCAGTACTTGTGGCGCTTGCGGACTGACGTCGAATGCATTGAGCTTCAATGCCACCGCGTTCGTGAGGTAGTCAACGTTCTCCACAATCAGATCCTTGACCGACCCGTACCCACATGAAGTCGTAAAAATGTTCAAAGTGGCAATGCTGTCCTGCTGCAATTTTTCACTTGGGGTTGCAAGTGTGTGTAGCACTGGATAGAGAGCATCAATCAGCTCGTAGCGGAACTCCAACCCAGTGGTCTGCGCCCGAAATGCTAAAGTCTGTAGTGCGAGTGCTTGAAGACGCTGGTCTGTCGGCTCCTCGGATGTATCTGTCAAGATGTCCAGTGAGAATGCAGAGAGATCTTCCAAGTAATTTGAATGACGCCAGCTGTTGTTGCTATCGAGGTTGAGGAAAGCATCAGCGTTACTTTTCTGCTCATGCGCAGATCGAGTTGCTTCTAGGAGCAGCCAGAAACTTGCGACCTGCATATCCCCGTGGCTCTGTCGCAGAGATCTCGCGAGGTCAGCGCTGAAGGCGGTCGAGCTTGTAGATGTGCTGATTGATGTCGTGAACTTGTGCACCACGTCCAAAATCTCCTCCTGGCCTCGAAATCGCGCGAGAGCAGAACCGAAATGTGTGTTGGATCCTTGCGTCTCGATCACAGCAGTATCAAGAGCCTGCAATTGATGAATTGTTTCCAACGGTTGTTGTTTAGCTCCAGACAGCTGCAAGATAATGACCACGCTGTCTCTCAATACATTGGCAAGCTCGCGATCGATGATGTCTGGATTTACGCCTGCGTCCACCAAGACGTCACGAGCCGTTCTAAGGTGCTGCATGCGCTGGATTTTGGCCTGATCATCTGCGCCTTGCATTCGCGTTGGCAAGGAACGCAACCAATCATTCAAAGTGTTCTGCAAGAGAGAACAGATCATTGGATCACCGTTCACGACTGCTTCGAGCCTGAATCTCAGGCTGTCCGCGTTCTCTTCGGACGAAAGCAGAACGATGACCTCGAGACACATCGATGCGCAGTTCTCAAGCGTGGTTTTGCACCGCTTGAGGATAGTGAAGCAAAGTTGCGCGAGTGCTTCTTTGACTTCCAGTCTTCCATGATCTTTGAGACGAAGGATACTTGCCAGCGCAGGCTTCAGCTGGGTAGCCGCCATCTTAAACCATTCGGCGCCAGTTCGAGCAGTTGCCGGTGCATCTCTGCCATTAGACATTTGCTCGGGTACGCTATCGGCAACATCATCGCCCAAAACACTCTCGAAGAGATGTGTTAAGATGCCCAAAGCAGAGACCAGCACCACATGATTGCGCCGTTGCCGTGTCTGCGGTGTTAGCACTTTGGTGAGCTTAGAAACAATACCGGGCAAGAAGGCAGCCTTTATATCCCGTGTGGCAATATTCTTGACAAGCGCGTCCAAAGCACGCACTCCAGCCACCTGGACATCCATAGAGCCTCCATCATTGATTTCATCCAGAATTGTACTGATAGTCTGGCCAAGTTGAGGTACATTTGCTTCGGATACAAGTGATTTGCTTGCTTCAGAAGCCGGTGTTACGGCAGTGAAGACATGGTGGAGGCACCACAATGCGCTTGCTTGCAGCTCATCAGTGCTCTCAGCGGAAATGAGACCCTTGGGCTTCTTCTCGGCCATCAGCGTGCAGAGAATTACTATTTGTGCAGCCAGCTGGGGCTGTATCTGGCCGCGCCAGCCGTGTTCCACCAGGATCGCTAGACACTGAATGCTGAGTTCCAGACATCGTATTGACGCCTTCTGACTCGCTTTGAGCACATGTGATAAGGGAAAGAAGACATAGTCCGCAAGCTTGGCGTCCAGAGTATCTGATCTGGCCGTGGCCGTGGCCAGGACATGCATGAGATCTTCTAGTCTCTGCACCACGTCTCGTGTGTTGTTGTTGGCGCCGTTCAGTGCAAGTGCTGCCTGACTGAGCGCCACACAGGGCGGCTTCAGCGTTTGGAAGATCTCATTTCTACCCTCCATGGTCGGACCAAGGAGAGGCATAGCAGTTGTGTCGGGTCATTTTGTTGATGAGAAGTAGCAAGTGTGATGGCGAAGTTGGAATCGAGTCTGTACTGGAATTGTGTGAGCCTCAGGCCGTCCGGAATTCGGCAAGCCTCGCCTGCCTTGTCGCCGCGCTTCGTCGCGTGCGCCATGTCGACAACAGGGCAACATCGCGGGCTCCCCACTGCCAGATAAGGCAGTACACTGCAACATAGCGACATCCCCATTACTGCTATACAGCGACACATATAGCGGCGCAGACAGAGTCACAACATGGCGACGAACGGCGCAGCGAGTCGCAAGAGTAAGCTGTCCTCTACAGCCACATTTCTCATTCCAGCCAATCTAACATGCATGTGATGTGACCAGCTCCCGCCGCATCGAAGCCCAGCACCACCAAGAGCGAGGACAGCAATGGACTCAGCAGCATACCACTCCAAAACCTGTTCGACGACCTGGAGAACGAGCCGACGTCCGAGTTCGTGGAAGACATCAAAGAGAAGCTACCAAGAGTAAAGCATGCTGGCAGCTGGAGTACAGAGGTCAATACAGGTACAGGGATAAAAGCAAAAGATGCAAATGCCAGATCAACACCGGCGATCAACAAGGTGCCTTCGATTCTGGCCAAAGCATTCCCAAACGGGAAGCTCATGGCCGATAAGCCAGACACGCTGCGATGCAACCACTGCAAGCGGCCTGTTGCCAAGCATGCCATGTCTAAGCATGTCGAAGGCTGTCTGAACAAGAAGCAAGAAAAGCAGCGCAAGAAGAAAGAAGCCAAAGACGCTCGAGATGCTGCCGCGCGAAAAGAAAAGGCTGGCGACAGTGACGAGGAGGACGAGGATGGTTCCAAGAAGACGGCTTCGAAGACTGGGGGCATGACGGCGAGCAAGAAGCGGAAAGCCACAGACGAAGGCGAGGAAGGAGCGCCCACGAAGAAGAAGAAAAAGAAAGACGAGCCCAAGACGAAGGCACCACGACCCAAAGCACCTGTGGATGTAGAGAAGCAATGTGGTGTCGAACTACCACAAGGTGGTCAATGCGCCCGTAGCTTGACATGCAAGAGTCACTCCATGGGAGCAAAACGAGCCGTACCTGGACGAAGCGCACCTTACGACAAGCTGCTCATGGAATACCAGCGTAAAAACCAAGCCAAGATGCAGAAAGCCGCCTTTGACGCCAACGCCCCAAATCCGGACGATAACGATCTGCCTTCCGGGCCTGTGGACAGCGAAGAGGAGAAAGACGCAGTCATGAGCAGTATTGCTCGACATTTCGGCGGTGCGCCCATCTATCAGCCAATGCCAGTGCCACTTCGGCGGAAATACGAAGTGAACCGAATAAAAGGCATGCTTTCGTCTGCGTTCGCCGGAGCAAAAAGCAATAGTGGAGCCTTTGGCAGTAGTACGAGCGGCGGAGGAAATTTCTGGGGCTCGAATAGCAATCCTGGCCCGACCGTCGATGCTGATGGCATAGTGCATGCTCGCAGAGGGAGTGTGGTTCCTGGGGCGAGGAGTATGATGGCGCCTAGTGCTGGTAAGAAGCCTGGTGTTGCGTCTGGGGCATAGAAGCCGCCAGCATCGTCTACGAGGCAGCAAACGAGATGACGAAGTAATGATAATAAGTAATGATTGGAACGGCCGAGGGAATGCTGGGCTTCGAGGCAGCAGTGACGACGCCCTACAATGGAGTCTGTACAATAAAGAATCAAGATGAACGGAGGAAGAGACTGGATGGAGAAGCTTTTGGGACGATGAGACTCGACGCTCTCGCAACTCGGTAGAGTCGTCGAATACTATCCTTGGTATCCAAGCATTTCTCGCCCATGGCTTGTAATGTCAAGAAAGTCCTCTTCGCAGTACCGAGCCGAATCTCGGGATGGCGCCCTACTTTCATCTCCCTCAGTACAAAATCGAAAAGCTCATAGTCGGAGCCCGAATTCTCCTTACGGTCACAATGAGTATGCTGGTGATCTCGATTAGTTCTCGTCGGCTCATCCATCACGACTACTTTTCCGCCTCGCTCTCATCTGCCGACCATGTCGATCCTATGTGCCTAACGTGATGGATGTATTCCTCCAATGCTTTCACCGTGTGAGGTATCCTATAGATAGGTGCCATGTTGAGCGCGATTGCATGTGTTGTTATTATACTACTCTTGCAATGCAGTAACTTCGATCTAGTTCCGTGTCTGGAAGAAGTCTGATATCAAATTAGTAGGAGATTGTGATCGATGATGTTCGCAGTTCGAGTCAAACGTTAGAGCTATAGATCTCTCTGCCAGACACAGACAATATGTCGTGCATGAATGGTCTGAAAATAGTCTTCTCTTTCGAACTACCTATTACTTCGACTCGTGTCGTTGTCGACTTCAGGAGCTGGAACGATATAAGCAAAGTGCCCACCGCGTACTGTAGTGAATAGCGAGTATCTGCAACACGCTTTCCGAAGGATTAAAGCTCCAAGCCGCGGACATCTCGGATTTCGAGGGAGTCTGCAATGTGCATCAATATCAATAGTCCCGCCCCGTGTTCTGACAATTTCTGCGTGGTGCTGCGTTACCATCTGAAACGCGGTATGGAGTAGAGTTGCGCGCGGCAAGATCCAGCACGATTCCCGTCTGGCTTGTGCTTCGAATCTTTGAACTCTCTCATCATGCCTTCGAACCTTGCTCGATTTCTTCTTCAAGCTATCATAATCGTTCACTTTCAAGTAGACATGCAGACGTTGGTCGAGGCGTGTCATGGGCGAATGTGCCGATTGTTGAAGCGGAGATACTGGGAATCGTGAATAATTAAAAGCGAAGCAGTGCGAGCTACATGATAGGTTTATGCATATGCCTTCACGTCAGGACACACCTTACAATCGTCCCACAACAGACGTAGGGATGTTGCCTTGGTTGTAATAATAATAATAAGCTGTAATTGCTGTTGCCATCGATCATGCGCACACTCCTACTACCGTGCCACAGTCGAACCGAATCAAGCCTTGGCCCATGCGATGCGATGGCTTTGGGCATGGCTCTAGCGACCTTTAGGCCTCATCATCATGGCGATAAGCTTCAGAGTGTAGGTAACTGTGTACTGTACAGTATTCTTTGCAGGTAGGCAATCGGCAAGGGAGCTGGTGTGTACAGTATTGGATCGCATCATCAGCAGCCACATCCATGGGCGAGCAGCGATTGTTCATTTACTGTAAGATCTGACGTTTA
Source organism: Pseudocercospora eumusae (assembly GCA_001578235.1). Classification (NCBI taxonomy): domain Eukaryota; kingdom Fungi; phylum Ascomycota; class Dothideomycetes; order Mycosphaerellales; family Mycosphaerellaceae; genus Pseudocercospora; species Pseudocercospora eumusae. The sequence continues at coordinate 22,795 of LFZN01000291.1, read as the reverse complement.
TAAGCTTCAATTGTACTTTCCGAGGCTGTTGTGACTGCGCGGTCGATGCAAAGATGGTATTATTTCCTGTCAGAGGTGTGATCGTCGAGCCCCGCCTGCAGAGTTCAAGTTCCTTATCACAATTGAAGCTTGATACCCTGGCAGGAATCGCCGACATCTGTTGACATGATCGATCACAAGGCCTTGAAGGCTTGAACATGAGCAATAAACCGGGGCCTTGTTGATGTCGGCATATGGCATACAGATGCTCCTTCGACTGCTCGTACCTTGCAGCTGTTCTACACAGTCAAGGAGGATCTGCCGCACCGGAATACCGTCACTGTCTTGAGCCCCCTTTCCACGAACAATGCTATCAATAATACCGCAATCTTGGAGGCGTTTCAGAGGCGAACGGGGAGAAAGAGGAGGACTATAACACTAGAGAGCGCCACGTTCAAGGGTGCGAGCTAGCCGGTAGTTTTGGACCACTACTTGTGCACAACGACAAGCCATAGGTATTGAAATTTGAGGCCACTGCCCGTGGACTCGTTTCCGATAGCAGGCAGTGCAATGAACCAGGCGCGCGGTAGTTCGACGCCTGTACGTTGTGTCGTGCTGTGGTGGAACAGGCTGGCCACATCAGTGGGATTTCAGTGGGACGGCGACAACGGCTCTTGAACAACGCTCTTCCAACTTCCAAGGAGGAAGGATTCGGTGCATGGCGCTGGCACGTGTCCATGCGCCGGGATGATGTCTGGTGAAGACTAAATCTCCGGCAGTGCAGGCCACCTCACATGCTGGTTCTGACGATGCCGTCAAGCCTCAAGGGCCAGTCTGTACGGAGTTACTCATGCCCGAAAGCGTGCAGGGTATGTCATGTTGTCTGAGTGCTACTGCGACTCTAAATTAGACCTTGCAACTACGCGAACCACTTCAAACAAAGCAGCCCGCGTTGAACTTGCACGCGCGTTGTCCAACAACTCTGGCCATATCTCCTGCTACGGATGAACAGCGGCCTAGGAAGGATCACTACTAAGAGCAGGCGAAGAAAGTCCGCTGAAGACATCAGTACTTTGGCGTTGGCTGACTTCAGAACTCTGTCTCATGTTCCCGGCAAAGTCAAGCTGTACCCTCAAGCTTGCTAAATTTGGACCAACATTATTCGAGGAATACTACCAGGGACCCTACGCCAGCGACGGCCAGGCCTCGTTCGCGCGAGGAACACATAGATCGAAGCCTGCCCTCGAAGCGGGCGCGCATCCATCAGCAGCAAGCTGCCTGACGAGATGTTTGCCCCCAAAGGCACGAATCGACGTGAGCGAACATTCGTGGGCAGCTTCTGTGCCGCATGCGAGGAGCCTTTGGAACACATTCTACGCGGCGAGCGAATCCTTCAACTGTCATGCGGCCATGTATCACACGAGGCATGCTTCTACGAGTTCATCAAGGGATTCGAATGCAAGAATTGCCCAACTTGTGACAAGCCTTTGGGCTTCGATGCGAGCCGCGGAGCAAACATCGATTTCGACAGCTTGAATGAACTCGTACGCCACGCGCATACTCCGGATCCGAGAGAAAGACCAGGTGGTGTCGAAAATGCACCACACACATGGGAGTCAGACGAGCCGAGACGGTCGAGTACTGCCACGAACAAGCAACCTCCATCTCAAAGAGTATCGCGAGAGCATCTGCTGCCAGATCAAGCTCAGCTGAGCAGTCATCGACACGAGCGCTATACTGGTCCCCGTACATCCGCTTGCGATGGCCATGGGCGACATCCAAGTGGCGAGACCGCGCCCATCTCTGACTATGCCGACAGCCATCACTCCCGGGGCAGACGACATGACTATGATGTTCAATCCATGGAAGCATCGCTCACCAGCCCACGAAGCTCACGACGCCAAACTCGCAACCCTATACCGGCGCCGATTGTCACAGTGAGAAGCGAATTTCCGACCATCAGCAAATCTCGTCACCAACAAAGTTTGACTTGCTTGGTGACTGTGGAGGTTCTGGAAGGGAAGTGGCATCCACATCCAGACGACCTGCGAAGTCCTCCAACACTGCCTTCGCCCGTGATAGAACAACGCTTCGAGCCGCGAAAGCCTCGTCCAGTATCCGAACAAACAGTCGACAGTGTGCACGAAGACAATGCGCTCGAGGAGACGAAAGAGGAACTGTTTCGGCGGGTGGACAACTGGCATGGATTTGATTTCGATCGAGTCGGCAAGCTCATCATGCATGGTGTTGTTCGTGTTGGCAAGGATGGGCAAACGTGGCAAGAATTGGAATGTTATCTGTTCAGCGAGATGTTGATATGCGTGAAAGAGAAGAAGATTCAGCCAAATGCGAGTCGAACCTTGGATGGCTCGGATGGACCAAAGCCAAAATCACGATGCATCCTCAAAGGTTCTGTTTTGGTCAAGAAGCACCTGAGCCGCGTTGAAACTTCACCAGAAGGGGACGTGCTCACTTTGAGCTTGTCTGTAGTCGAGTTACCTGCTTTCCATCTCCAATTCAAGGATCGCACACAGCTCGGCCAGTGGCGAAAGGCACTCATCAACATCAATCGACCTGCGCCGCTCGTACCCGTACAGCAGGACTTCGACCAGGACCTTTCAGGAAGCGATGAAGACGAGTACACGTCACGAAGGAACAAACGTGTATCATCTGTTCCATCATCCTTCGGAGCCAACCGATCGCAGGCCACTGCACCCACAGAATACAGCAACTCGCGCGCTGGTGGGCACGAATCGAAGTTGGGTTATTCCCTACATATACCTCTGGATATTGTGGTTGTCGTGCCTGTGACTTCCTCGATGCAAGGTCTCAAGATAAATCTGCTGAGGGAGACTCTGCGGTTTTTGGTAGCGAACCTTGGAGAGCGAGATCGTATGGGCCTCGTCACATTTGGTGCCGGGTCTGGAGGCGTGCCTCTCGTCGGAATGACAACGAAAAGTTGGAGTGGATGGGGCCCGGTTTTGAGTTCCATCAGACCCATCGGCAGCAAGAATGTTCGCGCGGATGTCGTGGATGGTGCCAATGTGGCAATGGACCTCCTCATTCAAAGCAAGTCGTCAAACCCGCTGTCACATATCCTTCTCATCAGCGATTCGTCCATTTCTGATCCGGACAGCGTGGACTTTGTCGTCTCTCGAGCAGAAGCAGCCAAGATTGGCATACATTCTTTCGGCCTGGGGCTGACACACAAGCCTGATACCATGGTGGAGATGGCGACGAAGACAAAAGCGAGCTACACGTATGTCAAGGACTGGCTAATGCTTAGAGAGTGCGTCGCAGGCTGCCTTGGCTCACTGCAAAGCACGTCGCATCAGAATGTGAAGGTCAGGCTGCGTCTGCCCGAGGGCTCACCTGCCAAGTTTGTGAAGATCAGCGGTGCCCTCCAAGTAACCAAGCGAGCAGCTGGTCGAGATGCAGAAGCTTCACTCGGCGACATGCGCTTCGGTGACAAGCGCGATATCCTTGTCCAGCTGGCTATCCAGCCTGACAGCTCAACACCGGAATCTGTTCTCGCCGATCCTTGGGAAAGCATGGTGTCTGGTCTTGAAGCACTCGGGCCTATCGAGCAAGAGGAAGGCCGCGCTGTCTCCGTGGAGGAGCTTCCAATCCTTCAAGCAGGTCTTGTCTGGGGCGATATTCTTCGCGAAGGTGTCACAACTCAGCTGGCCCGACCTTCTCTACTCGCGATCACGATGCTACCTGCGGCTTCCAAGAAAGCACATAATGGCCGGCCGACAACACCTCCGATACCACCACATCCCTCAGTGGTCCAGCGACGCATGGAGCTGCTGACTTCTGACATGTTGGCAAGAGCTTTGAGCCTAGTCAGCAGTGGCCAGAATGATCGAGCACACCATCTTCTTGCCGAAACGCGATCTATCTTGAAAGGTTTAGGCAAAGGTGGCCTTCCTCCACTGCCGACGCCTCCTCCAACCGGCCGCCTGCCTCAAACCCCAACTTCAGCACAGCCATGGAAGCACTCCCCTCTCGACGGTGCTTTCCCAGCACCTCCTGCGGGCATTCGAACGCCATCGCCCGGCCACCACGAAATAAGTCCATTCTCACCGGCCATCGGCATCGACCGGACAACGATGACCGCTCTCGACTCGGAGCTCGAAATGAGCCTCGAATGGATCCGCCACCCTGCAGTCTTTGCGCGTGACACACGCAAATCCGTCCTCCAAGCCATCAGCGTCATCACTTCCCAGCGTGGCCACACATTCCGATCACCATCCGAATCCCTCTGGGCGCAGCGCGTGCCAGGCGTCCGACGCATGGCCCAACGCAGTCTCGAGTGGCGCGAAATCGGAGACGATGCACTGCTGGAGGAGACTGAATCCTCGACCTTGGGCACGAATTTGACATCTTATCCCAGTTATCACGGTCTTCGTGGATGAAATCACATCAATTCTTTATGAACACACACACACACATCATATGAGAGCATCAATCAGCATACGGCGATGAAACTGGATACCCCATTTGTTTTTTTTTTTTTTTCGTTTTTTTTTTGTTTTTTCTTGACGAATCTGATGACGAAGATATCTTCTGGTTTGTTGAAAAACTTGTACATATCTTGCGTTGTTGTGTGCAGAGGAAGTGTATGTGTGTATGTATTAGTATCGTGGCTGAGAGAGAGAGATTTTTTTTTTTCCTTTTGTATATGATGTTGCATAGAAAGGTCGACAGGACATAGACAGACAAGAGATGAGGCTTGCGATTGCGAGCTTATTATTAGTAGGAATAGATTTTACTACTATCTATGTATACGACCAAAAAACTTTGTCTGGAGCACATGAAATTCTTCATACGCAGTCTTGGAGGAGGAGGAGGAGTTTTTTTGTGAGCTTTCTACACTACTGAATGAAGCTTGTTCTGTTTCACGGGTTGCAGAATGCAAAAATCCGGTCTAACGTGCGCTCCGTGTCTATGAAAGTGTTCGATGCAACTGCGTACGTAGGGCGTGCGTTGTATGCTCAAGGGATAAAGGGAATCATGGTCCCCGTTCTCTTCTTGTACTCCAGATAGTCTTTGCCGAAAAACTTCTCATCAGAGAGCAGTCTCTCTTCAGCTGTTGCAAAAGTCAGTACTGTAAGCTTGGGTTCCGTCAATGATTACTGCTGCCTCCACGTACCTCGAATCCTGGTAGAGAAGAAGCCCCATAATGCCAGTGCGTAGCCCAAGACACAGAACTTGTTGCCGACCATCAACTGCGTGCCTAAAGCCCACCAGAAGAATCCAAAGTAGCTTGGGTGTCTGAAGAAAGTGTAGATCCCGTGCGTCACCAGCTTGTGTGTATCTTTCCGCTCTCGCGAAATGACATGGTTGAAGCTGACTCCGGCTTGTGCCATGGCAAGACTTCTGACGAACTGGCCGACCAAGACCAACGCCAGTCCGGCCGCAATGGTGTAGGGGTAAACGTAAGCCTGGCCGTAAGATGGGTAGATACAAGACAACACCAGCTCAACGGTAGCTAGCGAATGAGCGGTGTTATATTGCCAGCCGTTTGTGAACAGCAGGAAGCTGTCGGCGCGTATCGCCGGAGTGTTGTATCGAGCTTGCGTCCAGTACTCCATGAAATGGAAGAAGGCCAAGGCAGCGGTGAATGCTGGCAAGCGCCACCATAGTGACTGGATCTTGACGAGATAGGCAGTGAAGATGAGTCCAGCGGAGAAGAAGTTTCCAAGCGCAAATGCTTGCGCTCCGATTCTTGAGAGATCGCGTGAGCCTCCTGGAAATAATGACTCGTCCATGGGAACGTCTGATGTGTCGATCACATCGTCGTCGTCGTCGTCGTCGTAACCGAGTTCCCCAAGGCCTGAGGACTTCAAGGTCGTATCATGTTCGATCCCATGCGATGGAGATGGAGTTGGGAGTGTAGTAGTGGTCGAAGGGCCATGGCCGGAGGAGATTGCGGAGCTCGACGCCGAGAGACGAGCCATGATCGTGGCTTCTGATGGAACTCTATTTCAACGAAAGTGCCGAGTTGACAATAATTAAGAGATGCTCCAGATAACGTGAGTTTCTCCTCATGTTTGTTTTGTGTCCGTGCCGAGTATGAAAGGCTTTCATGCTCTGCCTTGTTTCATCCGTTTTCTGTCATCACATGCCTCATATTGTCTGGAGAGCAAACCAAACAAGCCAAGCCAAGCCTCACCGGCCCGACCCAGTCTCTCTTGCTTGGCTCTTGGCTGGCATGTGCAATCAAGAAAGCGATTTCTTCACAACATTATTGATGTGATCGCGCAACTCACAAAGTCGCTCAAATCCACCGACATGCTACATACATCGACCAGCTTGTTCAGACTGCAGAAATGCCGTCTCTTGCGGAGAGCAAGAGGCAAGTGAGGGACGGATTACAGAGCCACAACGACGAAATCGACCACGATGCCATTCTCGCCAGCCTACAGGATGAAATCGATCGACATAACAATCGCCATGACCATCGTCAAAGCTCTGACGGAGCGAAGCGCAGACGTCAGGGAGACCGAAAGGACGATGGTTCATCCCTGAAATTTCGTTTCAAGAGCGGAACTTCAGATCCTAGAGACAGGAAGCGAGGGCATCACCGACACCGAGACAGTACTCGTGGGCATCGCAAGAGCAGAAAATCAAAGCATGAATCAGAGAAGGAGTCGGAGGGCGCCGCACATCCGTTCCCACGAGAACCTGTCGATTTGGAGCGCGATGCCACTGCAGACTCGACCGCAGCATTTCGTGACTCCTTGTTCGATGCTCTAGCCGACGATGAAGGCGCCGCATATTGGGAAAGTGTCTACAGCCAGCCCATTCATGTCTATGCTCGGCCGACAGTAGAAAACGAAAAAGGCGAGCTGGAGCAGATGAACGATGAGCAGTATGCAGCGTACGTGCAAACGAAAATGTGGGAGAAGAAGAATCCTCACGTAGTTCTCGAACGCGAGCGAAAAGAGAAGCAGAGACGGGAGGAAGAGCAAGAGCGGACGAGACAGCGCGAAGAGTTCGTTCGTCGCAAACAGCGAGCCGCATGGGAACGCGCGGAGAGGCAGAATGCTCGGAAATTCGCAGGTGTCGATGATGAGGATTACGAATATGCTTTCGACTTCGAGGGCCAGACGGGCGGAGCTTCGGCGCGCACGTCTAACGGGCCCTCGCAACGCGAATACGGCGAGGCTTGGAAGCGATATGTTGCTGCGTGGGATGCACTCAAGAAGCAGCTTTTGGAGCAGAATGGCGACAGCAGGTCCGCCGAACCTCCCAACAAGCGCATTCCATGGCCTGTCTTGCAGTCGAAGCCGGTAATTAAGCGGAACATTGAGGACTTCATGCGCCATGTGCCTCTGGAAAAGGATGGACCGTCACGGGTACAGATGTACAAGTCGGAGCGTTTCAAATGGCATCCGGATAAAGTGCAGCAGAGGTTTCAGGGACAGGTAGATGAGGGGACCATGAAGCTTGTGACCGGCATCTTTCAGGTGATTGATGCTCTGCTCGAGGAAGAGAGAAAGCGTAGCGATGCATCATCAGGCAGAAAGTAGAGTTACGATGGTAAGTCGTAGGTATGGTATGGTATGGCAGCCGAGGGGCTCGAACTCTGAGCCTTCCTCTCACAGTAGTTTTAGCCTCGAGGCTCGAGCGTGCTAGTGTTTGGCATTCTGACTGGTCCCCCCACATGGATACAAGCATTTGAAGCATATCGAGAGCGGCAGATGATGGAGATGGATTTTGCTTTCTACAGTATAGTGCTTGTTTGTATGTGCCATGGGGATCGGCGAGTGGCTTGGGTCAGAAGATGTAAAACAGCCAACGGCGTAAGGTATAACGGGGGTGCATGGCATACGCGAGGCGGCGAGGGTACATACTACTTACAGTAGTAGTAGGCATTTTTACCTTTTACACTCGTGTCGATTGCCTTTTCCATGTCGGCCCACGCGTTGCACATCGGCGTCAGGGTAGCATAGTTCCAGAATACGGTACCAGATACCTCACAACTCTCGCCCAACCCAACCCTCCCCTATCCTCCATCTCCAATTCTTGTCACTCCTTCTCAATGTACATACCGCACTCCCGTTGACCACGGCCCGATCTGACTGCGGGAGTGTGACCGACGAGCACAGCGCGCGATCGCGCCCATACAGCGAAGTTCCCCCTGCGGCCTGCTCAAAACTGGCTGTCTGCTCCTCATCAACACCCTTCGCCCGGCGGTATGGAGGCAAAGGACCGTGTGGAGGAGGAGGACGCGCTGCTGTACCGAGTACAGTCGTCAGGCAGTGTCGAGAGCCATGAGAAGCAGGTGGACTACGAACTAGACGGGTGCGCCGACGACGATCCAGCATACGAATCCTTGACAGGAGCACGGAGACCCAAATGCCTGCGATTCCGAGTAGTTCTGCACAAGCGAGCCGGCTCTGCCTCTTCACTCTTCACATGCTTCCACACCCCACGGCGGCGCAGATCAGTGTATTGCCGAGTACTGCAACTTGTCCTTCTGGCACCCTACATTATATTCTCAGCAATTGTAATATGCGGACTGTTCTATCCTTCCTATGCGAACCCGCCACTACGCTACCTGGAATTGCGAAATCGCGTACAAAAATTCGGGCAAAGAGCAAACGATCACAACGAGAAGATATACGTTGCAGCGAGTCTGTATGATCACGAGGGCGAAGTGGTATCAGGCCAATGGGGGCAGTCGGTGCTGCATTTAATCAACATATTGGGTCCTGAGAATGTATTCTTGAGCATCTACGAGAACGATCCAGATCCGGGAGCGCTGGCCGCACTCGACTCCTTCAGAACGAAGATTACCTGCCAGTCGGCCATCGTAACAGAACGACTGGATCTCGCCGAGCTTCCTCACGTCTCTACACCTAATGGCAGTCAACGTCTAAAGCGTATGCAATTCTTGGCGCATGTACGGAATCGTGCGCTTGGGCCTTTGGAGGATGAGAACTCACCTGCTTACAACACGCGATTCGACAAGCTTCTCTACCTAAACGATGTGGTCTTCGACCCAATCGATGCAGCAAACCTTCTCCTCAACACCAACATCGACGAAAGGACCGGACGAGCTTCATATCGAGCTACCTGTGCCGTGGACTTTATCAACCCTTTCAAATTCTACGACACCTTCGCAACACGGGATCTGGAAGGCTACGATATGGGCGTACCATTCTATCCCTGGTTCACCAACGCCGGCAAAGGAGAAAGCAGGAAAGACGTGTGGCATCAAAAGGATGCCGTAAGGGTAAAATCCTGCTGGGGAGGAATGGTAGCATTCGACGCCAAATACTTCCAAACACGGCTGTACTCCGACTCGTCAGCAAAAGAACTCATCTCGAACGGCAACAATATCCTCGAACCACAAACCTTCCGATACGACCCACACCACGACCTCCGCAACTCCGACAGCCTCGCCATCCCCTCACCGACTTCCTCTCCCCTCCGTTTCCGAGCAGAAACAGACACCTACTGGGACGCATCAGAATGCTGCCTCATCCACGCCGATCTCTCAGCCATGGGCGACCCACTCCCCCCAACCGATACAGGAATCTACATGAACCCCTACATCCGCGTCGCATACTCAGCAAACGTCCTCCCATGGCTCACATTCACCAAGCGCTTCGAGCGACTCTACCCAATCATCCACAGCATCGCCAATCTCATCGCCGGAAGACCTTCGTATAATCCACGACAATTTCAGGAGCCGGGTGACGAAGTCGAGGATTTGGTCTGGACCTGGAGTACGGAAAGTCAAGCTCTCCTTCGCGCGGGCTCCTCGAACGACGAGTTAAAGGGCGACTTTCAACGCATCCAGAGGACCGCCCTACCCGGAGGTTTCTGTGGCATGAGGAAATTGTTTTATATTAATGAACATCCCAGTGGCGGCGAATCGAAGTGGATGGAGGATAAGTTGCCGATTGTTGGGAGGAGATGAGAATGAAAAGAATGACTTTTTTTTTGGTTTCTTCTCTACTTACGTATTGCCGCGTTCATAGCGTTGGACTTTTTTTTTATATCATCGCGGCGTTCATTTTTTTGGGGCGGGTATCGGTATCGGTATCGGTATCATAGCTATGAATGACTATATACATGTAGCTATTTCCCAAGTGCTGGGCAATGGCGAGGATTGTAATTTTTTTTTTCTCTTTTTGCGTTTTCATTCCCATGTCGAATTCACTAAATTCGGACCTGGGAGGCAGTGTGTGGATGTAAGTAAGTTATGCAAAGAAAAAAAATAAAATTTGTAAGGGCCTGTTTACTTGCACCTGCAGGTCTACTGCAGGTCGTAGCACTTAGTGTAGATTGCACTAGTACTAACCTAGAGCCGCACTAGCTACCTGTGGACCTTCTAATAGCACTGTCGCTTCTAGTAGACTCTATAGCATGTTCTTGTAACGTACTTATTTACTTCTAGTACTAGTTGTCCTTTGTGGAATGTAACGAAGGCTTAGCACTAGCTATATAGACGCCTATATCTACCCGCGGTAGTACCCGAGCGGGGCTTAGTAGTTAGAATTTGCACTTCCCTAAGAATACGACGGATTTTATACATTCTATTATTATATATAATAATAACAACGATGTTACTATATATTAAGATATATACTAAAAAAATAAGAAGATACTACGCTTCAATTTACTACAAAAATTATCTCGATCCGACACCTCCTCGTTAAGTAATAAATCCTATATCCACTATAACTAAATCTACTCCTTAAGCTAGTTTCGACGACTCCTAGCTAGCACCTACTAGGATACTAACCGCTACATAGGCTACCCTATCGGATAGCTAGCTTGTTAATTCTTAGTAAGATGTTAGAGATAATATTGCCGCATTGTAAAATAACGGAGAGCCTAACTCTAGCGATAAAGATAGCTCTTCCGATAAAGAAGAAGGTCGGCTTATTTAGATAGCTAAGATGGAGCGAACCCTTCTCGAGAACGTAGCTACTTAGATTAATCTTAACAACCACCGTAACGGTTAATTAAAGCCGTAGGCTCGTAAAGATGTTGTCTCTAATGTCTCTCGCTCGGCTAAGCGGTCTATATCTTAGAAACAATGCCGTACGAAGCTCCTATTCTATAAGGCCCTCTATACTACGTTTGTAGCACTAGAACACGAGTCTAGCTTTAGCATTAACTACGACACTAGCGTCATTACTACCGACTCTTATATCTAGAAGGACTATCTTACTAAGGCCGTCTATAAGAATGCGAAGCCTCTAAAGGACTATAAGATGCCTTACGTCGGTCTATGTGCTACTATCTTCGGCAATAAGATAGCTACTAGTAAGAAGTCTAAGGGCGGCATTAAGACCTCGAAGAAGCGTGTAACCGGCAAGTTAAACAAGGCTAATAAGCGACATAAGCCGGAGTCTATAGCTATTAATAGTAATAATAAGGCCGAGAAGGAAACCTAACTCCCCGAAGTAGTGCCTAAGGCTCCTAAGGAAACTACTGTTTCTACACTAACTCTCGAGGATACTCCTACGCCTATGCGGGCTCTTAGTTCTACTAGCATCGCGCTATAGGTTTCTAGTACGAAAGGCAATCGCACTAGAGCCGTACGCCTTACCGATGCTATTAGTGAAGGGCTTCTTACTATGCGTCCGGACGTTCTAGTAAAGCTAGCCCTTAACAAGTTAAATGACTTTAACCTGTCTTACGAGTGCTATAGAGTCTATAGCCTAGCCTTCTACGACAAGACAATAGGCGAGTTCGAAGCTAGGTCCTTCTACGAGGGTACTACGCGCTATAGGCGTAAGTAGCTCCGTCAAATTACTCGTAATAACGGCATAGAAGAAGACATCGAGAGCGATATTGAGTAAGGAACGAGTTAAGTCGATTAAGCTACTTTCTAGCGTTATACGCTAGTAAAAGTAATTAACACGATAACGACGAGGTTTAAGGGCGTTTCCGGTAGAGAAGCGAGCCTAACTTTTAACACCCCTAACTATCTACTATTTAACACTAGGTCTACATATACACGCAAAAATCACAACTCTTCGAGAATACATAATACATATATATTATACTCCGTGTCGATTTTCATATGCTTCTAGCCGCTAGTTATAGTGTTCTAATAGCCTATAGGTTTTAATATTCTAGTATGCGTCTCTAGCTTAGCAAGCGGACCCGAAGCCGCCTCCGGCTTATTAGCTCCGCGGAGGTGTTAGCTTTAACCCTACTCGAATTTAAACGACCGCTAATAGTGTATTACACTACTAAGGTAATAAGTACGCTATATGTTTATATAACGGCGGAAGATCTACTTACTACGGCCTACAATCTTATTAAGAAATTTTCTAATTTAGTGTAGAAATAAGTTTACACCGGCCTTGCGGAGGTAGTACGGGAATCGGTAAGAATAGCGACTAGCCCTTCGAAGAGCCTCTTAGAGTATACTTAAATCTTAACGAGCCGAGTCGATTAGGATACTTTCCGCCGTTTAGCGCTAGTAAAAGTAATTAACACGATAACGATAAGGCATTTAGGCTCTATCTACTTACTATTAATTACACCCTTCTACTAGACACTTAACCTACGCTCTATAAGCTTAACTACATAATCCTCCTACATCTCCTTTGCTAGTTTGCTACGCTAAGCAGTTATCTTCTTATTCTTAGTGCTTAGCGACTAACTAAGTGTCCGGATAGCCCTCTCGCCGCTGCCCTAGCGGACCTCGGGTTTAAGAGCCTCTTTAGCATTCTAGCGCTTAAACTCGTTAGTAATTAGGTCGTCGCTTAGATTAGTACGACGTATAAAGTTATGAAGACATATAAGACTATAAACTAAGGCAACCTAAGTATCTATGTCGAAGGTAGGTATATTAGTGTCTCGCAGAATTTTGAACCGCATCTTTAGGACTCTAAACGTGCGTTCTACGACGTTACGCAAGCTAGAATGCCTTAAGTTAAATAGCTTATATGCATCTTTAAGTCTACGGTTACCTAAGCCCCATTCCTTTAGGTAATATCTCTTACCTCTAAATAGTACAATAGTAAGTCTTATACTCGGATAGCTAGCGTTAGTAAGGTAGTACTTGTTAGGTAGATAGTTAGCACCGAAGGCTTCTATTTCGCGAGCGTGTAGTAGTACACGACTATCGTTTATAGAGCCCTCCTACCTAGCGAGAACGTAGGTAAAGAGCATGTTAAAGTCTATAACTACTAGTACGTTCTAAGAGATACTACCCTTTCTATTACGCTATAGTACCTACTTACTACGAGGAACGTAAGCGATAATATAGCTACCGTCCATAGCTCCAATATAGTCCTTAAACTACGGGTAGAACTTGCCCGTTCCTCGCTTATTAGTCTCGCTTATTATCTTCGAAGGCATACTATTATAATCCGGCTCTTTAATAACCTCGTCGTAAAGCTTAAGTAGGGTAGCGAGGACTACATAGAAAGACTTATAGATAGTAGCCTTAGACCTCTTAAATACGAGGTCTACTTAACGGAAGCTAAACGATAGCGATATAACTATAAGGAATTAGATTAGCCTCTTAGCGGTAGTTAGGTTCCTCGTTAGTTACAACCCTCTATCGCATAAGGCACTTAATAAGGCTATAAATGTAGCCTTATCGACCCGATAGTTCTCGTATAACTTACGCTCGTCGTCGAGAAGCTCGGCGGTCGCATAATAGCCGTCGTTACGATGCGTGTATTCTTTATTATCGAGGAATTAGTCGAAATAATCGATAGTAGCTATATAGGTTGCGATAGTAGCGAGTCGCTAGCGTCGGGATTAATCGTCCATTACGGGGGCTCGGTCTTAATAAGAACACTATCGTATACACTTAAATTAAAGGTGCTACTAAGCATACTATTAACGAAGATAACAGCGATTATCCGGTCCTTTTTATAGGTTAAATAAGGGTATAGTGTAGGAGCAAGAGGTTAACCTACACCTAGAAGCCGGAAACTCGAATTCACGGCTTCGTGCGCTAAGACCTTATATAAACCATTACTATAGGTCGATGCACTCTCGAGAGCCGTTACTATAGGTTTAAATAGTACCTACACTTAGAAGAGACACGTTATGTCGTTATACTTGTTTACTTTCACATGTAGAGAGTCTATTTTACCTACAGTTGTTCACTTATAGTGTTAGAAGCTATTGCCGCAACCTGCCGCGGAAGTGTAGGTGCAAGTAAACAGGCCCTAAATCTTTGAAAATAGAAGTGTCAAAGCAAGCTGGTTAACTGCCTATCATCATCATCATCTTCTTCTTCAATGTGAGAGGTACTGTATATATGTAGATATAGCTTAGGTAGAGTCAGTCATTAGTCATCAGTGAACAAAACAACAAAACAGCTGGGAAAAAAAACTAGAGGCAAAATTCCACTGACAGCATGATTCAGCCTTCGGGCTGTGTGTGTGTGTGTGTGTGTGTGTGTGTGTGTGTGTGTGTGTGTGTGTGTGTGTGTGTGTGTGTGTGTGTGTGTGTGTGTTTGTAATGACTGCTGCCTAAGATATGCTTCTGATGTCGACTTTCGTACAGTCGTGTTTCCCAAAGCCTGTACTTTTTCCAAGGAATTGGCCTTGCCAAGAAAAGCATCTGTAAAGATCACTTCCGTCCTCGATGTCCTTTCCAGCAGCTATAGTACAACAGTCCGGAATTCAAGCGCTTGCCCGAATCATCGAGAGACAAGAACACGCTGATTTTCCAAGAGTCGGTCAAGATAGCTGCTCCACCGTAGCGATAGCAGCTCGGTTTGCGTGGGTTATAAGAGGTTAATTCGTAGGGTCACTGGTGAACTGAAATGTGATCGTGGTCGCTCAATTTGAGGAGCCGGTATCGTTCGAAATGAGTTGCCGTCTGGCGTAGGCGTTCTATGCGCAAAGGTAAGCCAATGTGCTTGTAAGCAAACTTTCCTTGCGACAGATTCGCGTTACGCCGAAGCCTGCTCTCCAGTAGTAGCAGCGGCGGCCTCAGCCTCTTTACGCTTCTTCTCCATCTCCTCCCATTTGAAGACTTCTTCGGATTTCGCCATCATGTTGCTACTCATCTGATATTTGTGCTGACGTACCTTGTCAAGCGTTTTTGCCAGATGCAAGTGCTTGTTGACAACAGTCTCAATCTCTGTGCAGATGTTACCTTGCAGAATGACATTGCACTCTTGTGGCAACCAACGCAGGATGTCGAAGCCATTTGCATAAACCGTGGTATTGCCAGTCGTGCCGCTGCCATCAGCTCCGGGAAGAGTAAAGGGCATGTGAATGACGAATTTTTTCAAGCCCGAGCAGTATCTTAGGCTCAGGCGCACTGTCTCCTGGAAGCGTTCCAAGATCTCGTTGTATGTTGGAATTTCCAACTCCACGTGCTTAATCTGGCGCCGTGACCGCTGATGGAGGCATGCTAGAGTAGGCATAGCGGTGGCAAGATCTAGAGTGAAGAAATTCTCGCCGTAGAGCACACTGCGTGCTTCCTTGTAGACCTCCTTGCTGGCAAGCATGATGCCTACGATGAGCGGGTCCTGATTCTGCGGGCGATCTGGGCCGGAAGCGACTATTGGCTTGTTCCTCCCGTCAACGGTGCGACGAGCTGAGCGAGACGGGCGATAGTGCGTGGATGTGGTGCCTGTGTTCGTATTGGAGGTGCTGCTAACGGTGGATGATGTAGAGTTGCTGCCTGACGAGCTTGGTGCAGAACGGCTTTGAGGCATGCGAGCTGCGCGCGTCGAGTGTGAAGTAGTGCGCGCAAGGCCGTTTGATCCATGCAAGCGCCGAGCAGCAGACGGATTGCTCTGCTGGACAGGAAGAGCGGCGCGTGTGACTCGAGCTCTCGTGCCCACAGCTCGCTCATCGTCAGAGCTGATCTCGACGCCACCCTCAGCAGAATCTCCATCAGCCTTGGACAGCGCTTGCTGCTCACGCTTTGACAGCAGTATATTGTAAGGCCGAGTCAAGCATGCACGATAGATCTCCAAGCGAATCTCGGTAGGCAGATCCATGATTGGAAATGGCTTGGTGTCCTTGTCAATGATTGGACAGACGTCATCTTGTTCAGCGACAACATCTTCCTCTTCGTCGAGCATGTACGAGTGCTCGTCGTCCCAAGCGTGGGTCTCAAGCATGGTGCCCGCAGACCTGCCCTTGCCCTTGCCCTTGCCAGAGTAGCTGTCGCTTGTGCGGGACCCCGCGACAACCTGCGCCTCGTTCACCATGTCCTCGAGTATGGCATTGCTGCTTGCCTCAGCCAGCATTCTGCTACGCCGTCTCGTCATGCAAGTGTGCGCTCGCTCGGATCGGGTCTTGGTGACGCGATGCGTGCTTGACGCTGAACCCGGGGGTGGGGGCGGGGGCGAGGGGACGGCGGTTTGGATCGTGCGCGCCATGGCCATGCGGTCAGGTCGGATGGGATGGGATGTTATTGTTGAGAGTTGGGGGAAGGGTGTCAGGTAATTATGTACTCGGTATGTCGTCGGGAAAAGTTGGATCGCAAGTCGCGGGAGCGCTCGTGCAGCTGCAGAATGCAGATAGCGTCCGATCAATGCCCGGATGCGGGGCGTTTGTCGTGCTATCGGACGCCCGTAGGTTGTTTGCTTGCCTTTGGTGTGAGTGCAGTGTGAAATGCGTGCTAAATTGCTGGAGGTGACTTTGTTCTGAATATCCAAGCAAAGTGTGATGTGTGATGTTATTGTCGAGTGCGGGTGGAATGATGAATAGTGGCTCGAGAATAGCGCAAGTCGAAACGTGCACGGCCGCTCCTGCATGTGAAACGAAACGACCTAGCGTGAGCACATTACTCATCACTCACTTTGACCGTCAGTCAAACAAGATATGAATCCAAAGGCATGGAGAGAACAGCAAGATGGACGCAAATAGTATTACTTTACTTTCAGAGACATATGATTCCCTCCATGCCAGTCGCGGAGCCAGTATAACTTATCGCTCCATTCCCGCTGTTCAACCCATATGCGCCGAATCGCCAGAGCTCTTCGAAAGAGCCTCTTAAGGAACCCTTATTGGAATCAGATATCCTTCTCGCAACCAGGGCCTTTACAGCCAATTACACTTTACTATCACCTTTCTTGACTCCATTCCCTCCCAGTTGTCCACCTTCTCCCGTGCCGCTCGCCAGCCCTGCTATGATACACACACAGTCGTACACTCATTAGAAAAAGCGCAAACCAGTACGTTTTCCACTGAGTCCCATTTTTTGTAGCGCCCGCGAGAAAAAGAAGAACAAATTCAATCTGGAAATTAGAACGACTGTGTGTCTGCTGCTCCGAGCTCGGCCTGAACAAAGGAGATGGGGTGGTGTAAAAGCGACGAACTCCCCTTTCGACGGTCGATAGGGAGGGAAAATGCTGAATGCTCGATTATGCCAAAGTCCTTTCCGGAAAACACGCGCTTCGCACCGAACGGATCCATAACAGGAAATCTGGGTATCAGGCCAGGCCATAAAACTCCGAAAAACGACTCAAACGCAAATCTTGTATGACGAGCCAGCCGCTATCAGCTCCTTTCGCATGTGCTATGCTGCACATTCAGGAAGCATGTCCTTCTCACATTGCCTCTGAACGATGATGGAGACAAAAGCTCCGAGAAGCAGGCTGGCATCGTCCGGCTCGGCTGGTGCCTATCCAGTCTCGGGGTCGTCAGGATCATCAGCGTCCTACTGCTGATGTTGCGCCCACATTGGCTGGCCTTGGTGTTGATAGTCGAGCGGCTGTGTGCTATGAGGACGCTGCACACCCTGCTGCTGGTAGTACATCTGAGCGGCGTTGACGTTGCCGACGCCGTAGTGGTTGTTCGGGTCAGGGTAGGTGTAGTCAGTCGTCTGTGGTGCGTTCGCCGGCATACCAGGGTGTGGAGATTGCCATCCATTCATAGGATTGTTGTTGTTGTTATTCAAATGAGGGCTGTTGTTGCCGCTTCCAGTCTGTTGTTGGCCATTGGTGGTCGGCGGTTCCAGGATTTGAGGAAGATGAGCGCTGGAGGATGGGTTGGAAGTCAAAGATGGTCGAGATTGTGCAGTGTTGCCGTTCACTGGCATAGGGTATTGCTGAGGAGATTGAGCGCGAGGCGAGGGCTGCATCTCGTTCCTTAGATGTGGTGGAACAGCTGCCATGCCCCCGTTCATCGCGTTCATATAATATTCGGAGGCTTGCCTCTGTAGTTGAGGCATGCCGTTGAGACCCGTGGCAGGAGACCCAGTGGCGGCTCGGTCCTGCTGCTGTGGCAAAGGAGACTTCGCATCACCAGAATACCCATCTTCCTCGTCAGAGCCTCTAGAGCGGTTGGTGCTCATCTGGACACGAGAGGCCAGAGCTGCAGCGGTGGCGGCTTCGGACTCCTCGATGGTACCAGTATGGTGATTCTGATGTCTGGTCAAGGTGGTACGTCGAGTAAATGTCTTTTGGCAATCTGCGTATGGGCATTTGTATGGACGCTTTCCAGAGTGAATGCGACGATGACGAGCCAAAGAACTAGAGTCGGAGAATGGCTACATCGAAGGTCAGTAAGATCAAGAGTGCGAAGAGAGATCCGCATACTTTGCCACATCGCTCACACATATGTGGCTTCTCGCCAGTGTGCACGCGAGAGTGAACAGTCAAGGCGGAACGCTGGATGAACTGCTTGCCACAGCCAGGATGGTCGCAGACGTGCGGTCGAACACCAGAGTGGATTCGTTCTAGCATCACGCGTCAGTATGGTTGTGCAAAGGGATGAAACAATAAAAAGGTCGTACCATGACGTGCGAGATCACTGCGCCGCGCGAAGCCCTTTTGGCACGTTGAGCAGGCGAAGGCCTTGGGAAGCCCACTGCTGCCGGTGCTTGCTCGTCCGCCGTCCATCGCAGTCTGGTCCGTCGACTGCGGTACAGCCTGCTGCACGGCTCCCATCGTGGCGCCAGCCTGTGTTTGATAGCCCTGATCTTGGGTCGTGTTCGGGTGAAACGAGTGCTGCAGCAGCGGCATGTTGTTGTTTTGCTGCATCTGATTTGGCGAAGGATATCGCATGCCATTTGTGAGCTGCGCGGCGATCTGCTGGTAGGCCACGGAATTCTGGGGAGTCTGCGAAGAATACCTCGAGGAGTGGTCGGAGGTGTGTGGTGACACGCCGCGCTCAGAACCGTTCTCGGATTTTATCCTATTGTTGCCATTCGGAACGTATAGGTTTTGCGCGTAGTGTCCATTTGATGTAGCAACATCATGGTTCATAGCAATGGGTAGGGGAACTTCGTACTGCATGTTTCTATGCGCGAATCCACCTGCAGCTGCCGCTCTGTTAGTATTCAGCAGTGTATGAAGGTCCATGTCCACCACGCTGGTGAAGCTGTCCCTCCTCTTCTGCTGCTGCGCAAGCAAGATGTGGCCAATACCCGGCAGAGACATCCAATGCAGCGAGGCGGTAACAATGATGGTGTGTGTGTGTGTTACTTCAAGAAGCGCGGAGCACCAAAAGGCTTACTACTGACTTGAAGGGCAGAAATTTTGCGTGACAGCACGTGATGGCGCCGAGCGACGACGGCAGCGAATATGTGCCCGGGCCGCGCTGTCGCGTCGAGCGTGTATTAAGATATGGAGAGGTGGTGGTGGTGGTGGGCGAAGGCGTGCAGTGGGTGCTCGGGCCCTGTCGCGAGATGGCCTGTTCGGAGGCGATGGAGCGATCGGATGAACGTGCGCGCGGCAGGCCTATGCTCCTTCGCACGATGCAACAGAAAAAGAGACCTATCTCGCTCGTCAGATCTCGCACACGAGATGCACGGCAAGACGGACGGGGGTGTAGGCTCGAGCGAGGCAGGTGCGTGCTACGGGAGATGGAAGGCGCGATGCTGTAGGTGTCCGCTGATGATGATGATGGCGCTCTGCTTCAGTGCTCGGAGGAAAAGGAGGTGACAGTGACAGGTTTGATGCACGCGCGCGCGTCCCGGTCTGCCAGCTGGGATGAGATAGCAATTTTCCAACGTACCTTCGCGGCAAAAGCAGTCAATGGCCAGGCCCAAAAAAAAAGCAGAAACAACACGCTCAGCAGCCTAGAAACAAATGGTGATGGAGTCGATGCGTTTGGCGTGTTGCGGCGAGCACAGACTCTGCGAAAGAAGGCCTCGAGGAAAGTGCAGCAGCGGCGGCGGCGGCGGCGGGCTCGGGAAGCACCGCAGGCCCCTTAACCAGGTGTGGCACTAGTGTCCTTTTCTGGGAAAGCGCAATTTGATCCCCGTTTCAGAGATCCTCCCACTTCTCCTGCGTCGTCTGCTCAATCTGCAACACACTGCGCCTGAACACAACCGCCACTCACGTTGCTGCACGCTCGAATCTCGGATCGTATTGTTCCAAGTACCACGCTCTCTGTTTCCACCGACCGCTGCGTGTCCCAAGATCTGTCAGCGATCACGCCGAGCAATCCAGTCGAGAAGTCGCTGCCTTCAAGCTCGAATCGCTCGTGGTGTCTCCGTTCCGCAGGTCGCTCTAGGCGTTGTTCGAGTCTCGCTGCCGCTTGTTCGAGAAGACGTCTCAGAGAAAGATCGTGCTTGGCAGAGAGTATCAGGTCTCTCCGTTGAAACGCTGTGCTCGTCTGAATGATCTCTGTAACCGCCTGGTGCGATTTCCCGTTGTTTCTTCTTTGCAGATCTGTCCACCAGATCCGGCTTCCCCCTTCTCTCCCTGTGCAGAAAGTGATGTCTCCAAGTCAATGTCAGTTCTGCGTATCCGGCCTGCGAGATGCGCGTAGCTAGCCGGTGAATTGATGTCTGTGTGGTTCGGTCCAAGACAAGTAACTCCGCTTCCGTTTACCCAGTAGTAGTCCGCCTCCAAGGAAAGTGTATTATTACGCCGATTCCGATTTACAAAGAGTGTATAGGTATTAACTCAAAGGTACGATGAAGTGGTTGAAGGAACGTGTGTATCTTGCTCGAAGCAATGGTCAAAGCGAAGGGAAGGAAGAGGCCCAAGCAGCAGGGTGTCCGATCATATACTCTTCACTACCCTCTCACACGCACACGCGATACGATGGCTAGGCTCCAAGGTAACATTAATTCTTTTTGGGCTCAAGATTGCAGTCCATAGCACCCACGCAACATGCACGAACCTCCATGTGGATAGGCATGACCCCGGCACCTGTGCACCTGGCGCAAGGCCCTTTTCTTGAGCCAAGCCACGCTCGATGGCAGATTGTTGGAACCCATGCAACGGCCCAGCGACGGATGGCTTGTTCTCGCCAGAGCGTCAAGTGAACTGTGACGCAGCATCAAGCGCCTACTGCTTCTGCTAGTGCTGCAGGCAGTAGCTCTTCGGGGACCGTCGTCTGCTTACTTTCAACCCATGTTGTGGTGTTCGCAGCCGGCAACGCTTGACTGTCCCAGCCTGTAGGAAAGGTGCCGTGCCACCCTGCGAGTCACGTCGACGTACCCTAGTGCTGCAGACGTGATTGCGGACGACTTAGCAGAGCATCCCTGTTTCATACACGAGCGTCAAGAAGCAAGACAGAAATAAATCATCATCGAATACTCAAGCGCAGACACGCCGATGGTTTTCTCGCTCAATCTTCGGTGGGCCGTGCGATGGCGATGGCCTCAAGATGCTATGGATGCCCTCTACTGTATTCGAAACCAAAGGGGCGTTGCTCTCAGCTACAGAAGCCCGCTAGAAGGCTTCATGACCTTCCACGAGACGACGGTCTTGACGCCATGGCTGACGGTGCAGTGCACCATCGCCCGAAAAGCTGGTTTGTCGAAGCATCGTAGCCGGACGCACGGTGCGAAACGAAGCTCGTTTGCAAGAAAGCTGATGAAGGAAGCAAGATCACGGACTCGTGCTTGCAGAGCTAGAGCCAGGATGGTGGGGCCTTGTGCATGAGCACTTCAAAGCGACCTCATCCCGTTGCAACTCCCCGCAGCCTCGCTTTGGAGTGCCAACAATTGCAGTGCTATGGAAATTTTCGCTTCGATGCAAATCGAAAGTAGATGATACTGTATCTTCATGACTCATTTCCTGACCAAGATATTCAACGATGGGAGACTTGGCAGCTAAAAGTAATGCCATAGCTTCTTGACACTTCCTTGGATGCCACATCTTGGACACAATGCGCCGCCAGCATCCAATCGCTTGGTCTATGATCCGCCATGGAGGGCTCACACGGCTTTTCGGGGAGGAGCCATCGGGAGTCATCATCAGGCTTCGAAATAGCCCTTCTCGCAAACCGGTTATCTGCTTCTGATAGTAGGGATATCCTGGCCCTGGTCTGAGCCAAGCTGATGGGCCGCCGAGTGCGGAAAGTGCCCGAGCAAGAATAGCATTTCGAATGTCCCAGAGCCAGAGATGTGCAAACCTTAGTAAAAAGCGAAATAGTAATTACTAATAGTAAATATAATATTACTAAATAGTATTAGTCATACTATCACTATTACTATTACTACGGCCCCTCAGAAAATAGTAAATAGTAATAGTAATAGTAAAATAGTAATTACTATTTTGACTTATATTAGGGTTTTCTAGGCTCTATTAATATCTAATAGTATAGTTATAGTACTATTAGATGTTATCTAGTATAATCTAGCTTTAGATACTTAATACATGTAGATATTATACAATTTGTACGAAAAATTCCAAAATTCCATTAAATTTAATCTATTAGTAGTACTATTAACACAATTAATACTAGTAGACTAGATTACTATATATTTCAGACCTATCGTACTACTAAGTAGATCTTGAATAATATATCTAGACGTAATATATCTTTAATCTAATAGTAGCCTCTAATATAGAATAAAATTAAATCGAAATAAAATTACTAGAACTTAATATAGATATAGTATTTAAGGGAATTTTAAAATAACTCCTAACTCCTTCTATTATATA
>LFZN01000290.1:0-37014 GCA_001578235.1 Pseudocercospora eumusae | reverse complement strand
GTATAGCGATATAACTACGCTCCGAGTATATCGGTCTTAGAGCTTACCTATACTAGAGAAGAGTCCTAGGAATAGAAAGTAAAGCTTACCTATATAGCTACCCGTCTTAAAACCCTAAGTATATACTACTAGTATATAAACGATAGAAGAAAGGGAGGAGCGAGTAGAGATATTAAATAAAAGAGAGAGAATACGATAAAATTATTATAAATAAAGAAGATATAAGAAGAATTACGAAATAGATTATTAGAGAGGGATACCTCGAATAATACGTACTAGCCTAGGAGATAGAGGAATAGATAGAGAGAAGGGGGGAGGAGAAGGAGGGGAGTAAAGAGGAGGGAGTATTAGGGTAGTAGGTAAGGTAGTTAGAGGGTAAACGCTATAATACTAGTATACCCTAGAGGAAGTTAAACCGAAGGATAACGGAAGGGAGGATATAACGAAGATAAGGAGGAGAGGTTTTTACTAGCGAGCCTAGTTTCCTTTTTATAGAATATATAGCGTTAGACCTATATAGGCCGATAGGCACTAAAACAGGCAAATGAAAGATCTATCTATCTATCTATCTACTATTTTTTCTAGGAGCTTACCTATTATATTTAGAAGTATAATTAGTCGGTATAACTTAAGTTAGGAGTAGTCCTCTTTCTATAGCTTCCTAAGTACGATAGTAACGGATTCCTTAAACCGTTTTAGGTAGTACCCTTATTCTATATAGGCCGTAAAGATGTTAGCTATAGCCGGGGCTAGCGTCTTTTTATATACTTTAAGTATAATATTATATACTCTATCCGGCCTTAGCGCTTTTTTACCTAGAAGTTTCGCTATAGTCGCTATAACCTCCTTCGTATCCGTTCCTAGCTTCTATTTAGTTCTATCTATCGGCGGTTCTATTCTTACCCCTCGGATATCCGTTAAGTCGGCTTCTACGCGGCCGCCGAAGAAGTATTATCCTAAGGCCCCCGCTTTTCCCTCGTTTATAGTATAGGTATTTCCTTACCTATCCTTTATATCGGGGAACTAGGGTAGTTAGTCTCTATTCTAAGTCGGTTACCTCGCCTATTTCGCTATCCTCTATATATCCTCGGGTTTTTTTATAAGTATCCCTACTATAGATCTCTATTCCTATATTTTATTTCTCTTAATCTATTTCTTCTTTTCTTAAGTAGCTCTATAGTAGGCGTTCTAATCCTCTTAGGAGTATGTAATAGTCTACTTCCTCCTTACCTTCCTTACTTCCTTTACCTTCTCTATATATTCCTCCGTCTAGTATAGTTATTAGTATTTAGATAGTCTACTCGAGGGTATTATAGCTTCTATAGCGTCTTATATAGCCCGGATTAGTTACTCTACCGCTCTCTCGATATCGTCCCGGCTCCTAATGTCTCTAGCCGCTATCTCCTAGGCCCTTAGTTCTAGTATCCGGTTAGCCTCTTCCTAGTTAGCCCTCTTCTAGTTCGGTTTAGCTTCGAGTTCCTATTCCTAGGTAGCCTATAGGTCGAGCTCGGTCTATATCGGTAGGTAGTCTAACGAGGATTCTATATCTATATTTACTATATATTTTCGAACCCTTTCCCTAATTACTTAGGTTACGAAGTAAAGGTTAATTATACTTTTACTTAATCTCGCCTCCTACGTAGTAAGTCCCTTTAGGGTTACTATCTCTATACCTTCCCTTTCTATTATATCGATTAATCTTCCCGCTAGAAAATAGTATGCCGGTATAAAGTCGGAACCCTAGAGTAGGTAGTAGAGGTTAAAGTCTCCTACGACTATCTACTACCGGTCGTTCTATATTATAGTTAGGATCCTTACTAAGGTATAGAGTTAGGTACTACTTCTTAATTCCGGCGGTAGGTTATAGATGTAATAGATCTTTATCGGGCCTTAGGCGGTATATATTCTTATCGTAGTCGAGTCTCCGTCCTCTTAGTCTACGGGTTCCTATGAATCTATAGAGATCTCCTTACTAATGTAGATATAGGTTCTTAGCTTTCCCGTCTTATATATAATTATATAGTATCGTAGATTCTTTACCGTTATAGGTTTCGAGGAGTATAGGTTTAGCTATAGTTCCTAGATCGCTATAACGTAGTAGTATTTCGGTTAGAGGGCTTATAGGAAGCTTCGCTATACCTTATCTTTACTCTTATTAACGTTATACTATATAATCGTTAACATCGTCGTATTATTTATTAGGATTAGTCTATCTAGTCCTATTAGTTTTCCCCTTAACTAAGGATCTCCTCCTAGGGGGTATCCTTATTTATTTAAGGTACTATCTAGTTAAGTTTCCTTTAGTTAGGGTCTCTCCCTACCTAGTCGATATATCGCGGTCTTCCTATCTAGGGGTAATTCCTTACGGTAGGGGGGGTAGTCTCCTCCTCCCTTTACCTCTTATTCGGGTTATGTATTCTTTATTAGTTTACCTCGTCCTATTCGGGGGTGTAGTACCTCTATAGCGAGGTCGTTCTAGCCTCCCTCGCTCTCTCTTAGGCTCTAATTCTCGCTAGGTATTCCTTAGCCTAAGAGGGGTACTTTCTTCCGTAGTTTATATACCTCGTATTTTCTTTCGGTTCCTTATACTCCTTTACTTAGTATCCTTATATATAGTAGGAGTACATATTTATAGTCTTTAGGTACCTTACTACTAGGTATCCGTATTACTAGTACTTATAGTACTATAGGATCCTATAGGTATTTATATAGATTTCCGTATCTATCCTTTCGTAGTCCTAGAAGAGTCCCCTTTCTAGGAGTATATTAGCCTATTCTATACTTCCTACCTATACGATAAGTAATAACCTCGTCTTCTTATCCTCGATCTTTCTTTTAACCTATACTACCTTAGTAATTTAGATCCCTAGGTATATATATTAGTTTTCCTTCTAAAGCTAGGTAATATTATCTTATATTTTAAATATTCTAGTTATACCGTAGGCTATAACTATAAACTACTAGTACGAAACCTTCGCTATCTTTCTAATCTTTATTATCTACTCCTTCTAGGTTTTAAGCCTCTTTATATCCCCTTCCGCTACCGTATAGAGCTTAACTACTCCGCGTCTATCTTTCTTTACCCCTATAATCTCTTTCTTCCCTATCTTTTAAACGATTTCTTTCCCTATTATCTTATCGAGGTCCTCTTATTCTTAGGGGTCTATAATGTAGACCTTAATAGCTATCTTCTTCTCCTTTAGACTAGCTACCTTCGCCTATATACCTTAGTTAGTTCCCGGGGCTAGAAGAGCCCCCTTCTATACCTTTACCGTAGCCGTTCCTACTACCTTATCTACTATTATCCTTATATCGTTCTTTAGTACTTTTAGCCCTCCTAAGAGTTCTACTATTATTATCTTTAGCGCTCTTTCCGGAACCTCCCTATCGGCCGCTATTACTATCTCCTACGCCCTCTTACACGTTTCCCTCTACTCGCTTCCTTCGCCCGGGGGCCTCGTCGTCGTCGCCGTCGTCGTCGCCATTTTCCCCTAGTATTATTAACAATGTATTTAGCTAGACCTTATTACCTTACTATCCTAGCGCCTTTACATGCATGTAGCGGAGCTTTCCGACCCGCTAGTAGAGCCGCGGCCGGCCGCTTAACGGCTATTATCTAGTTCTAACCCTTCCTTAGTTATTATACCTATACCCGTAGTACTACATATATTTCCTCGCGTATACGCCGTCCTAGGAGACCGTAGTATACTTTAAGAACTCGCCGAAGTCCTAGAAGCCCTCTACCTCGCTACGGTACCGCTTAATCCACCGTTTAAGGGTATTAAAGGATAATTCGATAGGGTTAAAGTCCGGTAAGTACGGAGGTAGGTATTCTAGTCGGTAGCTAGCATTTTCGAATAAGGGTTTAAGCCTTATATTATAGTATATTAAGGTATTATCTAAGATAACTATTATACTAGGTTCGAGCTAAGTAAGTATATAGGTAGCGATCTACTATATAAATAGCTCGGTAGTAACACCTCCTTTTATAACGAGAGGGTTTAGCATCTATCTATTAACTATTATAGTAGGTAGTACCGAATACCTATCCGAGCGCTTCGAGGGCGTCTTTATCTCGGAGGGCCTACTAATTAGAGACTACGAATACCGCCTCTAACTATTACGCGAGTCTAATACTATCTTATCGATAAATACGAGTCGTCGTCGATGCTAGAATACGCTCTTTACGCGCTAGAAGTCCCTTAAAGTAGCGTTACGCTTACCGTAAGCCTATATCGACACCTTCCGGCTCTATCGATACTTATTAAGTATATACTATACGTCCTAGTCCGTTATAACTAGACTATACCTATCGCGGCCTTCCATCGTATCGAATACCTACTAAGCGACCTCGTCTAGATACATGTCCGGCATCTCCGACATTAGCTTTATAACCTCTATCTCTTACGTAGGATTAAACTTACTAGGTCGCCCCCTCTTTATAGTTTATAGTATATACGGTTATCTAAATAACTCGAGGTTTAGTCGTATCGAATATACGGTATTCTTCGCGACTTAGTAGTATTTAGTAATAGTAGGGACCGTTATAATAGACTCGGCGAGCGACTCGTAAATAGCCTAGTAACGCGGCTCCGATATGCGCTTAACTATAGCGTTATTGTCGACAAGGTAGGCTCCGGAAATGCTAGTCTCTTCCTTTAGTTCGAAAGAGGTAGCAAATAGAGGAGCTTAGCGCTCGAATTTAGTGGTTCGGGTAGCGTTGGCTCCTCCGAATTAGCCCTTCTAGAAAGAATTGCCGAAGTCCGGAGTTTAGATGATTTTTCTGAGGATGATACTGTTGAAGAAATGCGGAACATAGCTAAAGAGCTGATCGACGATGTTCTCGGAACAACAAGCAGTGATATAGCTTTCTATCAATTCGAGATGAGGAAGCGTCGAAATGATCAAGAGAACGATGATTTGGAGCGACGATGCAAGCTGTTCGAGATCGTTACAGGACACTTGATCAGAGGAGCAGAGCGCGCTGTAAGGAGAGGTTACTGGGACTTGCAGGGCGCTGACTATATCCGTCGCGAGAATGCTGTGCTGGATCAGCGCCTCGAAGGAGAGTGGAAAGCGCATCCGAATGAGGGTGAATACCTGAGTACTGCAGAGTGGAGATGCTGTCACTGAATATGTTTTTCGTTATCGACTTCTCCCCGAGGCAGTCGACATCAATCTTCATATTGTCCTGCGTGCATACTAACGTCGTTGCAAGAACGGCAAATAGTAGAACACACCACTAGAGGTCGAGCTCGCTAAGGCGAGCATTCCCCTTGCTTGCATCAAGGACAGTATTGACTCCTTCCAGAAAAGTCTATGCGTGAGTGAAGAACTTGATGGTGCCAAGCCAGGTTTTCGAAAGGGTATGTGACAAGCTTCAGGATTTGATACGGCAATGGCAGTCATGCTGAATCTGTTCAATCTCTGTGCATGGTTCGGGAGGTGCATCAGACACATCTAAGTGTACAGTTAATTCCAGAATTTGTCGTGCAATGTCATGCCATATAAGCGGGTCTATGGCATTTCGAGCAATGCCACGCATGAGCATGTACGAATTGTTGTACGAGGTGAAGGAGAAGGATGGAGGATGATCAGGATGACGAAGCAACGGATATCTGCCTCGACACTTACCGAAGTGGCCGAATAATGCGGCTGGTTGGCGACCGAAGCTTTGTTTCTTCCCGATATGGAGATATGCCGGCCAGCAGCTGTGTTGTT
The DNA here is from genome assembly GCA_001578235.1 of Pseudocercospora eumusae. Classification (NCBI taxonomy): domain Eukaryota; kingdom Fungi; phylum Ascomycota; class Dothideomycetes; order Mycosphaerellales; family Mycosphaerellaceae; genus Pseudocercospora; species Pseudocercospora eumusae. The sequence goes on along the minus strand of LFZN01000290.1, from coordinate 31,293 downwards.
AGCAGGCAAGGAATTGGACAGGCTTCGCATCAAACTCACCTTCTGAAGCGCATTGAGACCTGACTTCTGGCTTTTCTACAGCACGTGTTTTGCTCTGAGGTCTTGCTTAAATGTGTTGGAATGTCTGATCTTTCCAAGTAAGCAAATTATCATATGATGCCTGGGAGTCCACTACTGCTTGACTTGCAGCACAGAGAATGCGATGTCGAGGTACGAACCCGAGCCGACATGCTTCTGGTTCAATGCTTGTGAGGGGAGATTGCTTTCGGATGAGCAGTCATGCTGGCACTCGCGCTTTTGAGCCTCATCCTTATCGGATGTGTCCAGAAATACCTCAACATCCTGGTTTGTTGTGCTCTCAACGACCTTGCGAGTCATCTGCACCGATTCACCGCTGAGGAAGTGTTTCCTGAGGTTGATGAGGTAAGAAGCAAGCGGGTGGAAGTGCTGTATGGGTGGACGCTTGTTAGCGTTGCATGTTGCATATCGTGTATAAGGTCTCTTTAAGGTATATCGCGCAGACAGAGCGCTTCCAAGGCCCGAGGTAAAATCTAACCTTGGGTGCTGCATGCTGGACTTCCGGATAGTACGCAGTTCGTTGAACATTGGTGTCTGTAAGGAGCGCAACCCAGGGGCAAAAGGTGTGGTTTTCATCGATACCTTGAGGGAAGCGAGAGGATGACGGCATCTGTTCGGACATGATCCGAATAGGCAAAATCTTGACAGGTGAGATAGTGTCCGTTACTTGTACCTGAGCGAGTGCTGGCGCATGCTTTGTAGGTCTTCGGAGTAGACTGCGTATCTGTGTAAGCGACGGGTTGATCAAGACCTCCCGCCCAACGTTCTCGATGCCGTTCCTTATTTGCAAATGAGTCGTTCGCTTGCAGACAAGGCACAAGCACTACTGTGGAGCCCCAGAAAGCAGGTGTCACAACAATCACGGGCATCACGCAAGCCGGTGAATGCTCGAAGACTGTACACACTAACATATTACAAGATCCCAGCAGCCGAGATAAATGTGGCCGACAGATGGTCGTCAATGGTATCTTCGGCACTGTCGACCTGGTTCCTGGACGCGACCGGGAAACGTGGAAGCGATAGACCGAACAGGGTGTGGGCGTTCGCAAAGCGGCAAAGGCTGGAGTAGATACTTAGTGATGCATTTCGTCAGACACGTGAAGCCGAGCTGTAGATTCGTAGAATAGAGGATCCGTGAGGCGCCGAAGGCCAAGGCGAAGAGCGGGTCTGATATGGCATGCATGTGTCAAAGTACCCAAAAGGATGCGGCTTGGCAACTTTCACATGCAGACAGTTGAGAAAGCCACCCCTGAAGTCTCGCCAGCGGCACCAATTATGTACATATCTATGGGGCCTGGGCCAGTAATGAGCAGGAAAGTAACGTGCGTGCGGTATCTCTACCCTTCTGCCTCCAGATAAGAGCCAATCAAGGGCCCGCGGAGGGCAGCATGCTATCTCATCATTGCGTCGGCGATCGAGATGCGGGAGCAAAGCAGGCAGCTCCCATGTCTCATGATGTGTGGGAATCAGGATACCTAGAACTATCTGTGATATTGTCCTGTCCATACAACTGAGCCGGCTGGACCGATGCGTAGGCATTGGCTGTGCCGAGTGAAAGGAGATGGTTGAGTGCCCACTTCCCGTCCCGGCCCAGAGCTGCGTCTTTCACATGCGCGAAACCATCTCCTGCTGTACATTCCAGCACTGCAATGTATGGGTTGCTTTTCGCCATCATGTGTAGGTGCAGAGTAAGTCATATCCGCCGCGCTCAACCAACCTCCCATATCGCTCCCTTCCCTTCTCTCCATTATTATTGTCCACAGTGCACTATTACTCTCCCGACCGCATTGCATTGCATTATTGGAGCTCCCACGTTGCTATAGCACGCAAGCAGATAGGCCTGTCACATATCGATAGAAATACCCTACCCAGCTTGTAAGTCCCGCTGTTTGTCCATAAGGGTCTCGATCACGGAATGACCAGGCTAACGATTGATATGCAAAGGAGGTAGGAGGAAGCACAGTAGTAGTCCTGTACGAGAGTACTTTCCACACGTATGTGCTCACCTTCCCAAACACTGCACCGTTAGAGAAAGCAGAAAGCAGCACCCTGTCACTGCCACTGCCACTGCCCTCAGCACACGAATCAGAGTCGCCTTATCTCACGCATCGCCGCCCACTCCCATCTCACCATCCATTCAGGTGTCGTTGCAGTCATCAGTCCACCGCGACGACCTGTCTCTTCCCACCTGACCTGCTCCATCACAGACATAATCCAGCAGAATGCCTCACTCAACTACCGAGACTCTCACCAACGGCGACAAGAGCTCGTCCAAGTTCCTCTCGCATCTTACATCTTACCCAGCCGTGCACGATGGCATTGAGACATACAAGGCCAACCCATACGGAAAGAAGAGCTTGGAAGTCGCCGACGGCGCCTACGTCCGCTTCGCCAAGCCCGTAGAGCCCTACCTTCAGAAGCCATACTCTTATGCCCAGCCATACGTGCAGAAGGCCGACGAGCTTGCTGATGCTAGCCTCACCAAGGTCGAAGGCCACTTCCCAATTGTGAAGGAGGACACCACTACCATTGTCGACACCGCCAAGGGCTACATCTTCTGGCCATACAGCTACCTGACCGGCACCTTCAATGGTGAGTTTCCTTGGCACATACTTTAGGGATCCTGCTGATAAGAATCTCAGATGAGTACGAGAAGACTGCCAAGCACAACAACCGCGGCCAGGGTGTCGGAACCTTGGTCCAAGCAACCATCTCCACCCAACTGAGAATCGCCTCCGACTTCTTCCAGGCCGTCGCTGACATTCTCGGGCCAAAGTACGAAGAGGGCAAGAAGAAGGGCTCCGAATACGTCCGCGATGTTAAGGACAACGCAGACCACTACAAGCAGATCGGTCAAGAGAAGCTCAACGAGTACACCAAGCACGGTCAACAAAAGGTCGACGAGGCACAGAAGGTCGGGCAGCAAAAGGCCGACGAGGCCAAAGACCAAGCCAAGCAGACCAAGGAGGAGGCAAAGCAAAAGGCACAGAAGTAGAGCTCCACCTCCTTCTCCTCACCTCTGAAGAACCAATCAACATCCACATATCTTTGATCTCTTTCTGGCTCGATGGCTAACCGTCTTGACGAGAAAGGTACCGAGTGACGGTTCGGAACAGGAGGTCGAAGCAGAAGCAGGATGACATCTCTTCTACCGGGCAAGGTTCAGAAGAGCATCACGATTTCGAGGATAAATGGTGGTGAGGCGGCGTCCAGATTCTCCTTCTCAACGGCTGATGTGTGATGAGCGATACTTACTACTGATGTCGTTGTTATTGTCTTTGCTTTACTTACTGCTTCATGATTGGCGAGTGTTACTAGCAAATACCTCTCTACATGTATGTACAGCTGATGATGCTGCGAGATAGATTTTGATATGGGTAGGCAGGAATTTAACTTGGAGGGTTACAATGATATCTCTCCATTCCACCTCACCATTGAAAACTGTCTGCTCCTACCTAGCTTCAAGTTTCAAACTTCCAAGTTCACATCTGCACGCGGCTCATTAGCACACAAACATGCCAAGCACCTGCCTCCCTCCTCGGTCTCCCACTCGATTCTCCAAATTTCTGCTGCAGAAACAGTTCCGTCCGTTCTGAAAGCTCTACCACTATTCATTCTCCACCACGAATTTCGGGCTTCAGAGATGATTCCGAATGACTGTTTCTGAATTTACGGGAGTGGATAGATGCAATTACTAATAATGGTGGGTATGCTGAAGATGAGGAAAGTGGTGTTCGAACCGTGCGTTTTGCGTGTGTGGAGTTGAGTGTGGATGGGTTGATGGATGTGAGGAAGATGGAGCTTGGTAGATTTGTTTTGGCGTTGTCGAGGGATAATAGTAGTAGTAGTAGTACTGCTTGATATTTACCAAGAGTTGCTTGTGGTCTGCTGCATCACGACATGGAAACATTTCCAAGGCCGTGGCAGCGACAGAGGCTTTTGATTCTAAATCTAACAAAGGTGGTATATGCATCGCTCCAGAAAACCCATGACTACTCTAATCCTGCGACTGGAGTTCGAAAAGTTGCAATCTATGCATTAGGCCTCGATGGGACGCCGTTGCTCTGCTTCTTGAACGCTTGAGCACCGTCTACCAGCCGTCTCTCGGTGTTCTGTCGTCCATTGACAAAGTCTGGGTAGTTGAGTGTAAGCTCCACAGCGCCGTTGATGATGTTGTCGACTGCCTCTACACCAAGCATAAAACTGTGGTCCTGGTTGCCCACCTCGTATCTCCAGGAACCGAAGCGACCACGAGACCAGATGCCTTGCTCCTTAAGCTTAGGCAAGAGCTGTGTGAGAACGCCTTCACGCTCGAGCGAAGGAGTTGGGTAGCCGTGATCGAATCTGCGGTGGTAAGTGGAAACAATCTCGTCCGTTGGCTTGAGCTGCTCAGTGTTGATCAGGCCTTGAATGCAGTCTGCGAGCAGAGTCTTCTGGTCGACTGGCTTCATGCTGGACTCGGAGACCTCCAGCATGATGCTCCAGTATGGCCCCTCCTTTGCAGACGTGTCGGTTGGCTTGCTACCGTCGGCCATCTGCTGTGTAGCGAGCTTGACGGATGCCTTTGGCTGGTTGTTTGGTGAGTAGTTGGAGAAGATGGTAGAGCGGTAGAATGGGCAGTTGTCCTCCGGGAAGTAGAGCCAGCACTTGTCGCCGATACGCTCTGGACGCTCACCACGAATACCAACACCAATGACGTGGGTGGTAGAGTAGAACAGGCCCTTGCTCAGGTCTTGCAGCTCCTTGTCCTTCATGGCCTCAACGAGGTAGTCGACGGACATGGTGGAGACAAGCTTGCCGTAGTTCACGGTGGTACCGTCACCAAGGAGTACTCTGTTGTTCTCAGCATCCACAAGCTGAACTTCACCGTGCTTGCCAAAGCGAGTCTTGTCCTTCTGAAGAGTCTCAGCGACCTTGATCCAGATGTTACCAGTTCCACCCTCTGCCGGGAAGCGGAAAGTGGCGTTTGGACCCCAGTTTCCTGCGGTCTTGTTCAAGATGATGTTCTTGGTGATCAGCTTGAGATTCGGAGTGGCGACACGCTCGCCGAGCCATGCAGCTTGCATCTGTCCCAGTGTCAATTGTCCGCACCTTCCCTTTTCAATGCTTGGCTCTTACCTTTGTGGTTGGCACAGCCCACACCTTGTAGTTGTATGGTCTCATGAAGATGTCTGCGATGCCGCTTCCCATAGTCCTCATAATGTGCTCGTCGAAGTCCTTTGGCTTATCGCGCACTTGTGTTGCGGCCAAAGAGGCGTCGATTAGGCCATCCATTGCCTTGACCTGATCCTCCTTTGGCAGCATAGAAATGTTGTTCTGGAATGGGTATGGCACCCACAGGCCCTTGTAGCGGACGTACGAGATACGCTGGTGGTGGTACCAGTCCGACGCGTTCGGAAGGGCCTCGTCGATGACATCGTCGAAGTACTTGTAGTGCGAGAAGATAACGTGGCCGCCGACGTCGTAGAGCTAGCGGGAGATGTCAGTCTTGCTGGATTTCTAGAGGCATACCCTACTCACGAAACCTTCAGGCGTGACATCTGTAGAAGCGAGACCGCCTGGAACCTCGTTGCTGTCGACAATCATCCATGATGGGCCGTCCTGGATAGTGTATTAGTCTTTTTGGACGATTTCTCTCCCTGAGATATGGCCGTTCACTGACAATCTGCTGGAGGCGCTTGGCAGCACCCAGACCAGTTGGACCAGCACCAATGACAAGGACATCGACATTTCTGCATGCAAGAAATTGTTAGCACACGGATGGATTTCAGGAGGGGCAGGATTGCTCACATTTCCTGGCCATTCGCCTTGGAGATTTGACGCTTGTGAGACATATTCCAATATGGACAGATACGATCTCGCTGTACGATAATTGAGGGGTCTGCACAAAGACCAGAAAGTGCGATGGGAAGGTCGTCGATTCTTCTTCTCCTAGCTACCGCCACTTGTTGTGCACCAAAGCTCCCACACACTCTAAAACACAAGACCCTTGTTCACTTCACACACAGGCTAATCCGCTTTCGCCAAGCCCTGGAACGAGGGGAATCTATTGTCTGATACACGCGATTCGCAACTCTTCATCATTGGCCAAGCACGAGGGAGGAAAAGTAATTAAGGCTCACCGACGCATCATCGTGGGAGAAGAGAAGCCTCAGGGGCAATCGATTGTGGCTGGCTGAATGGCTTGTCTTTTTGTCAGGCCATCGATAGACTAAAAATGCATTCCAGCGACGCGCTCAACTTACGACGCGGCGCAGAACATCATCGAGACTAGACCAAGGCCGATGTCACTGCTTGCGCAAGACTCGTATTGCACACCAGCATTGGCATATTTTTCAAGGCTTGTTGAGAGAGTTAAAGCCTTTGAAAGTAGCCACAAGTCGCTAATCAATAATGAGTAAGTTAGTAACTGTTACTATCTCTTTAATTCTGGCGATTAACCCAGTTACTAAAGTTAATAAATGCGGCCTAACTAGTACTAGGCCTAAACTAACCCGTAGCTGTAGCTAGGCATTTAGAGTACTATTTCTTATACTATATATACGCTTGACTAGTATACTTCTAGTATTCAAATTACCTCAGCCTTACTAACGTTATTACGACTAACTACTATCTAGTAGTTAGTATATACCTTATAACTCTGAGTTACGAAAAACCCTATACCAATCTAGGTATTCAAATTTCAAGATAATTAAGGTGATTAGCGACAATCGGGTAGTAGCTAACTCGCGATAAGATCTCCTTAATCGACTCCATCGACTCTCTAAGGTTTGCGGCCTAGCGATACAGTACAAAAATATCCTATTTTAGCAAAGTATCTAGAAAAAAATATAATTCTTTTCTAGGGTCAATAGAAGTCGATAGAGGCCGATAGAGTCGATCGAGTCGATTAAGCCAATCCTATTACGAGTTAGTCGCTAGCTAACTACCTCGATTGCCTCGACCATCCTAACCCACTCCATTAAAAAAAGCTTTTCGTAACGTAGGAAGTCTAGTTAGTAGTTTCTTTCTAATCTTACTACTAGGGCTTGTGGTATGCGCCTTAGGGTTCACAGCATAAGACCCACAGCATACGCCTAGAGGCGACAACTAAAGCTTTAGGTAGTTTTAAAGCCTATCTTAGCAGTAGGCTCTTGTAGTAGAATAGGGCGAGTAGTATAAAGAATGATAACCTCCAGAGTCTAGTACACAAATTTACCTCTTCTAGATATACCCTTAAACATGTAATTAACTATTACTAACTATTACCAACTACTATATTAACCATCGTGTAATTAGGTAGTTCATTACATCATAAAACCCATGGCTGTCTAAAAGTCTCCAGTTTTCCCTATTGTACAGCTGTACCGAGACGATCGGCCTCGCTTATTGTGCTCTTCCTCGTTCCTTGCGCGCGCGCGCGTTTGCGACTTTCACTTTAAAATCGCATCTCCGCCCTTCGCAGTCTAGACAATTGCGCCTAATACCACATCCTCCGCCTACGCACCACGACCGCCACACATCAAGATGAGTGAGAAGGAGAGACAATCGGGCGAGGTGGAAAGGCCAGCAGAGCCCGTCCTGCCCACCGTGAATCCAGCGGTCGAGAAATCTGAACCACCCAAGAAGGGCCTGCATCCGGCCTTTTACATTGCCACATGGATCTCCTTATCCTCCAGCGTAATCATCTTCAACAAATGGATCCTCGATACCGCCAAGTTCCACTACCCAATCCTCCTCACAACATGGCATCTGGCCTTTGCCACGCTGATGACCCAGATTCTGGCCCGCTTCACAACTGTGTTGGATTCGCGCAAGAAGGTGCCAATGACTGGCAGGATATACCTACGAGCCATCGTGCCAATAGGTCTGATGTTCTCGCTATCGCTAATCTGCGGTAACTTGACCTACCTATACCTCTCGGTCTCGTTCATTCAAATGCTGAAGGTATGGAAATGATGAAGAGCAAGAAAGTAGCAAGGGATACTGATGAATGCGCAAAGGCCACCACTCCAGTTGCAGTCCTGATCGCATCGTGGATCTTTGGAGTCGCTCCTCCATCATTGAAGACACTAGGCAATGTCTCCTTCATTGTCTTCGGTGTGATCATTGCCTCCTACGGCGAGATCCAATTCAACATGACCGGTTTCCTCTACCAGCTCGGAGGTATCGTCTTCGAAGCGACCCGTCTCGTCATGGTCCAGCGCCTGCTCTCGAGCGCCGAGTTCAAGATGGACCCGCTAGTCTCGCTCTACTACTTTGCGCCAGCATGTGCAATTATGAACGGCCTGGTCGCAATGATTTTCGAAGTCCCAAAGATGAAATTGGCGGACATCGAGAATGTGGGCTACTTCATTTTCCTCGTGAACGCCATGATCGCCTTCCTGCTCAATGTCTCAGTCGTGTTCCTGGTATGGCGAAACTCCCTACCCTGCACTTCCCAAATTTCCGAAACGCTAACGAAAGATGCAGATCGGCAAGACTTCGTCACTCGTCATGACCCTTTCCGGTGTCCTCAAGGACATTCTCCTCGTCGGCGCTTCGATGCTCATTTTCCGCGATCCGGTCTCCGGACTTCAGGCATTCGGCTATTCCATTGCTCTTGGCGGTCTCGTATACTACAAGCTTGGTGCTGATAAGCTGAAAGAGCACATGGGTCAAGCACAGAGAGCTTGGGCAGATTACGGTGTTCGTCACCCAGCAATCCGAAAAGTCCTCGTCTTCGGCCTTGTCCTCGTAACCATCTTCCTACTGCTTGGCGGAATCTCGTCCAGCGGATATGTACCTGAGGAGTACAGTGCTAGCAAGCTCTCCAAGGCTGCTTCTGACAGATTTGCGCTAAGCTGGGGCGGCAAGACCAATGGCTCATGAAAGAGGCGAAGTTGAGCGTTCAAGCGCATTTAAGACGCACTATACCAGAATTCTGTTGGCGATCGCTTGGAGAAGCACATTAGAAAGAGCAAGCAGCTCCCAGATAATGCAAACAGTCATAGACTTGAGAAGAGGAGCTTCAGCAGACACTTTTCCCTCAGCCATGTCAGGCTTGCCTTGAGGACAGCCAGACCAGCTTGAGATGCCTCCGGCAGGGGAGATGTGTCATCACATGCGCCAGATTTCTGCAATATACCATGGCATAGAAAAGATTTTTTGCGGTCGCAGCTTTGCAATGAGAGAGAGAATTAGTAGGAAAAACAAAACAAGTCAATTGAAACGCTCATTGGGAGCTCCCAAAATCAGCTCGCCTTTTGCATCCCAATTCATTCATATACTGTATAAATAATGCAACATCTTCCCTGACGAACACCAACCACCTGCAACCAATCGTGTACAGTAGTTACCTCCCACTGGTCCAGCAACGTAACTACAACCAACAAGCCAGGAAGGAACTACAAGGTAACTTCCTCTATTGCAGGCTGTGCAAGGTTAATTTGTGCCACGTCACTACTGTAGGATTTTGTCCTTCCCACGGTACGCAGTCAAGCCAGGTGAAACCGGGCTATCGTCGAGTTTTCGCCTGCATATGCATATTGTTGTACAACATGATGGAGATTGTATGGAGATGGGATCCACTGTGGAGGATATGATATGTTGTGCTCCTCCGGCTGTGCGATCTGTGATTTCGGGTAGATGAAGCTGAGTGGGGGACTTGACGGCTATCACAGCATACTGAAGAGAACGAGAGAAGAGGATGAATAGAATTGTTTCAAGTTCTTTCATTGATTCGATTTCGATTTCCACATTATTAGAGGCAGACTTGCGCTACCATTTCACTCACTCACTCACACACACACACACTACAGCAGTAGTTGTAGTCGTAGTAGTAATACAGATCGACTTGCATTCTCCAACTTTTTGAAAACTCCTGCATGTTTGCTGGTTCCTCGCCCACAAGCAGTCTTCCAAATGCGAGTGCTGTTATTCCGCTGTCCCAATTGCGCCAAGCCGGAGGGTTTTTTGGCTAATATGTACAATCTGATGAAGTTCGAGTTGGAAGCGTGTGTTCTTCCAAGCTATCTTGTACAACAAAGCGGCTGTTGCAATCGTTGGCAGTAATACAAGTCAGGCTGGTGGTGTTATTTCCCCCACCAAGCTCTGATGAATTGCGGTGAAATGGTGGTGTCGATGCCCCAGAGAAAATCGTGAGGAGACAGATGTCAGCGCGTATTCCGCATCCTGTGGTTGATGGATGTGCGGGTGATGTTTTGGTAAAAGGGATCAATCATGGTGATCGTTGCTGAGTTTAATGCCTTGATGGAAAAGTAAGGCCGGAAAAAGTATACGATGCTGGGTATCGTTGTGTAGTGTTGTGCCATCGATGGTGTTGTAGTCGGTGTAGTCGGGATTTATGATTCGTACCAAGGACATGAGTAGAAGAAAAACGGAAAGGCTGAATCGATGAGAAAAGCCCCGGATATGTTGGTCGCCGCCAACGCCTCGCCAGGAAGGAAGTCGCCATATAGAGATGGCTCGCTTGAACGCCGCATGATGCTCCGAGCCCAGTGTCGAAGTACGAGAAGAGCCGCTTCCAAGAACGCCACGCCAATGCAATGCAAACAGAAGAGCAACAGCGTAGTCATACTTCAGTAAGAGGCCATGCGACGCTGGTAAGACATACCGATACCCTCGGCGATTTGAGGGCCGACCGAGAAGGATGAGTGACTCCTAGGACCCAAGCCGCGGCCGAGCGCTGTTGGCGAGTCCTCCATGTCGTCGTGAGTCTGGCCGAAGGCGAAGGTCTGGTTCCTGAACAGCTTGTTTCGCTGCTGCTTCACCTTGGCCATGCCTCGCTCACAAGCCTGCTCGTGTCGTTGATCATTCATCTCGACATAGTTCTGCGGGAAGCATTTCGTTGGGTGCTCAGCAAAGAACTTGCTGTATCCACCATCGAGAATGTACATCTCCGGGTATGTGAGTTGTGGATAGTTGGCGGCGTTGACGTTACGATCGTGACTACGAACGAATTTCGCGGTGAGAGGAGCACGATGTACTGAATACTCGCAGTGGAAGATCAGCAGAGTGTTTTCGGGGGGCATCTTGTCGCCAAAGAGCTCGTTCGTTAGTAGATGCTTGTCGTTGTAATTCACGGCGGAGTCGATGTGGCCTCCACTGTATTCATATTCGAATCTGCAGTCGATGATCATCATATTCGTGTACTTGTCGGTGTGCTTTTGGGCAAGGATGTCGATCATGGTGTCCTGGGAGATTCGGGGTAGGCTGTCTGGCTCACTTTCAGGGATGAAGTATGGCAGTTTCAGAACATGCTCGGCAGGCTGTTCTACATCCATGACCGAGTCGAGAGTAGGCTGTGGCTCAAAAGACTCCTGCTCTTCCTTCATCACATCATCTGGATGCTGGAACATGCTCAACGATCTCCGAATCAACTTGCGCTGTGGCCGCACAAAGGCAGGCCGTCCGGCTGAAGGCTTCCGAACGTGATTACTCGACGGCGAGCCATTGTTGCGGTTCGCGGTGGTGAGTGACGTTCTCCGCGTTGGCGGCAGCATTGAGCCCAAGCCGGACGGCCGCAAGTCATCGACCGGCGACTCTGTAAAGCTCTCTAGCAAGCTTGGGGTTGATGAGCACGACAAGCCACTGGTAGCGACATGTCCAAAGCGGAAAGGAGGTAATTGAGTCTCAGCAGTGGTTGGGCGCTGTGGAATGTGTCCGGAAGAGTGACCTTTTGTTCGGCAGAGCGCGGGTCTTGTGACAGGTCTCCTGCGTCTGGCGAGACACGTGAGCGACGATCTCAATGCCACTGACATTCACACAACAAGTACTTACTCTGGCAGCTCCAGGAAAGCCGGCGATGGCAGCGGGCGAGAGGTGACGTCCGGCACGAGAAAGTCGGGCGAGATGTCGACTTCGCTTGGGGTGTCGTCGGTTGATGATGGAGAAGGAAGGGTGACCTGGTGCACAAAGTGTGGGACCTTGTGTGGCAGCGGCGAGATGTCCATTGCCTCGTGGTAAGGTGAGGACGACGGAATGATGTCTGGCGTGGTGGCAGGCTCGACTTCGACTGGCGGAGTGACTGTTGGTGCTTGCCATGGTTAGCCGCATACTTGCAACGGGCTCGAAGTTTTCATATTCTTGCACTGACCAGCATTTTCGCGAGGCTTGAACAGATCGGTGGTGAACAAGGATCGACGTGGTGTCGGTGCTTGAGGGCTGGATGATATTGTCAGTATTGGAGAGCAATGCTCAGTGCATAAGCGAGGAATGTGGGCATGGGGCATACCTCTTGTCGATATGGAAGTTGGCATCCAGATCGGCCGTCAGGCTCGCAGTGGGAGATGAGCCGCGCACAGGACGCAGGGTAAAGTAGTCCTGGCGCTTAGGCTTCTCACGCTGCATCGACATGGTGTTGAAGTCGAAGCTGGAGGGGCCAAACGTTTGACATCCGTGGTAGACTCCACCGGGCACGTCGTTCCGGCTGCCGCCCCATGTCGGCACTGCTTGAGGCCGCATTGCAGCCAGCGGTGAAGAGTATTCCATGCTGAGTAGACTGGTCGGTGGCTGCGGATGTGCAATGCTGGTGGGAAGGGAGGCTTTTGTGAGGAAATAGGTCGCGTGGCGGGCGAATATCGAATGCGGAGGAGAGATGTGACGTGCAGTGAGATGTCGAGTGTATTCCGAATGTCGGCGTGGTGCAAAGGAGGGAATGGGGTGTCGAAGGAGCGAGAGTGGTGGTGGTGGTGGTGGTGGTGGGATGGCTCAGAGTGTGCTCTGCATCGTTGGCAGGGTTGGAGGTCAAACGAATGCGGCTGCGTCGAGTGGTGGTGGTGTTGTCGTCGTCGCCGTCCGAACCTGCCTGGCCGTGCCGTGCCTGTGCCTGCCTCTGCTCGTGGAGAGGAGATGTAGCAGGGCGGTGGGCGTGGCAGACAGTTCACAGTTGGCGGCGGGCGACAGGTTGGTGAAGTACAACGGTTGTTGCTTGGTGGACAAGGTTGCTCAGCGAAACCGCACTGACCAAAGCCTATACTCTTAGCTGCCTTCGCCGGCGCCGCATACCCCACCCAGAACCCGAACACAAGGCGTGTGAAATGCCGTATAGCATCGTCATCGTCATATGCACAAGCGCCGGCAGCACCAAATCAGAGCAGGCGTTGTTGATATGGCGACCAGATCTCACATGCGACGTGCTGCTACAAGCACTGTATCGACCGATATGCTCTGTCCTTGAAGGCTATACCTGGTCTGCGATGCAACGCCAACGTGAACACGGCGGCAAGGTGGGAGCATTCACAGCATTCCTCCATTCCTCGCTTGCCGCAGTCCTGGGCCAGGCCGGGCTGCTGCAAGGAACATTCAACAGCCGTCCAGCACAGGCCCACAGGGTTTCCCTCTCTGCTATACAGTACAACAATGCATTGTTGTTGACTCATGACGGCTGCCCACTGTCTGACTGCTCGCCCGCAGCATGCTCCAATGTCTGTAGCCTCACTCCTTCAATGCCGCTGTATACAAAATGACGATACGTCTCACGCTCAGCCGTTTGATTAGCTGTATGCTCAAATCTCCATGTGCGCCACCCGCCAATGGCTCTTGAGTCTTGACCGTTGGCATGTGCGATACTTTGGCCTGATCCGAGTTTCGCCATGTGGAAGCGCTGGCGATCACGCCGAACACGTCGATTCGCATGGCATACCTCATCTTCGATTTGATACGTCATAATCGATTCAACTGCCATTTCTTATCCTCCTGATTCGTGTTTCATGCCGCCGCTTACTTGGCTTTGTGTGTGCGAACTGGGTTTGACCAGCGTCAACAACACCTGATCGGCTGTCTCGTGAACGGAGCGTGCTTCCAAGAAGGGAATTCCCACAAGCGCCTAGGTATGACAATTTTAGGGCGTTGGAAGTCGTTCTTACTCCTCCCTTGTTAAGTTGTTATTATTTATTAATCCTTACCCATGAAAAACTAAACCCCCTTGTAATCTTACAAATATGCGGTCCTTCGCTACTACCATTATCGCTATCGCTCTCGCATCGACCGCTTCGGCAACGTTGTGGGGAGGACGTTGCCATTGCAAGGACGTTAGTGCCTGCATTAAGGCCGGAAAATGGGGATGTGTACAGATCGGACCTGATGCAACTTGTGTCGTTCAGACCGATAAATGTGTAACGCAGTGTACAGATAATGAAGGATCTGTCTATTTTACCTATAAGAAGGAAAAGTAAGTAAGGCGAGTGCAAATTCACGAGTAGTCGCTAACGGAAGATGAATCTGCAGCAAGGAGAATGCGCGTGGCGGGGCGGGAGGAAAATGTGATCCGTAAAGGTAATGCAGACTGACGGCGGCTGTATTGTTTGCGCACAGCTAACGGGATCAAGCAGAAGAATGAAGACGCGTTGTTTGCCGAAGTCCTCACGCGCCCGTTGCCATCTCACACGCTCTCACGTGTTCCTCCTAGCAGAAAGCAGAAAATTCACAGCTATAATAGATCATTCGCTTTCTCGTAATGGAAGGCTCTCCTTGCACAGCTTCAAGCTCCTGTAGGCTGTGGGCAGTCTGCGACAAATGTCTTGATAATATACCACAATTCTAAACTTATACTACTCAAACAAGCAGCATCATAACACAGCTGATCTACATGACGCGAAACATCCGGCTACTGTCTCATGCTTGACGTTATCCAATGCGTGCTGAAGGAATGATTGCGATGATAATACTGACAGCACCTATATCAGAAAGCTGGTCGCGTGGCTTTTGTTCTGGAAGTCGCTTGAGCAGCATGGCGGGCGTGCTTACAGCTTATCTGTACCAAACTATCCAAGTAGCAACACGACTTCACCCGAAGAGCACCATGGCGCTGAACATGAAATGCGGTGAGCAAACTCTGGTACACTTTCTGCCGGCAGTGCTATGACAGTGGCTGCTATCGAACGTCGACGAAAGTACTCCTCAACCAGTATCATTCGCTTCATCATCCCGCTGCAACATGCACATCATCAAAAACCAATCTATCAAAAAGATCATTCGAAAACCTCGCCTTCAAATCCTCCAACGTCCAACCATGCTTCTTCCCAACACTCGCCAGGATCCTCTTGAACTCCGCGATCTCATCTCTGTAATCCTCGTTCTTTAACTTGTCAAACCAAGGCTTACCATCGACCGTATATTCAAGCCTGTAAAATCGAAAAAAGAAAGTCCGTGTTATCAGCGATGACTCATCAGAGGACGCACGTGGCAACGCAAGCAACTCACCATTCCTTAGCCCAATGCGGTCTCGTCTTCAGCCTCTCCCCCGTATTCGGATCTTTATAACTCATCCAAACATCTACCACCTCTTGAGCATAAGGTTGCCAGATGTCCACGGCATTCTGCAAGCTCAAAATCTCAATCGCACATGTGCCTAGCTCGTTGCCGAGTTGTGGTGCTAGGATTACGTTGCTGCCTCCCATGATTCGCATTTCTAGTGGGAAGCGTTGAGGGCATTTGTCGCTGTGTTCGTAGCATTTGAGAATTGCGTCCCACCAGGCCTGTTGGACGAGGGTGTAGTCTACTTTGGTTGGATTGGTGCGTTGGGCGATGAGCTGGGATAGATAGATAGTATGTGAGTGAGGGAGTAGGTGGAGAATGGGGGGTGTGGGTTGGACGTACTGGCATTTCGACTTCGAGATCGCGAACCCTGATATTTTGGATAGCTCGTTGGAAGTGCAGAGCATTACTGGAAAGCTGTGTCAGCTTGCGTTGCATCGACCTGGAGCACTTACATCAAGTGTGTCTTGATCGGCTTGGCACCATCGTCGACGGATGGCAAATTCAGCATTGCGAACCGAGCTGTGTAGACTCTCCATCAGCATGATGCACTTTCTTCAAAAAAACGTCGGGAGGACAAACAAAGCAAAGTGACGGCGGCCTCAGCAATCTTGGTCTGATTTACCACTTCCGTCAAGACCTTGTTGTACTGCAGCACGTTCAACGTGAACGATTGTAGAAAAGACAGGAAGATGGCGAAAGGTCCAGGCCAAACTTCGACATCAGAATCATCGGTCGTGTTATTCCAGCAATTGATCCAACATTCGTCCGCATACGGGAACCAGAACCATTCAGAATAGTAGTTCTCATTAGCATGCTTCTCGAAGTCTGCCTGCGCCTTACGCTTCTGCTCATCTGTCAAAGGCTTCTTCGGCCGAAGCGCTTTCGGGATCTTGTCCTCTGGGAATCCTGGCGGTGGAGGAATGGTTTGAATCACAGGGAGCTTGTACGGCCGCATCTCAGCATAGGTCATGGCATCGAACTCGATCGTGAGATGTGTCACTATGCCCATCAGACCGAACGCACCACTGGCAGCTTTCAGAAAGTCGGAGTCTTGGTCCGTGATCTTGCGAAGCTCGCCATTGGCGTCGACGTACTCGATAGCTCGGACGAGATCGCTCAGAGTCTGGTGCTTGATGCCTGCGCCGTGACAAATCGGGCCATTGCTGCCACCACAGGTGATTTCTACCATGATGATGTTGAACGGTAAAGTCACTTTGTTGTGCTCCACGCACCATCGGCGAAGACGCTCGTTTGTGGTCGCACATCCGACCCTGACCAAGCGTTTCCCTCCTGGTCGTGCAGGCCCATCAAGGAGCTCTATGCTCTCGAGATCGTTTGGCCGGCCGTCTGGCAATGGTAATGCTGCGATGTTGGGAAGCTCAGTAGCGGTATCGATGGGCAATAGAGAGATCAGAATCTCGCCTTTGCGGCTGAATATTGGCGACCAAGAGTGTCTGTAGCCTGCGCATCTGACAGCCAGCCGCGACTTTTTGGCGAAGCGAACGATCTTCTGGATATCGGCAACATTCTTCGGAACGCAGGTGTATTGGGGCGTCTCCGTCACAGTTCTGCCCCAGTTCTGGAACTCAAGATCTCGCTGAATTGTCATGAGCTGGTCGTCGTCATCAATGTCGAACAAGTTCTTGACTATGCGCTTTGCATCCTCGAAGAAGCGATGGATATGATGCCTCGTGCCAAGCGAAGGGCCGTCACAGAACCCGTGAGAACACTTCTCCGCCGTCTCGCCTTCGACGAAACGCTCCAGCCGATCATTCTCATCTTTCGTGTAGTATTGCTGCAGGTCTTGATAGGTATTGTCAACCGGGGAATCCTTGAACACCTTTAGAAGTCGACGCATGAAGTCGATTCTGCCAGAATCCCAGCTGTTCACGTCCACGCTGTCACTCAGGTAGTCATTGAGCAGTTTGGCCAAACCTGGCACATCTTTATCGCTGAATTCGGCATGTGCCTCGAGGGCTTTGGCCACTTCGCGGATTCGTGAGTCAACATCATGGTCTGGTGCAAGTTGAGTAGCCATTTTGTCAGCAAAGGGCGGTGAGAGGAAATTTGAACAGTACTGCGAGACGAGCCTAGCAAGAAGTTCGAACGACCAGAATGTGCATCAGGATCTCGGAGAAGGGCCGTTATTATACTTGAGCGACAGAGAAAGCTACCTGCCTTGATCGCTGCATTGGCATGCTGCTTGGGAGCTGACCATGTCGCATAGAGAGCTGCAGCACTTGATCCAATGATATCGAGACTCATGCGGCCAGTCTATACCGATTGTAACAGTTCTGACCATCGGATCAGCCGGGATCTCGACCTGCGTCCGAGAGTTCCAGCCTGCCTTCGAGTAGCAGACTTCGTTTGGAGGCTGAGATCAGGAGCATGCGCAAGCATCCGAAATCAGACAGACATTCTACAGGGCCAGGGGTGGAAACACCTCTCAACCCATGCTGAACCATGATTTCTGAAATCGGCCATGATGACTATCACCATCGTGTCGGGACACCATGGCAACGCTGAGCTGCAAGTGATACAGAGCCTGGTCGGATGTCCTTAGACTTGTAGTATTTCCGCCCATGTTGTGAAGAGGTTAGGTCAGCAGAGAGTCGACATGGTGGTCAGACTGTCTTCGAAGCAACCTATGAGAGCCTCCGCTTCCGAGCTCGTTCTGGCTATTGTGTAGCAGCGCTCACCGGACATGGCGAGACGTCTCATCAAGGTCTTCGCAAAGCGATTTAGTCTTGGATGTGTCTGGACGGTAGAACTAGAACTATGATCATACCTGCAGGACAGCCATAGGGTTAATAACATGGTAAACTAGTTAGTTACAAAATAATTAATAACCGAGTTAGTAACAGTTAATTACTATTTACTACATTAGTTAACTATACTCTATTAAACTAATGTATATAAAAGAGGTAAATAAATGTTCTTTCCCGGTAGTTCTCGCTCTATCCCGTTATAAGAGCTTACTATCGACTTAGAAGGCCTAGAAACCACACGATTCGAGCCATTATCATCGCCTCTAAGCTCGTTCCGCGGGTCTTAGCGAGGTTGGAAGGGGCTAGTTCCTAGCTATACCTGCCATACTAACCTCTTTTACTAGTAGCTAGAGGATAGTAGTGCTTATCCGGTACTCGGCATACCTTCGGAAAGCCTTCCGGACTAATAAGAAATCGTATAGTAAGTAGAATTCGAGGTAGGGCGAAATTCTAGTCCTCCGCTAAGATTTCCGAGGGTTAGTAAATCTAGCCTCTAAGTAACGAATATACGTAGAACACCCTATAATCGGCTAGTACATATAAAAGTACATAGTAGGCTCGATTTAGTAGGTATTAGAGTATTTTCCTCGCTTATCTCGAAGGCTTCTAACTATAGTCCGACCGCTTAAAAATCCGGTAGTAAACGACTAATTTAAGAACATCGAAATACTATAATATAGAGGCATCTATATCCGCTATAAGCACTATAAATCTAAAGAGGGCACTATACCTATCTAACACTTTAACCGGAAAGAGATGCACCTATAGAGGTATGCCTAATATCGCGAATTCTAGGCCGAGATGCTACCTCTTACTACTACTATTAGTAGTGCTAGTACTAGCTACTAATAACCTACCCTCGACAATTATCGCTACGATCCGAAGGCTAATAAAGATAGGTTGTTAATAAGGGCGCTACTTAAAGATAGCGACCTATTTAGTAAGTTATCGAAGCCGGCGTAGCGAGAGGTATTACGTACGTTTAATTAGTATTATTATCTACTTAATAGGAAGAAGATTAGTAACCTACTACCGACTTACTTCTTAGAATATAAATAGACCGTAGACGCTATCCTCGCGCGCGAGTCGCGTTACGACTATACTATCGACGAGTCGACTACTATTAATAACGCGAGAATCGCGACTTACTACTATACGATAGAAGCCGGCTAGTCCTTCTATTAGAATACTATCGATTTAAAGGATAGTAATACTACTACGGCTTACTTATAGTCGGTATTAAAGGCATAAATGCTAGACACGAGTAAGACCTTCGAGAGGGTAAATTCGCTATAAACCGACACCTATAGCATAATGCGACTTCTTTATACCCGAATAGCGGAAGATAGCGACCTCGTATACGTCTTCTACGTCTTCTACGACTCTTACTCGATTTAACTACTTATCGGCGATATTCTTAACCCTAAGAAAAGTAAGAAGACCGGCCTCTTAAAGGGTGTTTAATAGGCGGTAGAGACTATAATAGAAGCCTTATTTCTAGGTTTACTATGTCGGCGCTCGAAGAAGTCGTTTACTATCCTTTTAGCGTACGTAATACTATACTCGATTAACGACGGTTATATAAAGAAGTTTGTAAGAGCCTACATTACTCGTTAGGGAATATACTATCGAGAAGTAGACTTAGTTAACTTAGCACGAGAAGTACTTATATAAGCTACATTCGACCTATCTACACGCCTATTTAAGGACTCGAATAGATACACCGTTACTAGCGCTAGTAAGGCTATAGATACTATTAAATCTAGCCGTTTCTAGACTAATCTCTTACGCCTACGAGTACTACTAAAGTTATGCTACGAGGCTTAGCTTCTTAGCGAAATAGACCGCTTACGAGTAGGCTAGGTTATCCCTCGTTAGCGAGGACTTCGTAGTACTATCGAGAGTACCGTAATTAAGGATAAGGCAGCTATTCTCGAGCGCTTCGATAAGCGCTTTATAAAGTAGATATAGCCTATCTACTATACCGTACTAGCATTAGACATATAGTAGCTAGCTATATCTAATAACCCTATGCTATATAGTAATAGTACGTATGTAGAGATATAGTAATTCTTTAGGCGCTATCTTAGTAGTAACTACTCGGCTTTCTAGGCTTAGTTTAATTAGTTTACGGCCTCGACTAGCATATTCTCGGACGTAGACGAAGACCTTCGAATAGTACGCTAAGTAGGAGACTAGCTTACTTTCTAGAAGCACGTAAAGCGATAAGGTACCGCCGAGATAGTAGACTTTACTATGCGGCTAGCTCGTACGCCTACTAACTTAGTACTAGCTAAGCGTACCTTTTCGGCTCGGAATTAGGTATAAGACGATAACCGCTTACGGCTTAGTAACGATAACGCTTATATAGCGACTTATATCTACTTTAATGCTAAGGCTATTCGCCGTAGGCCTATAGCTAAGAAGGTAGCTTAGTAACGTGCATATAACCTACGTTAGATTAATGCTAGGAAGGACCTAACTAAGTAACAACTAAGACAACTAGAGCTAGAATACATTATAGACGAAGGTAGGCTTATTATTAACGATCTATAAGCCGAGCCGTTATACGCTAACTTCGTATAAGACGAGGCTCTTAACGAGTCTTAGTAGTAATTTCTATAGTAGCTACCTAATAACGACCTTAGCTATACGTACGACCTATCTTAACCCGTAGAGATGTTATATGCCGAGGTTAAGGCCTTATTTAACGACCTCGACAACCCTACTATCTAGTAAGACACGCCTAACTACATAAGGTATAATCTACTAACTCCGTAATACTTATAAGCTACGGCCTCCGCGGAGGTCTTTATAACTAATACTACGGTTAATTATACTAATAACAATAACGTTAGTAACGTCTTAATCGGAAGCATTCACGTTACTATAGGACGAGAAGACACATAACAACTACTAGTAAGTAGCTAGCCTTCGAGATAGTAGCGTAGACTATAGTAGTACAATGCTTATAATAAGCCTATAAAGCGTATATTTACCTCGAGACTAAGTACTAACAATGCTTAGTTATAGCTACGTTAATAGTAGCCCTATATTTATTTATCTATAGTCTTTTATATGTAGGTCTATAGTCTTTAAATCTATAGTAAGAAGTAGTCTAATAGTAATTCATTTACTTTCCTTCCTTCTTAGGCCTAGTGCCGTTTAACCTATGGTTATTAACTAGCAAACTATAGTTACTAACGGTTATTTATTCCTAAGTAACTGTTATTAACTACCTTGTTATTAACACCCGCCCCATGGCTGCTACAGGAAAGCTTCGGTGCAATGCGGGGTCCACTTCTGCCATTTCATGGCATTAAAATCATTACACGTCTTTTTGGGTACGTACTGACATTGCCATTCCAGAATATATAGTGGATAGTGGGCGGTCATGCCATCGAAGACGAAGAATGCTGTTCCAGCCGAGCTTCCGAGAAACTGGCCAGACGAAATCAAGTTCTTGAGCGACCAGAGCTACACAGCACTCGCTACTGAACTACGCCCGAAGCTGTCGCGAGCACCTTCGGACAATCAATCATGGATCCAGATACAACGTCACCTCATTCATGCTGTGACGCCACACGTCCAAATCCTCACCATTAATGATGACAAGCATCCGGCTTTTGGACAACGTGGACTATTCGCAGCCGAAGACCTCATCCCGGATCAATTCGTACTATTGTATCTAGGCAAAGTGCACTCGAACAGCCTTTCAGACACCAATCCACATAGCGATTACGATCTGAGCTTGGACCGCGATATCGGTCTGAGTGTCGATGCCGCAGAGGAGGGCAATGAAAGTCGTTGTGCGAACGACTATAGAGGCATTGCTGAAAGGCCTAATGCAGAATTCCGGGATTGCTACATTCAGGTTCCTTCGACTAAAAGAGCTGATGGTGTCCGATGGGAGAGAAGGGTGGGCATCTTCGTCCTTTCTGCGGGCAAGGCTGGTCTGCGGAAGGGCGGCATCAAGGCTGGAAAGGAGATATTGGTTAGCTACGGCAAAGGGTCAGTATGAGTCGACGCTTGATGCTTGAGATGCGCAGCCTCATAGTACTAATGGTGGCGTAGGTTCTGGGAGGGTCGAAAGCTGCTTGGTATGTTCAGAAAGGACGACGCGATGCTGAAGATAGCTCAGGCTGCCCTGGAGTGCTGATTGTTCCTGGAAATGCATTGACAAAGTTGGCAGGTTGAGATATGAAAGTCATGCCAGATGGCGCCACGACGTCAGAGGTCTCGGCCTTGGGCTGAGCATCGTGTCTACTGACTCTGAAACACATTCTTCGTACATGGCGCGGTCGATAAGGAGCATTTGAGTTCATTCGGCCGCCGAGCGAGCATTGCCATAGGGCTGAGCACGGGCAAGGCGGGACACGTAGTAATTCGAATCACTGGGAGAATAATGAGAAGTCCAGACTGCGAGCGAAGCAGGTTTGTCTCCAAATTACTGTAATGTCTAATGCATGGCCTCTCACATTGTCCTGCACTGCTCGCGCCAAACAGGATTCGAGCCAGCACTGCATTCGCAAAGTCGGTGTGCTGCCTCTGCAGCGTGCATGGTCTCGGTCCAGATTTGAGACAGCAGGATATGATTATTATTATTATTATTATACTATATGTATCTTTAACTTGATGCAGCCATGCGACCGGCAGCTAGTTCTAGTGACGAGAAGGTGATGTGAAAGTGCCGTCCAGACAGACCCCTTTTCGATCACCACTTCGACGTCACCGAATTATAATTTAGAACTATGGATCAAGACTCAAGAATTCTCGTCATGCACCGGCGTGCGTACGTGCTTTACAGCATGCAGACGAAATTGACGAATTGTTCGCAAATCTCATGGACTAATGCCTCTGGCTGAGAGTTCATCATCAAGAAGTCGCAATGAGCAAAGAGTGCTTTCCTTCTGTTCATCAACTTCTCACACCTCTTCGGAATCACGACGCTCCCTTCTGCTACTCAGCGATCGTTGACTCGCTATCCACTCTTTTTTACACGATTCCACGCCATTGACTCCCCACTTGACTCAGTAGTCTATCGAGACCCCTGTTGCTGCTCAGACAATGACGGAGTACATGTCTGGACCTACTCATAAGTCGGTAAGTAAGTCGAATGTACTCAACTTCACGCGGGCTAGCATTAGCATATCTTCATCTGACATTCTCAAGCAGGCCGTGATACTGCAAAGATATCTCGCGCTTACATCGCAACAATCTGCACTGCGCCGCAGAATATACATGGCCAACTCGCCTTCACCACCCACTTCGCCAATGTCTTCCGCGGCAGACTCTCCTGGCTCACCGACCATGTCTTCACCCACAACAAGCTCAGCTAGCGGTTCCCCGACGGTGGAAGCAAGGCATTTCTCTCAAATTTCACCACCTGCATTGACATTGCCATCAAGACGAGGCTCAACGAAATCACCAGTGATCGAACCGATTCCAGAAGATAAGGGGTCGAATCCCACAGTCCAAATACCACAAGCTTCATCGCAAGATCAACTTTTTCATGTCAACCAAGAGATCAAGGCAACACTTACGGATCTCCTCAACTGCGACGCTGCACGAAACGATCCGAAGATGCGATTGTGGATACAGTCCAGACTTATGGATGCGGAACTTGAGTTGAAGCGACAGCGTCGCCGGCGATTCAGCACGCCAACGCCTAGTAGTACGGTATCGCCTACCATCACGTTGACGCCATCTCCGGACAAGCCTTGTCGGAAGGCCACTCTTTGATGTTGCTGCTCAGCATTTTCCACTCGCTTGCTTTCTGTCATTGATTGATTGCACTTGAGCGTGGAGTCGGATGGGAGTTCTTGGTTTTTCGGTTTCAGACATGATACCCACGCACATCCAAACAGCCGGTTGCTTGGCATCAAGACATGCCACAGAATCACAGATGCAGAATCGGCTTTATGTCTGTCGGCTTGACGCCGCTGAGTTGAGGCGGAACGGGAAGCTGTTGCTATACAAGACCTTAGCATAGCTTGAATGCAGCCTCTACTTCTGTTTCAACCCTGTCGTAAACAAAGGCGACTGCAATAGTTTGTCCCAATCATGAACACTCATGCTGTTCTCATTGCTCCCAATGACCGCATCTCTGGCCCTGTGAATCATTTCGGACTCATATGCGTTTACCGCCTTAGCAGTAACACCGTGCTCACCAACCTGCTTCGCCAACAATCCCACATCCAGAATAGCATTATTCAATCCCTGGCCTCGATCTGTAACACCAAAAAATACGGTCAGCAAGAAAATTTTACATGATTGAAGACCCTTGCGTCAAACACTCCTCATGTTTCAGACGACTTACGGAACGTCATGGGATGTGCGGCATCACCTGCTAACGTCACAGTCCCGTTTCGATTATCCCAAGGTTCTGGTGTCCAACTCGATAGCCTGTTGTGCCAGCATTGGGTGTCTTCTGGTATTGATTGCCAAAGGAATTTGATATCGTCGCTGAAGTCTGCAGCTCGTCGTTTGAGGTCTGCTAGGATGTTGGCGCTGCCTTGGAGTGATGTTGGCGTGTAGTTGGCGTCGGAGGGAATCCAGGACATGATCATCATGAACGTCCAGTCACCGGGTCCGGATGGTGCGTATGCGTCGTGGACTGCATGAAGTTATTAGCAGAATGTAAGCGAATATGGTCTTGGAGGCATGCCATACTTCCTATCCAGTTGAAGTAGCCGAGCGGATGAAACAAGACCATCAAGCGATGCGCTTTCTCCTTGAATTTCAATGCTGCTTCTTTTGGTAATTTTGCCATACAGGCACTTGCGACCAGAGGCGACATATCCAGGGAGGCCTTCTCTGGTCCACAAAGAAAGTCTCTCACGTGCGAGTGAGCGCCTTCTGCGCCGATGAGAAGATTAGCTGTCGCTGACGAACCGTCTTCGAACGTAGCTGTAGCGAGCTTGCCATCCGACGAGACCTGCTGCAGCTTCTTGCTCCAATGGATGTCAATGCCTTGACTGATGAGTTTGAGGAATCTCTTTCGAGCAAGGCGGATGTTGTACGGTATTGGCACAGCTTTGAGAAGCTCGCCTGTCTTGCCGTTGAATATTGGCATCGTCTCATGTTGGCCGGCTTTGTGGTCATCGACCTGAGCATTTTCGACTTCGCTGGCTAAATGCTCTGGTAGGCATTCTCGCTGAGGGATGGTTAGAGGGGCCTCGAGAATGATAGCAGGGAACAGAACGTACGAGAGGCACTTGAGCCCAGTAAATACCAAAGTTCCAGTCTCTAGGTCGAGCATCTAGCGAGGCATCTTGTTCATATACTTTCACGTGTGCACCTCTCTTGTCTCGGTAAGCCACATGGTTCTGGGCTGAGAGAAGTGTCAAGGCTTACCATCTGCAATGCTTGTGCAGTCAATAAGCCAGCCGGTCCTGGTGGGTATGGTCAGAATTGCGGCGTTGGTCACGAAACATAGGGCTATTATCTGCCGACCTGCGCCGATGACCAGAACTCTGGTACTGCTGGACTCGATTTCAGCCATGGCTCGCAGGCTGTTCTAATCCTGCGCCGAACGAGGCGATTGAGGTTGCACAAATGCGGTCTTCAGTGAGTCGATGGGTGGGATGGGATGACTTTGTCCAAGCGCCCATTGCAGCAGAGCTCATGCTGGACCATCGAGACGATTTACAGCTGGCCGTCGCTGCAATAAGCATCTTGCAGGTTTTCGGCACAGATCAGCGCCGCACAGCGAATCGAAGAGGTGTAGGCGCGATGGACTAGGCACGCATTGGCGGCCGGGAGGATGCGAATCTTCAAGCCAACTCTTCTTGCGGATTTTGATCCGGACGCCGATGACCGGGATATATATTCATAGGTGCAAAAGGGTCGGGATTACTATGGGTCCTACTACCTACCATTTAGTAGATACTATAGTATAGCATTAGATAGTAACAACACACTTAAACTATAGTATTTCTAGCATCTAGTAACGAGAATAGCATACTATCGTCCCCTCCGTATACTAGTATACTACTTATCTATCCGGATAGTCGGTCTACCCTCGCTACCCTCGCCTAAGCTATAATTTCCGTAGAATAGGCGCCTTTCACGTAATTTACGCAATTATCGCTAATTAAGCCGCTACTACCCTAGACCTAGTATACGACGACTTAAGCTAAAGAGACGCTATTATATATCGAAGACACGTAGGCTCGTAATCTAGTAGTAGCGGCGTTACGAAGGGACGAAGAGCGATCGGTTAAAGAGTAGTTTACGCGAGATTTACTAGGTAACGAGTACTTCCGTATACTAAGTATTATCGAAAGTAAAGAGGAAGGTAAAGAGTAAGAAGAAGAAGAAGAAGAGGGAGGCATAGAGATAAGGCATAGGCGGAAGGTAACCTAAGGACCGGTAGCGACTCTACCGCTAAGCGCGTAGGCGGGTATCGAAGGGATAACTCTTACTTAGAAAACTAAAAAACTACGTAAAACTAGCGCTAAGATAAAGACTAATCCCCGCTCTACCGCGCTAGCTACTCGGAAGAAGAGTATAAAGGGTATAAGTAAGAAAGCGGAGGTATCTACGGCTTCGTAGAAGCGTAAGCGATAGAGCGCTACTAAATAACTACGTAACCCTATTAACATATAAATAGATACGTAGGATAATGCTATAAGTATACCTAATAAACCTCTAAGTAACTAGGATAAAATTAGTATAGTAGTTATCGAGAAACGCGCTCGTAAATCTACATCTACTAGTAAGCCGATAGATAGCTAACCTCCTTAAAAGTCGACCCTCGTATAGTATAAACTCGTATATAAGATACTTTTTAAATAGTATAAAGCCGGCTAACCTATCGAGCTTTATAGTTAATTAGCTATCTATAAAGGTAACATTAAGATAGTATCTATATTATTACGAGAGGCTAAGACTAAGGTAGTAGGGTTTACGTAAGAACGCGGTCTCTAGTCGCACTTCTATAAGCGAGAGGCTATTATCGAGGCTACTAAACATAGCGCTTCGAAGGAGGTAGATATAGTATAGTTTACTAAGTTAAAGGACTAGACCGCGAGCGTAGATAAGCTTATTACATATAATGTCGATGCTAAGCGATAGGTTACTATAACTATTAAAGAATACTAGTCTAATAAGTAGTAAGAGTCCGCGTTTATTACTATTAATAGTAACGTAGACCTTATAGAGTTTAATTAAGATAAGCCGCCTACTACGTAGAAAGAGAAGGGTATTAAATCGACTCGTAATACTAACGAGAAGACTATTAATAGTATAGTAGAGTCGAGAGAGATATATAAGACGTTACTAGCTAAGTTTTACTACCTAGATAGGTAATGTACTAATACTAAGAAGGGTAGTAATATCGGCTATTATATATAGCACGATAGTACTTACTACTAGATTCTAGGCGGATACCTAGAAGAATAGCGTAACGCTATAGAGGCTAGTAGTACTACCGTCGACGACATGCTAGGTTAGCTTATTTAGAAGGTTATAAAGAACTATAATAATATGTATAGAGGTAAGAAGAAGGGTAATAATAGTACTTAGTCGATACCTAATCTACCGGCCTCGGTAATGCCGCTATACTATTAGATGCTAATATTTAACCCGTACGCTATACCTCTAAGCTTTCCGTACCCCTAGACGATGCCGTAACCCGCTTAGTTTAATCCGCCTACGCACCTAAATCTACGCTCCTCGCCGATTATAGAAAGTAAGGCGGCGATCTTAAACGGGTCGAAGTACGTACTACCGTATATAGACTAGCTCGCGAAGAGGTACCCGGAGATAAAGGAGGCTATTAATAAGGCTAAGCCTACGCTTAAGACGGGCTTCTAGATACTAGAGATAATTAAGAACGATCTAGATAAGGACCTTACTATCGACGTACTACTATATAGACTACGGAAATAGATGAGGAAGGAAATAAAGGTATATGTAAATACTATAGAGTATAGTAATATAGCGATAGAAGGTAGTAACAAAGAGAATAATCCTACCGATGCTACGACTAACGACTCGACTAACGACGAGTTATAAGTGTGAAGGGTGAGACCCTGGGCTTAGCATAGGCCTAAAGCCTTAGGCCTATGCGATAGCTTAGCTTTCCCGCGGCACCGTAGCCTACCTCTTTTATAGCGGTCCTCGTCTAGGACCTCCCTTCCTTCCTTCTTTATCGAACCTATTAAATACTACTTTAAGCCTTAGTATATACGTAGCTCTCCCGTAACATTAGGTTCGATTAATTTACTATAAAATAACTAGCGGATTACCCTACGAATACTCCGGAGTTAGCCTTAGTTATAGCGGTAGCTAGGGACTCTAGTCGTACTTTAGGGAATTCGGATAAGTAGGTGCGGGTAGCCCTAGAACGTATGTATACTCGTTAGTAGTAGTTAGAAGCGGAGTTAGCCGCTATTATTCGAGCTTAGGCCGCCGCTATTAGGCCGGAGTCCGTTATTAGCGATAAGGGGGAGGCCTCTACGAATAGCCTCCTACGAAACCTTATCTAGACCCTCGCTACCTTACCCGCCTAGAATACTACGGCCCCTAGGGAATAGAAGCCGCCTACCTAGGACGGTAAACCGGAGACCTTCTAAGATTTTCTTATTAGGTTACGGAGCTCTTACTCGGTACGTTCCGAGTTAAACCCTAAGCTCCCTACCGGTTACTATTAGAATACTATTTACGACTCCCTCTATATTAAAGGAAGGAGCTATATACGTTACTACTAGGAGGTCGGGGTTACGCTACTATATAAGGACCCTACGCTCTTTATCGAGGAGATCGCTCGAGTCTTTACGGACCCTAACTTAGCTACTAAGGCTCTTAATAAGCTTATAACGTTAAAATACGTCGAGGGGTAACCTTAGTAGGAATACTAGTTAGAAGTAGACGCTCTTATTATTAATACGGGCGGTTACCTATAGGAAGACTCGACTAAGATTAGCTACCTATAGTATAGCTTCTTAGACGTCGTCCGTAGAACGACGATCTCCGCTCCCTATATAACGAAGTACGTAGACTATAGAGCGGAAGTCGAGCGCCTTATAACGAAGTACGAGACTACCGACGAGTTTAAGGTAGCTTACGAATAGTAGAAGAGGAATAAGGGTAAGAAGGCCGTAAAGGAAGCGGCGTAGTTAGTCCTACTACTAGCGGTTACCGGCGTATAGAAAGATAGCGATAGCGATGTTATTATAAATGCTACGCGAACGAATAGTTACCGCGCGAAAGGGAAAGGAGATAAGTAAAAGTAGGGCGGAGTTCGATAAAGGGTAAAGTAGGTCGATGCCTCCGAGAGAGAGAAACGTCGAGAGAAAGGGCTCTATTTCCGTTACGGAAGTAATAGTTACCGAGTCTCTAGCTACCTATACGCGCTAGCGGTTAAGCCTACGACTATTAACGCTATAGTTATAGCGCCGTTATTAGAGAACGACTAAGAGGTATCGGACTATAGAAGCTATAACTCGGGAAAAGAGTAACTCTCGCTTAGAGTTAGGAGCCGAGAGTAGAAGAAGTATTAATACGAAGATAGGAGTAGGTAAAGGGAGGAATAAATAGGAACCTTATATATACTAACGTAGTCCTCGAATAAAACGTCGGAATATACGCTCTTATCGATAAAGGTTATTAATATTATACTATAATTAACGCGAACCTCGTAAAAGGACTTAGGTTACCCTTTATTACGCGCGAGGTCCGAGAAGTAAAAGGAGTAACCTCTACTATAAGGGATACGAAGATTAAGGGAGTAGTCGTACTCCGTATAGATTTAGGCGGTTTCTAGTAGACTATCTACGCGTACGTAGTCCCCGGGTTAGTATTCCTAATAATCCTCGGGAACCCGTAGAAAGTATATAATTAAGTACGGATAGCGCCTGAAAAACGACGGTTTTACTATAGAAAGGCGAAGAAGTAGATAAGGGAGGGGTATAACTACGAGGACGTTAAAGACGTCCTATTAACGAAGATAGTAGCCGCTATTTCGGTAGATATCGAGAAGGCCTTAAAGATAAAAGAGTATCCTACGATAGAAGAGCTATAGAAGTAACTACCGCTAGAAGTTCGAGACCTCGCTCCGCTCTTTTATCGCTAGGAAGTAGAGAAACTCCCCCCTTACCGTCTAGGAATCGATTATAGGATCGAACTCCGGGAGAAACTAGACGGTTCCTAACCGGAACTACCCTACGGGCCGCTATATAGGATATCGAAGTAGGAGTTACTCGTATTACGAAAGACCCTTAACGAGTTACTATAGAAGGGATTTATCCGGCCTACGAACTCGGAAGCTATAGCTCTAGTACTTTTCGTAAGGAAACTAGGGGGTAGTCTACGTTTCTACTACGATTTTAGAGCGATAAACGCCCTTACTAAGTAGGATTAGTATCTACTACCGTTAATACCGGAAACCTTACGAAACCTAACGGGAGCTAAGTAGCTTACGAAGGTTAACGTTATATCTACCTTCTACTAGATTAGGATAGTAGAGGGGTACGAGTATAAGACCGTATTTCGTATAAGGTTCGGCTCGTTCGAATAGTTAGTATACCCGTTTAGTTTGTCCGGGGTATCGGCGACTTTTTAGCGGTATATTAATCTACTATTAAGAAAGTACCTCGACGACGACGCCTCCGCCTATATAGACGACGTACTAATCTACTCGAACGGTACGAGAGAGGACTACTTCCGCCGAGTATAGGCCGTACTACGTAAGTTATAGGTAGGAGGCCTATACCTCGACCTAGGTAAGTACGAGTTTATAAAGAAAGAGGTTAAGTATCTCGGATACATTATATATACCGACGGAGTCGGCGTGTCGGTAGATTTAGAGAAGGTAGAAGCCGTTTAGAAATAGGCGGCCCCTAAAACGTAGAAGGAGGTACGACGTTTCCTTAGATTTACGAACTACTACCGGATATTTATCCCTAACTACTCTAAGATCGCCGTACCTTTAACGGCGCTTACCGGTAAAGGAGTACCGTTCTCCTAGGAGGAAGCGGAGGAAGAGGCTTTTAAGTTACTAAAGGATAAGTTCTACCGGGTACCGGTGCTTACTTAGTAGGATCCGACCCTCCCTACCTTTCTAGAGACGGACTATAGTAGGTTCGCGATAGGAGGCGCTCTTATCTAAGAAAAGGACGGAGTCCGTCGGCTAGTAGGCTTCTTCTCTTAGAAGCTAAATAAGGTAGAAATTAACTACGACATCTACGATAAGGAAATATTA
>LFZN01000029.1:2849-192456 GCA_001578235.1 Pseudocercospora eumusae | reverse complement strand
GTTAACTATAGAGGTCTTAATAAGATTACGGTAAAGAACCGTTACCCGCTACTACTTATTAGTAAGCTACTAGACCGCTTTAGTAATACTAAGATCTTCTCTAAGTTAGACCTAAAGGACGCCTATTATCGGCTCCGTATTCGCGAAGGGGATAAGTAGAAGACCGCTTTTAAGACTCGGTATAGCCTCTTCGAGTATCTAGTTATGCCGTTCGGCCTCTCTAACGCCCCTACTACGTTCTAGTCGTATATTAATAAAGCGCTAGTAGGCCTCGTCGATAATATCTATATAGTATACCTAGACGATATCCTTATCTACTCGTAGAGTAAGGAGGAGTACGAGAAGTATGTTCGCATAGTCCTAAAGCGCTTACGTTAGTAGAAGCTATATACTAAACCGTTAAAGTACGAGTTCTACATAAATACCGTCGAGTTCCTTAGGTTTATAGTAACTCCGGACGGTATAGTAATAGATAGTAAGAGGGTAGAAGCTATCTAGAACTAGCCTATACCTCGCTACTACCGAGATATTTAAGTATTCCTAGGCTTCGC
The DNA here is from genome assembly GCA_001578235.1 of Pseudocercospora eumusae. NCBI lineage: Eukaryota > Fungi > Ascomycota > Dothideomycetes > Mycosphaerellales > Mycosphaerellaceae > Pseudocercospora > Pseudocercospora eumusae. The sequence continues at coordinate 191,905 of LFZN01000029.1, read as the reverse complement.
GAATTTCTACCGTCGTTTTATCTAGGGGTATTCGAAGATCGCTAGGCCTCTTAATAAGATACTAGTAGGAGGTACCTTAATAGTAACTCTAAAGAGAAAGAAGAGGGTCGTTAGGGGCCCCTTTCAGTAGACCCCTAAAGCGGAGGAATCCTTTTAGGCGTTAAAGAAAGCCTTCTAAGAAGCGCTAGTATTACGGCATTTCGATCTAGCGTTACCTATTATAGTAATTACTAATGCATTAGACGCTACGTACGCTAGTATCCTTCTCTAGCCTAACGACTCTAATGCTAAATAAAAGTATTAGCACCCTATCGCGTACTACTCTAAGAGTTTTACTAGGCCTTAGGTCCGGTACGGTACTCCCGATAAAGAGCTTATAGCTATCTCGGAATGCTTTAAGGTATAGCGGTACTACCTCGAAGGTACCTCGCACCCTATTCGAGTACTAACTAATTATTATAACCTAAAGTACTTTATAACGACCTAGGAGCTTAGTAGTAGATAGGCCCGTATTACCGAACGCCTCGCGGCGTACGACTTTATTATTAAATATAAGAAGGGCTCGGTAAACCCTTCGGACGGGCTATCTCGACGGCCGGACTACTTTAACGGCTTTAAGGACTAAGTTAAGAGAAAAGAGCTAAGGGATCTTTTACCTAACCTTTAGCGATAGTTAGGAGTTACCCCGGACCTAGTAGCTACTATAGAGGTACCTACTAGGTACCTAGGAGTAATAAGGCTAAGGATAGGTACCTAGCCTAATAGCTTACTAACGGGTAACTAAGAGGAATACTTAGTATTAGCTAGCCTAGCCTTCCTAGAAGAAGAGCCGGCATAGTAGAACGATACTCTCGACGACGTACCCGTACTATACCTTACTAGGGTAGGAGTAAGTACTAGTAGCGGGACCCGTAACGTCCTAATACCTCGCTCGACGGTAGCTATAGCCGCCTAGGGCGAAACGGCTTATAGCGGAGAACTACCGGCGTCGCTTATCGACTTTATTCGGGACGCCTAGTAAAAGGACGCTTTTATTTAGGACGTTCGAACCGGAGCTACTCCCCCTACCGGAGAAAGTATAGAGGATATACCTTAGAGCGACGCTATAGGCGCCTTATAGGTACCTATCCGGGCCCCGTTAGGCGGTCCGTAGGAATTCGATTCGGAGGGGCTCTTACGTTACGGCGGAAAGGTATATATACCTAACTTCGCTCTACTACGTTAAGAAATCCTCCGCCGTAACTACGATAACCCCGCGGCCGGGCATTACGGCGTCTATAAGACTATATAGGTTATCGCATCTAAATACTATTAGCCTAGTATTACCGCTAATGTTAATAAGTACATCGGCGAATATAATATATGCTAGAGGACTAAGACGAAGTATTATAAACCCTACGGCCGTCTACGGCCCTTATAGGTACCTACGAGGCCCTAAATAAGCCTATTAATAGACTTTATTATAGGCTTACCTCCCTCCGTTAGCTTTAATAGGAAGGTTTACGACTCTATCTTAGTTATCGTCGACCGCTTCTCGAAGATAGTAAAGTACATTCTATATACTAAGAACATCGATGCCGCCTCCCTTACTAAGCTATTCTATAATAAGGTAGTCTACTATACGGGTTAGCCTAAAGAGCTAATATCCGACCGCGGATCGATCTTTACGAGCGCTTACTAGAGTACCTTCTATTACTATCTCGCGGTTAAGCGACGACTTAGTACTACCTTCTATCCCTAGTCGGATAGGTAGACCGAACGGATAAACTAGGAGTTAGAAAACTACCTTCGCATCTACTATAACTAGGATTAGGATAACTAGGCTCGTCTCCTCTATACTACCGCTTTCGCTTATAATAGTAAGCCTTATAATAGGCTAAACGGTAAATCCCCGATAGAGATTAGGCTAGGGGTCCCGCTAAACATCCCCGATAGTATTCGGATTACTTCCGCCTACGAATACCTACCTAACGGGTACCTCGAGGGCATCGGTAAAGTGCCTCCGCGGTCTTAGAAGCTAGCCGGGGAAGCGCATATATTCCTAATAGATCGATAGGAGGCCTTCGAGGAGGCCCGTAAGTCCCTACTATATGTCTAAGAACTCTAGAAGAGGTACTACGACCGGATAACGGAGGAAAAATACTTCGCCGTCGGTAACCTCGTCCTTCTATCGGTAAAGAACATTCGTACTAAGAGGCCTTATCGTAAGCTAGATAATAAATACTTAGGGCTATTTACGGTAATAGAGCGCTACGGTACCTAGGCGTATAAGTTAAACCTACCGCCGTCTATAAAGCGCCTATACCCTATATTCTACGTATTACTACTTAAGAAGTATAAGGCTAAGGAGGGCTACTAGCCCCCGCTAGTAGAGGACTTAGACGGGAGCGATGTAGAGTTAGGGGATAAGTATAAGGTAGAAGCTATCGTGTCCTACGAGGACACGAAGGAGGGAAGGTTATATCGGGTAAGATAGAAGGGATAGTTACTAGAGCATAATAATATAATGTTAGAAGAAGACCTTATCTATACGAAAATACTAGTAAAGGAATATAACCGGAGGCTATAGGAGAAGGAGGGCCTCTAAGGCCCTTCTTAGATACCTCGAAGATAGTTAAAGAGGCTCCGTAGGAGTAAGAAAGAGTAGAAGGGGTTCGTAGGAATTACTAGCTAGTATAACTTAGTTAAACATATACCGGAAGATAGTAGATTTCTTATACTATCTACTCGCTCGTTCCCTTCTACGCCGCCCTAGGAGGAAGGCTAATACTTATAAAGTATACGTCGTAGAAGTAAGATAGACTAGTACCGTATAATAATAATCTCGCTCCCCTTTAATACCGCCTAGATACCCTAGAAGTACTATTAAGCCGTGTTAGAGCCTATAAATACTAGACGCTATAGACGAGGAGTTTCCTTAAAGGCCCGGTACTACTTATACTTAGTCTCCTTATTAGCGGTAATGTTTAACGTCGGGTCGTTAGGGTCGGTACCGGTACCCGCCTTAAAGGACTAAGTATTACGGATCTAAGAATTCTTCGCCTTAGTACGAAAGGCGGCCTACTTAGCGTTAGTCGGCTCGTTCTTATGCTTACTAAGAGGGTTAACGCTACCGTTACGGTACGTCTTAATAATATACTACTTAAGGACGTTATACTCGCGCTAGATATTATCGGCGTAGGAACGCTAATTATTAATCGCCTTTATAGCGATAGGATCGTCGGCGCCTACCGAGCTAACCTTAGTAACGGCGCGCGCGCGAAGGATTTCGAGAAGGTTAGCGTAGCGATATAACTCCGGGATTAGCTAGAAAACGTTAGCGGTAGCCTAGAGGGACCTACGAGGTACCTCGGGGGTACTTACCGAGGGGTATAGAACGCCCTTCTTAGGTATATAGTTATTATACTTACTATCCTTATTAATCTCGTACTTTTCGTACGGCGCTAACTATATAGCCTACGTTATCTTATTAGTACCTAACTTCTAAGCCCGACGGATATACTCTAGGTAGATCTCTACCTTCGTACGAACGTTAGGACGAGGATAGACCTACTAGCCGAGGTAGTACCTAAGTTTTAATAGGTTATTACTATACTTTATCTCTATCTCGTTATAGTACGAGCTAGAGGGCGGTATACCGGTCGGAGTACTACGCCCTATAGCGTTAAGCTAACGATCGAAGGAGTTATTAGAGCCGGAGGCTAGAAGACTACTAGCGCCGCTACTACTACCGCCGTTATAGTTACCGCCTTAGTTAATAAGGTTCTAAGTTAACATAGTATTAACTAGAGGGTTAGAAGACGCTAAGGATAAGGGTAAGGGATGCTATTTAAAGGGACTAAGGGACCTATCTATAGAGGTAGATGTTAATGTTAGTATATAGAAGAAGGAGTTAATAAGCGGAAGTAGCCTCTTAAAAGGACCTACGAAGCGCCGTATAGACCCTTCTAAGATACCTTACTTACCGCGCCTTTATACGTAAACTAAGACCTAGTTTACTTACCTTCCTTAATAGTTCGCTAAGGTAGGAAGTAACGAGAAACGCGCGTCGAGCTACTTCTCGGTAATACCTACCTACTATAAAAGGTATCCTCGTTCTACGGCTCTATAATAATGCTACCGGAAAAAGGAGCGTTAAGGTTAGAAGACAAATGTTTAGTAAAAGACTAGAAGGAATATTTACTACTATCGCCGAGGTACCTAAAAGATACCTATAAGGCATTAGAAATAGGTCGGTAGTGAAATAATATACGCGCGGCTAATGCTAAGTCGCGTATATAATTGAAAGTAACGTACGAGCACTTAGTACTATCGGCGCACGTAATAAATGCTACCGTTAACGCCCTAGGGTAAGGCGTTTTAGGAGGGGGGGATAATATAAGGGAATCTACCCTTACACCCCCTCCGAGGTACCCTAGAGGCACCCTTACGCTACCCCGCTAGTGCCTATTAGGTAACCCGGATGCACCGGCGCCTTAGCGCTATAGGATAAACTGCCCTCTCCTACTCGATCTACTTTCTAGTTCCTTAGGCAATATCGATAGTTATCGAATACACTGCTTAGTCGTATTGTTACACCCTGTGCACCAAACGCCTCACAGCGGTATAGGAGTCCTTAGAGGGTAGGGCGGTTAACCCTAAACTTAGGAGGTACTATAAGGCTACTACTATAAAGATAGACTAAGAGGGTAGACTACTAACCTAATAGCCTAAACGAAAATATCGAGCTATATCTAGAAGAACTTTATCTAACTAGCTAAAAACCTCTAGAAAGCCCTAGCTTCGAACTAGGCCCTAATGCCCTAAGTCTACTACCTACTCCTCTAGGGGGTATACTAGGCATTATTATACTAGTAACGTCACGGAAATTTTGTTCCTAATAGAGTTAATCGAATTAATCTCGGAGTCGCGACCGAGTCGCGATAGAATTAACTCTCCTAAGACTATCGACTCGATTACTAAGCTAAACGCTAAACTTCCCCGGATTTTCGCTAAGCAAGTTCTCGGATTTTTTTTTAAAAAAAGTTTTAAAGTTCTTCGATACTACTAATCTATAAAACTTTAAATATTCTAATTTAAAACAAGCTAAGTATTATTTACTTACGGCTTAGCGGCGCTAGTTATAGGACAATATATTCCTAGTTCCGGGAGCTAAACCGGTCACCGCAATTCAAGTTGACCGCTACTAAGCTAATTTAACCGTACGAGTTACTATTAGCGGTTCATAAAGTCTCAAATACGGCTATATTAGTTAAACGATAATAGATAAGCTCATTTCATATCACGGTAGTAACACGGCTTGTTCTAATTCTAAGCCTAGATGCACGCTAAGGAAAAGTAGAAGTCATGACGCGGGTGTCCTTGTCGAGATCGCCAAGGCCAGGCCTATGCCTTTCACCCTCCTTCTCACGACGCGGTCACGTAAGCCTAAGCCTATTACTATACTCTCCACATTCTGCCACTAAGTCTAAGAGTCTTCCTTAAGGGCTGTCGATGCGCAGGAGAAGCGTCTTTAGAGCTAGCTGACATTCGCAAGTAATACTGGCACTGAAAAGCTGACAATTCGCGAGACCGATCGATTCTAATCGCACCTAGCAGCAGCCTCTACCCCTATATGCTGGACCAGCATTGAGTGAAGACCTGAGAAGAATAGAACGAATGCGGGCTACGATTTTCTGGAGCTAGCCTCAGCAAAGGACCACGCCACGGGCTTCGCACCGGTATGGTGGCTGAAAGAACGGCGTACACGCAACAAATATCAACGAAGCTAGTCCCGACTACTTGTGAGTGGTCAGTTGAATATCACTGTAGTCTGGATGCTACAAGCTATCAACGTTGTGACCTTTCACCATGCTATGCCTGTGCAGTCGGAGTCAACAACTCGCCTTAGACTGACTCTTCCCGACTGCTTTTCGGCCCGCCTCTCCCTAAAAGACTGCATCTTTCGAGGTCGATTGTCCTTGGTCGGCGAACCTGAAATGCGCTCCACGGCATGCCCTGTAGACATCCAGCCAGATTGGGCGACATAGCCCCAAAGGCGTTCGCGAGCCCAGTATCCTCCATGCTCGCACGAGCAGCCGGTGAAGCTACATAGACTTCTATCAGAACACCACCAACCCAGCCATGCTCATGCGCTGCGTCTACTCCGCAACGCTTGAGTGCGACACACGAAGTGTTGACCAAGTGGTGCTGTGTATATGCTCCGCCCTTGTGCGCCCTGCCCATATTCCGCATCACGCCACTCCTTGAGCGAGAACCATATCGGCTACCTCGTGAGCGACACTCGGAATTCGACCATCTCAGTGAGTGTTGGCAGGACTGGCACGACAGCCTCCAGAGCGGGATCTGCTTTATTTCATGTCATGCACTTGCACTCTGGCCGCTGTGGCGGCTGATCACTTCAATGCTCTGCATTGAGAAGCTCCTGTTCACTTCTGAGCAATCGTGCCATCTCTTCAGCCGCCTGTCTCAAACTTGGTCTGTCTCGTTGCTAGACTGTGAGGTGCAGCTGTGATATAATCGATCTCGTTCGGCGTCGAGCCTGGTTCCGTGGTCGGTGGGTATTGGATCGCACTGGTGACTGGGAATTCGCCGTATCCAGAAAATGGCTGTGCCCCTGCGCTCAGGGGGCTTCCAAACGGCGTGGAGTCGTGACTTGTTGGAGCGCTACTGTGGCTCCCGTCGTAGACTTCCTCCGATCGCAAACTGGGCGGGATCGCAGGTAGGGCATACCCAGTGTTTGGCATGCTATCATTGATCTTCTGCATCAAAAGAGGCATGTACCGCTGCTGACCGCCTCGCAGCGTTGAAATCAACGTCATGAGCTGGTTGAGATAGTCTCGCGGTCCGAATTCGAAGGTGTACTGATCTTGGGGTATTACGGACATGACGTCCGTCAATGTGCAAGCTACATCAAAGAGCTTTTCGATGAGGCCAACTCCATGCACCTCCATTGACTGCTGCGAGAATTGCGAAGCTGAGTGAACAAGATCGCGTGAGATTTCGATCGGATACTTGAAACTCATGGCATTGTCTGCTGCAGCGCTGCTCAAGAAGCCGTGGCTTATTGACAATTGCCAGACCATGGTCCGCAGCCATTGCTGAGAGCATCTCAGATCAACCGCTTGACTCTCAGTGCATTGTAGATATTGTGGCAAGGCATCTGTGAGCTGCTGCTGCAACCGCGCGAGCCATTCCGTCGTGCATCCCACTCTCGCCTTGTTCCAAAGGCCGACAAAAGTATCGTCAAATGGCCTGAAAAGATGTACGAGGTGAATGAATCCATTCAGCTCCACAGTCTCGGCCGGATCCTCGTCCAATGTGGGAAGGTTGATGGTAGCGTGTAATGTGAGGGGTTTGTGTTGTTGTAGAGCGTATGCGCGCTCGGTCACGAACAGCAGCCAGTAGAGCCGTCGTCGCCTGGAGGTCTCGACCAGATCGCTGGTCTGATATGATGACTCCTCATGCATGCCCATAATCTGAGCAAGAGTGGTTGCTTCTCGCAAGTGGAACCAGGCGGTATTATGCCGATCCAGGCAAAAATAAGATCCAAAGAAGAAGAAAGATGTGATTACGGACCAGATGCTGGGGCTCTCAATGTAATTGTGACCTCTCCTGACTCGCAGAGCTTCTTGCAGCAGCGCATGGCCGAGTTGGAGACTCGGCTGTGGCTGTATGTCTAGGCCCTCGAAAGCATCTGGAGGCATGACCATATTGGGCTGAATCATCATGTATGCGCATAGTGAGACAACCAAACAGTAAGCCTCGACGTTCTGTTCCATTTGGCCTATTACCTCGCCCACCTTTTGGCGGTGAAGAATGGGTTGTGTTGGGTAGAGGTCGGCGAAGAAGTAATCAACGCAGGTGGTCATCATTTTCATCGATAGAAGACCGGCTTGCCTGAGATGGGCCGGTGAGTGCGGAGGGCTGTCAATATCGAATCCATGGCGTTTCGCGGCAAGCTGAGACTGTCGTTGCGTTTCCCTGAGCTCCGAGATGACCTTTGCCCTGCTACCTTTCGGACCTTTCTTCTGAGGTATCGCGTTGTAGGTGCATGTCAGACCGGCTGATGTGCAATTCTTGCAAGGTCGCGTGCCGTCGCCAATGCATTTGACTTTCCGCCGATGGCCTTGAGTGGGTCATTAGCAGACGTCCCAGATATGGAATCGGCCGTCGCAGATGGCTGTCTTACAAGCATCGCAAGCTCTTTTCGCTGTTGTAGAAGGTGTTGCCGATGAGGATGATGAGTCAGGCATGTTCCTGCTGCCGTTCAGTCCTCCTGAAGAGACAGAGACCTCCACTGGGCCAGATAATGTGGAGATCAACATTTAGAAGTAGGACAAGACATAGCAAGGGCGAAGGCGAAGGAGAAGGGAATGGGCAATCAGTAACTAGATGCGGCGTGCCGTCAGAAGCCTAGTAGAAGGATGGTATGAAGAGAGACTCGTTGACAAGGTGTAGAGCAAGCATCCCAACGTAGCCCCACCAATATGCTTACATACTGCATGGTCGACCAAGGGCGCAGAAGGGACGGTGAGGCTTGGGCTTCACATGACGAAGGGCAGCGTGAAAGTAGCGCGCATAGGCGTGGCGCAAGGCGGCTTGAGCTTTGCAGAGACTTTCGAGTCTCTTCGCGCTCTCGCCAATGACAGCCCTGCCTTCCGCGCCAAGACACGACATGCTAGCCGAGCTAAACGCGAGCCGACTGTTGCCGAGCAGATTAACGAGATCGTAAGGCAAGGCTGGCTGTCGTGCTGTGCAAGCCTCGGACCTTCTCTCGGTGCCACACCCACAGACCTTGCCGGCGATATTATCCCCATTCGGCGTAGGGAGTTGTAGTTGTTGTTCATGCTGCCGCGCGCGGAAAGTGAAGGTGTTTGCCAATCCTCAGCTGCTGAGATCATCCCATCTGGTCTGCGTCGGCGAGCGCGCTGCTGGGGGAAAACAGTGGACCGCCAGCTTCGCTTTGCAACACAAGCCCGACGACGTGGGTCTGCAGACGGGAGAGCCAGTGGCCGACATCCTTCGAGGAAAAGGTCGTGTAGAGAAGAGGACGAAGCTGGACGATAGTCAAAGCTGCGTCTACGGGCAAGCCATGGTATTATATGTCCTTCAATCAGCGTCACAATGCCACCACGAAAGTAGCACCGGTGACCGAATGGTTTGCAATCCTCGCCGCCCTTTACGCCGATGCATACTCGGCCTTGATGCGGCGCAATGGACTCGTTGCATGGTGGATCCGCGGGCAACGCTTTGGCATGTGGGTCTATCATGGCGAACTGTTCGAAGGTTTGCTGTTTGTCTCATGAGGCGAATGAGTTATGGGTAGGAGGTGAAAAGATATCGTACTGTAGTGGTTCGCCTCGCCGCAGAGCAAACCTGATACTTCGACTATTGCTTTCGATGCAGCGCTGGGCTGGGCGTAGAAGTGGAATGAGCAGAGGCAGGAACGCGCTTTCCTGGCAACTGTTAGCCTGAGGTCAACGCCATGTCATCGTTTGAAGCAGACCATGCTGTCGATGGCACCTGACATTGGTCCCATTGCCGGCTTCACCGACGGGAAAGAGTGCCAGAAAGATTGTATGTCAAGAAATGTTCAACATGAGTGAGCATACAAGAAATCCGGAAGAATTGCAGATGGGTATATAATCGGCAGGTGGAGGAGCAAGCCATACAAAATACCCAAAGCCTGACTGTCACACCGATGTCCAACGCCCAAGCGCCTCGCTTGCCTCGCTTGCAATGCCGCATGATCTGTGCGGCATGGTCAGGTCCCTTGCCGGTTGCCGAACGCCTTTTGGATGAATATCAATTCCCACTCATGAGGGCTCGAAGACATTACCCCCGTCCACCAGGACTAGTTCATCAATCCTTTTCTTCGTGTCTTCGCCGCAGCATTCTACACGCTTCCAAGTCGTCATCCTTCCAGCATTGGTATCGATTTGCCACAAACGCACACGCCGATGGAAGCCTCCGTAGCCAGCATAACCTCCAAAGCCCGAGCCACCAGCATAGCACATCCATGGACCTGGGCGTTCCTTCTTCGCCGCATGAGTCGTATGATGCTCGGACGATGCTTCCGCAGGCGCACCCGATTGGTGTGGTCGGAGGGCGCAATAGTCGTTGACATGGTCGTGTCCACAGCCAACTGCGACTATGCCGTAATCGGACAGGGCATCGTAGAAATGACTGTTGTAGCCGGGTGCAGTCACGCCTTCCTTCCACTGCCCTCCGCGAATAGTGTTTGCGCGGTCGGCGTACTCAGGGAGAGGTATGTGAATAAACGCCATGTCCAAGTGAATATGGCTGTACCTGCTGTGTGCCTTCTTCAAGCTTTCTGCGGTCTCACGAAACCACTGGATCTGACCTGGCTTCAGCCAGTCATAGCCCTTGTAGCGCTTCTCGTCGGGTGTCAGACTGTGCGTATCTAACAAATAGATGGTCAGGGCCGAGTGCTGCGAGCTATGCGCATGGACCTCGACGTAGTAATTGCCAACACCTTCTGCCTCTGCTGGTCCAGCCTCGCTTAGACTGAAGGGCAGTGTCTGCATCAAAGCCATTTGTGCCTTTCTGGGTAAAGACCTTTCACCTTCATCATCGTGGTTGCCGAATATGGCTGCGTATGGAATGGAACGCTCCACGAGTGGCGCGACCATTTTGAAGATTGCCGTCTGAGTGTCTGGTGCCGCAGGTCCTTCTACCTGGTCACCGGAGAGCACTACCAGATCTGGTTTCTCGTCGTCAAGTATCTTCTCGATGAACTCCAGCGTACGTGGATCGGCTTCGCATTGTTTACTAGGTTTGTCACCTTCACCTATAGCATCTCGACAGGTGCCGATGCCTGTTGCCAAATGTGCGTCAGAGATCTGTAAAATCTTGAAAGTGCCGTCCTTGTTCACTTTAGGAACAGGTGGCTTGTGTTCCGTGTGTGGTTGACCTCGACGCACACTGAGTCGTGGAGTCTGATTTGCATTGCCTCCGTCAAGCAGCAGAGGCACCTCTTGGACTGCCCAATTCGGCCTGGGGTCCACAGCATCGGATCCGAACAGAATGTCAATCGCCGTGACTGCGCGATCAGAGTCGCTATCGTGACGCTTGGCACTACGGACGATGTAAATGCCACCGGGCCTGCTCTCCCACACTACATCACTCTGTTCCTTCTCGTTCGTGCCAGGCTCCAGTCTGCTAACTCGAATGTCAACAACTACCTTGTCGTCTGTCGTGAGCTCTTCCTCCTTCTTGCGCTGCACGTGCAGGTAGGCACTTCGCAGCCAGGCCGAGCCGAGCAAAAGATCCTTCTCCACTCGATTCCATACATCAGCATCGAGGCGGCACGATGATAGCGGGTTGACTGGGGAGCAATGTGCTATTGTGACGTCTGTGATTACGGTTCCGGCATGATGCGACGGAAGCGCGTGATGGATCGAGTCCGGCAAGACACGATAGCGAGAATCGGCAATGTACAGCAGCACGCACACGAGTGTGACGAAAGCCGCGATCTGGCCTAGTGTGCGCACCTGCAGTCGAGCGTCAGTACGTGGGCGTGGACGTGGCCTTGTCCTCGATCTCGCTTGGGTAGCTCACTATTCGTCTAGTCATGTCGAACTACAATATGCGTCTGCGCTTGCTCGAGCGCCGTGGACGATTCTGTCTGATGTCCCAGGTGTATATCAAGGTGACCGTGGCTCTGCCATCATCACCGCGCAGTAGAGGACTGTATGCTCCTGCCACCGGCGAACCAGCAATGCGATACAGTATACACACTTGAAGACTGGCGATTCTGCGTCCAGTACGGAGTAGCAGTCAGTCAGCTGTTGCCTTTGTCATGCATCTGTCCAGTGTTCGCTCACTGACAAGCTACAGTACAGCCACAGGGACAGGGGACAGGGGACAGGGACAAGGACAACGTTGCGAAGGAGCCCGGCATTTTTGAGCCTGCAAGGATTCCACGCCATCGCTGCCGATCAGCGCCGAGCTTCGCGTGCTCTCGCGTCCTGCTGTGCAGAGTCAATTTCGATGTTTCCATCCGCTGCGACACCTGCTGCCGCTGCTGCTGCTGCACCTCCACATCCATATGCTCACGCTGAGCTCGCGCGCACGTGTGAGCCATGCGGTCATCCAACTTAGACGATATCTGAATCATGTCCGACCATTCGCCGCCGAGGATCTCGTTCTCCTGCGAAACAAACGCGATCGCGATGCACCTCCAATCCTGCGAACACTCCAGCCTGGCCGAAAGATCGAAAGCCATCGCGGCACCATCCAACACGACGACATAATCGGCTCGAGACCTCGCGACATTGTGAAAGCAAGAACCACCAAAGCTGACAAGGCTGCTACCGATTTCCGCCTGCACAGCGTCACTCTGGACGATTATTGCAGGCTGAGCAGAAGACTTGTTACTCCAATATATCCTGCAGACGCAAATCTGATAGTTTCCCTCTTCGATCTGCATCCCGATGCTGATGAAGATGCAATTGCCATTCTTGAGGCTGGCACGGGTCATGGCGCTTTGACTTTGCATCTCAGCCGTGCCATACATGCTGCGAATGCCAGCAGAGAAGGGCCTCTCACGGGTGACAGTCGGAGGGCAATCATTCATAGCATTGACGTCTCACCCAAGTTCTCGGCGCACGCGCAGACTGTTGTAGAAGGATATCGAAGAGGCAAGTATGCCAACAACGTTGACTTTCATGTGGGTGATGTCAGCGAGTGGTTGAGAAGCAGACAAGAGCAAGGCCCACAATTTTCACACGCTTTCCTCGATCTCCCACAGTCAGACAGACACTTGCCAGCTGTCGCAGAGGCATTGCGGACCGATGGTTCACTGATTGTTTTCAACCCGTCCATCACTCAAATCACAGCCTGCGCGACGAAGGTCAAAGAGGATGGGATATTGCTGGAACTTGAAAGGGTTATAGAACTTGGAGTCAATGGCGGCAGTGGAGGACGAGACTGGGATGTCCGATTTGTGCACCCGAAAAGAGTCGTCGAGGAACGGTCGGAATCTGAGTCTGAGTCTGAGATTGGAGACAGTTCTATTTCTGATCATGACACGGATCTGTCAAGCACGGCGTCAGACGATGCCATCTCCAGTAAGAAATGGGCAATGGTCTGCCGTCCAAAGGTCGGCGAACGCATCATCGGCGGCGGCTTCCTGGGACTCTGGAAGAAGCAGCGGGATATGAAGACGAGTAGATAGTATATGTGCTAGGTGTGGCCATTCACCACCACTTTTCCAAAAGTACCCGATCCTCGGACATGCCGGCTTGCGACCTCACAAAATGGACTTGTGCATCAGTGAATTGAGCTGGCCCGCAGACATAGCAGACCGTGTTCTTGCGGTCATGCTCAGCTCCGAACACGCTCGGCTTATAGCCATCTAGAGCTTTCAAGATATCATGGTCGGCGATCCTTCGAGCAAAGGTCCTATTCGGAAGCTTGCCATGCTCGATATAGTCATCATCACCAACGCCTGTTAGGAAGCAGCTCAAGGTGACATTTGCGGGATCTGCTGCTGCTGCGACAAGGTCCATCAATCGTGGCAAGAAGAGAATTCGCTGCGGATCTAGGTCCGTTTCTGCTTTCGTTGAATACACAAAGTGTATCTCTGGCGGGCGCAGTGGAGCGGGGATCCGTATTAGATACGAGAAGATTGATATGAGGGGACTGCATCGACATCAGCAATTTTCCAGGCCTGGCGTCCGCTGACTCTTACTTGATTCCCACGCCGCCAGCTATGAGTACCAATCGATCGATCTGCTTTGTGTCCAGATGAGGTGTTGGCCACTATAAGCGAAGATTACGAACGTAAGCAAGTGTCTCCAGACTATATCGACAACCTCCGAGAACAGAGAGCTGAACATGCGCTTGGCGGCATTGTGCCTTGCGTCTTTCGATATACTTACAGTGAAGCTGCCTCCGACCCTAACTGTGAGCTGACTGCCGATGATCTCTTCTGTGTCACGCCATAGAAATTGGGCGGGAGGATTAGAGCTGCGCTGGATTGCCAGCTCTAGGTATGGCGAGGAATGGCTCGAAGGCATCGCATCTTGAGGTGTCGATGTGATCGTGAAACCGCCAGCTTGCCGTACACCGGGTACGAATGTATCAAGCCACTGACCTGGTCTACGAGGACATGTCAGTACGAGTAATATATCGATCATGTGTAGTCTATCATCGCGAATTGTGAACTGTCAGGTACACTTACAAGAACTACTATTGCTAGTCAGTCTATTGAGAGGCATACAGGAAACCGTGACTTGGACTGTACCTTGATTGTATGCTGCTCGTCCACTGCTTTGAGCCGGATAACCCTGATAGTGTCGTTCACTGCTCTAATGTGCGACAACACAACTGGCTCTAGTTGATTCTCTCTAGGTTCTGCAGCGGTTCTCTCTGTGTGCGGCAATGAAGAGCGAATGCTAGCCATTCTTCTTACTTTCAATCCACGAAGTGACTTCGAAACCGCAGTCCTGCCAAAGTGCCGCGCCGTCGACATTGTCTACAGCTTTAACATGTCAAGGATGGTCGAGCGATGAAGTGGCCCATGCCAGATCCTTGTCCTTGCCACCAGCGAACCCTGCCGAGGGATCTTGGCACCAATCTCAGACTCCGACGTCTGAATAACGAACCAGCCTTTCAAAAGTCGCCCAAAGATGGCACAGTGTCGTCACTGTCCCACGTAACCCACTCTCCGTCTTCTTCTCTGTATCGGAATCTCGAGCCCAGCTCAAGGCTCCTTGCCAGATCTTCTTTCTTCGCAACTACCCGTATCTCTTTCAACTTCGGGAAGACTGACTTGATCTGGATGAAAAGTCAGCAAATGGATAGCAGCAGCTGCTGCGCTTTCCACCCTCGGTCAACTCACCGTCTGTCTCCATGCGCGAAGCGGCAGCACATCGAAGAGCCAAAATCGCCGTGGCCAGCTGGGGTTCTTGGCAAATTGCCCGAGAACCACGATTGTCTCAATGTTACCTAGGAGCAAACCGTGAACATCAGCCTACTATCCCACCAGCGAAGTGATTGCATGCAGCACGTTCATGAATGAGCCCGAAGCATTTGCATGGCATTGACTCGACTTACACAATCTCTTGAGGAGCACACCATAGGTGTCGCCCAGTTTCTTCCGCAATTTCACCTCCCATGCAGCCGACTGGGAGATGCTCAGATTTTGGAATGGATTGACGGAGTAGGAGTAGTAGAGTCGCAGGAGAGAAAGCGACAGTGCATCGGTATCGAGTTGATGCACAAATGGGAGAATGTCTCCACGCGACGCAAGCGTACGATTGACCCGGCGCATCGATGTGTGTGGGTACAGATGTGCGCCTATCTGGTCAGCCAACTTGAGGCGCGCGTGCACCTCGCCATACACGAATTCGAAAGCTTCGAACCGAATTTGGCGACATGTGAGCAGAAGCGCGACTCGAGTCTTCTTGTGCTTGAACACACGTTGGCGTGCATTCAAGCGAATGCACGATGTATCGGCGATATCTGCAAAGACATGAGAGTATATCAGGTTTCGTATCTCGCCCGGAAGGGTGAGGAAGTGATGAGGCATGGCTGTTCTGTTGCGTATGGATGCGGAGGGAAGATGGCGGAGGGAAGACGGAGGGAAGATGGCGGAGGGAAGATGGCGGAGGCCTTTTAAAGGACAAGTTGCACGGCGGGTTGCATGAGCTATGGAGGTTCGAAGTGAACGGTGGATGGATTAAGAATCTTCACTTGCGCAAAGGACAAAGCTCACCCAGGCAATGTGAAAGAAATTCACCTAGGACACAAGCCTTTGAAGCTCACTTGAAGATGCCATACCATCTTCTCACTTGCAACCTTTTGCTCAAGTTCATCATCAGCACGCAATCGGCAGCGACCATAGCAAGATGGCTCCGACTCAATTGCAGCGGGTCACTGCCGAGTTGCACAAGACAAGGGACGAGCTAACTGTCCTGAAGCGTGGCCATGGTTTGCGTAGCCCACTCTCTGCAGCGCCAATGTAAGCAAATCTAGCAGAGTCCCAATTCGCAGCGCTAATGTCCAATAAAGTATCGGAAATCATATCTTCTTGTTATTCGTTGGGCCAGAATATCATCTCCTGACAATTCACACGCACCTTCTGCAAAAGGCCACACTCGACTTACTTACCACACTGACTCAACCTGGCACTTTCGCTCACCTACCCAATGAGAGCCCAGAACTGATGGTCCTGTACCGCGCCTACCTTTATACTGGCAAAATCTTTAGTCAATACGGTGAGGACGATGTGGATGTCCCCGACGATGGCGAGTCAGAAGCACATAACGATCGAGAATGGATACGTCTTGCCGACCTCTACTGGGTGGCCGCCGAACTTCGGGACGAAGTCTTTGGAAACAAATGTATAGACGCTCTCATCGAGAAGTGCAGCCTGAGCGACCGCTTTCCCACCGGCATGGCCACAGAGATCTATGAGAGATTGAAGCCCAGCGATGGCCCACGAGCAGGTGCCGGTGAGGCTGAGAAGCTCCGCAAGCTCTATGTCGATTTCCATGTTTGGGGAATGCAAGGTGCGTTCACTTCGACTGTGCGATATGGTCTAAGCTGTGCTAATCATTTCTCAGGCTCGGGTATACATGCGCCACACGATGATGCACACGGACCAGCACAACTTCATCGCGACGTCTCTCGGGGCATTGCAAAGGCTAGACCAGGTATAGATGAGCAGGACATCAAAGCTCCGTGGGAAATCACCTCTAGACGATGTCTCAATTACCATACCCATCGGTACACGCACCACTGTGGAGTGGAAGTCATTGACCTCACCGAGGCTTGAGAAGCTGGATGGCCCAGGAAAGCGACCCCATCGAAGCAGCGTACAAATAGCAAGACCTATGGAGGCAACATGCTTGGCAGCGGAAGACTAAACATTGCGAGGACTTGTTGAGAAGATATATGCAGGCTCACATGCTGTTGCTGGGTCAAATGTACATGAGACCGTAGAGAGTTTGTTCATCTCACTCAACATGACGGGACGGGTGCTTGCAGGTAGTTGACCTGTGAACTTTTGTCAGACTGGAGCCACCATTTCGTTGAAACAGGCACTCCAGCAAACAGGTAGCAAATTAGCCTGCCTATAGAAGGACGCTCTTCAGTGTGAGAGCAGGTGTTCAACACATTCCCGGCCGCTTCAGCAAAGACCATGACATGTAGGCTGCAGAGATGCGGTACGACAAGCAAAAACCGAGCAGACTTCCAACATGTAGACTGTCGGGTGAAATGGACGATCTTTCGCTGATGGAAAGCAACGTCACTCCACGTTGCCTGTTTTACAAGTCGAGAGGCTGATTTTGGGCCTTCAGCGTCACCAGTGTGACATTTTTCGCATTTCAGCCCTAGGCTATGTATAACGAATCGACATCGGAGTCTCAGGTAGAAGCATGCGTACTTTTTCCACGGCTGTTTTCGAGCTCGGGTCCAGATCCTTTGTGGCCTGAATATCTATAGATGTGAGGCCGTACAAGGCTTCACAAAGACCTCATCAGTACATGTGCTGTATGATGACTTCTTGTGTTGTCCGTTGACGCAGACGCGTCAGTAGTCTGGATACGCGTTCATGTCAGGATTTCCTCACTCACTCGACACAGTCTGACCAGATGCAACTCTACGCGTGTATGTACGACCAGCATCCAGCCGGCACTGAAATCCAATCTCTCCGAGTGGAAGCGCCCGGCCGCAAAGGAGGATTTCGCGTGCATGATGATCCTGGTCACCTATTGGAGGCCCAGCGCTTATTATATTAGAGCTATTCGCTTGTCAGCCCTCCCTCCGCTCGTGTAACAAAACGACGCCTACGGTTGGCAGAAGTGGCGGGCAGGCGCCTACACAACCCTTTGCATACTTAGCCATACTATGATATGGTGCCATGCGCCCACAGCTCTCTACTTATGAACCTGTACTAGCGTATCCCAATCTGCAGCTGGCTTTGTAGACCGCACTCTGCTGTAGACTCTCCTCTCAACCTCACCTCTACATCTCACGGCCGGTGGTATGCTGCGGGTTCTATCAACAACGGCAGTATGACGAGCTTTCTTTTCGCCTTCCTGGCCCTCCTCGGACTCGGCTGTGCCGCGAATCCTGACGAGGCAAAACAGGCCGGTATCGATGACCAGGCCAAAGCAGCTTATTTCGTTCTGGCGAGCTCGGGTTACGTCTTCGCCTTGAATGTGGCGGCAAATGGAGATGTCTACTACCACATGAACGCGCCTTCGTCACACTCCTGGATGGGCGTGGGCTTCGGCAGTAGCATGGACAATGCTCGAATGCTGATTTCTTATCTTGGCTCGGATGGTCATACTCTTGTCAATACATGCCGAATGTCTAAAGGCCACTCGGAGCCTGAATGGGATTCTGATGTTGTGATTGAGGGAGTCTATAACGACACTTATGCGCCCTACTCGAATACTCTCAGTCCAGACGGAATCATGATCGCCCACGCCATTTGTCGGAACTGCACGCAATGGGCGACTGGCGGCCTTGACACATCCAGCACGACACAGCCTTTTATATTTGCACTGGGACCGAACACCACCATAAACGATGACTCTCCCAATGCACCACTGCGGCTTCACGAGTTTCATGGCACATTTCAACTAGACATGACAGTTGCCACCAATTTCAGTGGATCCCATGGGCGAGTTCCAGCACCGCAGGATCCAGGGCTGCAAGTTGGAGACTCATTCTGGGCCTTTGCGAATTATATGTCTTCGAATGTCTACAAGACCGGCACCGATGCAGAGTGGGCTCAGACGGCACATGCGGTTTTTATGTGTCTGGCGTTCCTCCTGGTGTTCCCACTTGGCGCAATTTGCCTGAGACTGCTTCGTCGCGCAATGGTACATGCCGTTGTGCAGGTGTTCGGCCTTGGTCTGGTCCTTATAGGCTTTGGACTTGGCATCTATGCTTCAAAGCTCTACAACAAGGTAGGTCTGACGCTTGTCGGCCGTTCAAAGGAGATGCTGATGATTGTGCAGTCCAAAAGCTTTTCCTCGGCCCATCAAATCATTGGTCTGTTCGTATTTGCCGCACTGTTCTTGCAGGTTGGACTTGGCCTAAGCCATCATTTGATCTACATGCGAACCGCATCTCCAACGATATTGGGCAAGATTCATCGCTTCCTGGGCATTTGCATCCTAGTGCTTGGCATCGTCAACGGTGGCCTGGGACTAGATTTCGCAGGCAGTCCTAAGGTCGCGTACGGTGTCGTCGTGGCCATAATGGTGGTCATATTTGGCGTACTCTCCGCATGGGTACACATCTATGTGCAACGCCACGTGTATAAGCCGGAAAAGGAGCCATTCGCGAAACAGGACTATGGCTCTGAACCACCGACAGAATATGAAATGTCGTTCGCGACAATGGGACAGACTGGCTACGTTCAAACCCCTCGCACTCCTTTCTTTGGCCAAGCGAAATACACAGACGATCCTGAAGACTACCGGAGCTACGCGGCACGAGAAAATGAGCAAAGAGGACGTCAGGAGAGTCTCTATACAGACACGCCAGCCTCCGACAGAGAGAACCCATTCAAATCGAAATGGGAGGCTGTGCCGCTGCGATAGCATCAATGGACCATTTGCCACGTTTTTTTGTTCTTGTTTAGCGGCATCATCAGCATAGCGGTGGCGATCTGCAATTTTAGCGACATTGTACAGTTGATGACGAGACGAGCGAATGATACCCTACAGAAAGTCAGGTATTGATTAGACGATTCTTGTGCCACCAATCCAAATCTCGTCGTGCGTACTAAGCATCTATCTTTGGGGGCCCTGCATGTAGCCCACATGGCTGGGCGCTTAGGACAGACAGCATGGTGAAGTTGGTCTCAATCGATTGGCCCTTCTGCACAATCGTACATACGGAATCACATTGAGCTGTCGTTTCGCGTCGAAGCGATCAATACGATTTCCGAGCTGCGGTGAGGATGATGACATTGCTGATGTTTGTGTCGTTGGATGTGGGTGGTAGAAGTTGGCGGCCGCAAGCAAAGGGCTTGGGCTTGGCAAGCCTGTCCCGCATCGAGGATTCGAGGCAGCGACTCTTCACTGTTCACATGTATGATTGACGAATAACGAATAACGATGATACGGAGCGCATGAGCATGGGATGTTGTTTGATCGCGGAAGGTGTTTAAAAAAGATTCACGCGATTTCCACCAGAGGTCATGGCGCAGGTACCCGAGCAGACGCTGCAGTGGCTATATAACGCTCTTCATGTGAGTTGCTAGCTTGCCTTCACTTACGAGACAGAGCGCATGGCATTCTGATATTGCTTTAGGAATACCAAGACCCTCAAAGGACATATTCAGATACTGCGCGAACCCTCTCCATATACCCCTCCTTGTTACCTGCCACCGAAGTCTACACACAAGACGATGGCACTTCGTCACTACTCCTGCGCCTTGCAGGCACAGTGCCTGCTGCCTTTCGAGGCACCACCTATCGATTTCCTGTGAAGATTTGGCTTCCACATGCATATCCATATGAGGCCCCGTCCGCATACGTGGTGCCGGGAAAAGAGATGGTCGTTCGGCCGGGCCAGCACGTTGGTGTTGATGGTCGCATCTATCATCCATACCTAAGAGATTGGAGCAGAATGTGGGACAGAGCTAATACCTCAGACTTCTTGCATCTTCTATCGCAGGTGTTCAGCCGCGAGCCTCCAGTGATCAGCAGAGCTCAACAGCAGCAATATCAGCAGCGGTCAAATGCGCCAGCACAGCGAGCACCAGCGCCTCCACAGCTACCTCCGAAGCGAGCTGTTGCTGATCTCGAGTCATCTCAACCCTCTAGTGTAGGGACGCCGCCGCCCTTACCGCCAAAGCCTGGCGATGAGTCCGCAGAAGTCAGGCGAGATGTCACTCGAGATGGCCCACCCCTGCCGCCTCTACCGCATGAAGTCACGCATCAACCGCGTTCATCCTCTCTCACGCAGACCACATATCGACCAATGCCCAGAACACCATCTCAGAATATTCCAGCTCCCTCACCAATGCAGCAGAATGGAAGGCCAATGGGTACTTCCCTTCCTCCATTCCAGCACGAGCAATCGCTGTCGCAACATCACCACTATCGAGCGAACCAAGATCGAAGTCCTGTCTCTCCTGTGTCACCAATCAATGGCGTGTCAGAATTGCCTGGGAACAAGTACGTTCGGCCAGCCCCTTTGCCGCAACCTCAATTCCAACTACCTGGTAAACAGCCCACACAGCAGCCAACGCCTTATTACCCTCATCGAGATCCGTCATCTCATGAACAGCATTACTCTCAGATACCCCATCAACATCCTTCGCAGCAGGGCTGGCATCAAAACCAAATGCAATATCAGCAGCGGCCAAAGGAGAAACAAGCTGCGCCAGATCTGCTGACCGATCCATTTGATGTGGCCATCCCAGCATCCGGCCCTTCGCTCCCAGCGCCTCCCATCCCGCCAAATCCAGAAAAGGAGCATCTCCTTCAGGCTGTATCAACGTCCCTCGTGCAACAGGCACAGCAGAAAGTCAACCAAAACCTTTCAGCCATTGCGCCGCTTCATGCCCAGGAGTACGCTTTGCGGATGGCACAGGATCGCTTGGAAGGGGAGGTCAGACAATTAGAACAACTTGACCAAGCTATTTCAATCAACGAATCGATCCTGCATCGAAGTATACAAGACTGCGACCGGACTATCGCTACAGCGCGATCAAAGAAGCAGCCTCCGATCGATGAAGTGTTGCTCGCGCCCACCATGGTCGCAAACCAGCTTTGGAATCTGTGCGCCGAAGAAGCGGCGTGTCGAGAAGCAATGTACTTCCTTCAGAAAGCTGTTGATCGTGGTCGAATAAGCGGGGACGTGTTTGTGCGACAGATGCGGAACCTGGGACGCGAGTGCTTCTTGAAAATGGCTCAAGCAAGAAAGTGCGCGCAGGGCATGGGCTTAGACACTCCCCATGCCACCAGATAGTCACAGATATATACACCAAGACGAATCTTGAAGCTACAACAAAGAGCTCGATTCACGAGCTTTCCTTGATGATCTGATTCAATGTCTTAACGTACTCATCAACCTCTCTAGCCCCTTCCAGAGTGATATCCCTCCTCTTGCCTTCAAACACTATATACGGCACGCTATCAACCCCATTCCCAGCCTGCTCCCTTATCATCATTTTCACATCCGCCAACCCCTCCTCTTCATCCTCCAAGAACTTCCTCACATCCCCCTCCTCAATCCCCGCCTCTTTCGCCGCCGCCACCAACGTCTCATCACTACTCGGATGCCACTCCCCCTCAAAATACAACCGATACAACCCCCCCACAATCCTCCCCGCCGTCTCCGTCCCTTTCGTCGCCTGATAATGCTGAATCACCCGATGCGCCGGCAAAGTATTCGCCACGACGCCCCCGAACTGGAACTCTATGTCTTCGGCTTCCCCGTACCTGCGCATTGCGGCTTCGTACAGCGCGAGTTTCGCGTCCGAGTCGTCGTAGCGTGTTTTTTTATACCAGGATCTTTTGTCGGTGCCGGTTGTTGAGGCGGTGGGGTAGAGTTGGTAGGGTTTGTATTTGATTTTGAAGTGGACGGGGGAGTTTGGGGGGATTTGGGTGAGGGCTTTTTCTAGACGGCGTTTGGCGAGGTAGGTCCTTTTTTTTTATGGTGGTGAGGAGGGATTATTATTAGAAAGGGTGGGTTTTTTGGAGGTGATAGTGATGATGGTGTGGTCTATGCTTACCATGGGCAGATGGTGTCTAGAGTGAATGATATCTCGGCTTCGTAGGTCATGTTTTAGAGTAGATGAGTGTGCTTGTGTCCGATTGCTTTGTATTATGGAAAGTATTCTTGACGAGAATGTGGAATATTGAACACTTACTGTATGATGTGACGCACTCCGCAACCTCCATTGCTCCGCGATGCAAGATGATGATTCTAGATCGACAGAGACAGACCCTCGTCTCGAGATCCAGTGCCACATCGTCCACCGACATACACTTGCATATCGCGTGTAAATACGGACTCGCCTTCTTCCGAGAATTGAAGGTAGCTGTAAGATACATAGAGATGTCATTATTTAGTCACTTCTAGAACTGATCCAACTCTCAACTAATAGAACAAACGCTCGCGATGGCAAAGCCGTTGCGATTGGGGTATCTCCAAAGATCGGAAGCAGCGCCTTGCTCATGCCCAACATCCTCTCTATATTCACATTCAATCTACCCAAGGAAAAAAAAAGTGTTTCGTTCAAATCATAATTCCCATTCTTCTGGTGTTCTTCCTCCACTGTTGGTGCCAACATAGCTTCGATCTAGCGCCCAGATCCACTCGCCGCGCTCAGTGTCGTTGCGACATGCAAAAAGCCAGGCTTTGGTCGAGTATACAGCCCAGACTTCCATCCTAACATTGGGTCGCTGGAGCAGTTTGGCAACTTCGGGCTCGGCGTCGATACGGCTGTTTGTGAGGTTAATAGCATTGACCTCGTCTCCTTCTTTGGAATAGAGGTGTAAGAATGGGCGCCGTAGCTCAACATATGTTCGCACCCAATGTTGCCCAGAGACATCAGGACACAACAGCCAGCCAGCCTTGAGAATTTTGGGGGACTTCAGATGAGTCTCAGTGGTGGCGGCTAAAGGTAATTGTTCTTCGGCGCCATCACGACTGCCATTTGCAAAAGCGGCGCCGTTCTCGGGAGATTCCGTATTGGCTTGAAGCAGCATGATCTCACCAGGCGAAGTCGTGGTCGTCCAAAGGTCGAGGACTTTTTCCAAAATCTCCCGTTGCTTCTCGCTGATCTTGTCGCCTTCTGCAAGCTGGGCTTTCGCAGGCGGCGACAGTGCGCCAAAGGCTAGCACTCCCCGGGCTGCCTCGATCTCTGCAATGCGCCTCTGCCGCTTTCGCAGCTGCAGGAAATCCCTAATCAATGAGACGCCTCGAGGAGCCCAGCTCGAGAGCATTTCCTCTCCAGAAATGTACTCGCCTGTGGTATCCATACGCCACAAATCGCCAGCACGTTTTGCTTGGCTCGGTTTGAGGGTCACTGCGTAGTTTGAGGCAGTTGAATGGACGACTCGCTGATTGTAGAACAGCTGACCCAGAAGGGATTGCTGGCGGAACCACGCTCGAGGTCGTGTCTGCACTGCAAAGTCGAAGTCAAATTGCAAGGGATGTGTGATTCTCGGAGAGTGGACTTCCCACTTGAGCGTCAGCTGCACTTTGTACTTGTCCAAGGTAGGCCTGTCGAGTAGAGCAGAGCTATGGGCACTGGAATCCCACTGCGCGGTGAGTTTGACGTTTGTCGTGCCGTCTGAGTTATTGCGAATCACTGCAGGCGAGAGAAGCGAAAGCGGTACATCTGGCTGGGAGGTGTCTTCATCAGAAATCTTGCCCTCGCTGTCAAGCAGCCGTACCTTGCCAGCCTTGAGTCGGTCAACTTCCTTCCAAGGCAGACTGTCACCAGAGCTGTGTACCAGGCTTAGTACAATGCGTCTTTGCAATCCCTGATGCAACTGATACGCTCCTTGATCAAGGGTATCGTTCTGCACGACTTCGACCGGCTGATATGTACCGTCCTCGCTAATCTCCTGAATCTGCACGCGAGCGAACACATCGTGACGCTCGTCGCTATAGTACTCGTGCTCGGGTATCCTCGAGTGATTACGCTTGTTTCTTGGCTTGATGTTTGCGGCAACCGAGGCATCACGCATGTCGTCCCAACTAAGGAGCTTGTCGAGATGCATGGACGTCACCTGCGCAAATATGCTTACCCTAAGGCTGGCATCCTGCGGCGCGTTGAGAGGCAAGCTCATGCTATGCACGCTCTCAAATCGCACAGATGACTCGCCAAAGCCGCTGATCAGAGAAGTAGTGGTTGCACCGCCTTCCTCTGACACACCAGGGATGAATAGCTGTGCATGAACATTTGTGCCTTCTCTCTCAGCCCAGCCGACGAGATCGTGCATGACAACGTTGAACTTCAACGTGCTGCTCGGCGCTTCAGCCGAGCTCGGTTCGAGCGACAGGTGCACAACGCCGACGATATTGCAAGTATATGGTGAATAGACATCCAGCGTGAAGTCTTGCACCCTGCACTCGAAGACTGCAGCCAGTGGAATGTTTGCGTCTCCCACGCGTGTGTATTCTGGCATGCAATCCTCTTCAAATGGGTTGCCAACCTGGAAGTGCTGCATGTACTCTGGACGATCCAGGTACTGCACCATCTGTCGCATGGCCTTCACTCGCTTGTGTAACTTCTGGACAGACCATAGATGGATCACATTGCTGTGGAAGTCGATGACTCTGACGCCAAGGCATGGCTTCGGTGTTGCTTCCAGGTCGGGGTCGTTGCTTTCTTCGGTAGAAATGCCATTCAGAACCAAATCGTAGGAAGACCCAAACGTGTGGCCGACGTCGACGATCGTGAATTGAAAGACGACGTTGCGTTCCATCTGCTGGCTCATCACCTGTGCCTCTTTCAAAGTTGACGCGTTCCGCAGTGCAGCGGCAGCCATCGCGACGTATCGATGCTGTCTCCAGTGATTAAGGACGTATCTGGCGAGCCAGATCTCGCGCTCGCTCAATTCAAGCTTTCCGTGGCTCTTCCTTCTCGGCTTCGGAGGCGAGCGCAACTCCTTGAGCTTACGGTCGAACTCTTTCTTCTGCTGGGACAACTGCTTCTGCATTTGCTCTTTCATTTCCTGCAGAGAGGCCTCCATCTTGGCCTTCTCTGTCCGCAACTCTGCGATCTCGACGTTTCCTTCCTCGGCATTCTGCAACTTCTGCTGGTATTCATCTTTCTGCTTCTCTAGCTGCTCTTGCATCTCTTCCCGGACCTGTTTCAGGCGGTCTTCATCTTCAGACTGCTGCGGCGTGGAAGGAATCGTCAGTGCCGTGTCCAACGAGAAGTTGTCCAGAGTGCCGTTGCTGAGATACTTCTCTCGCACTGGGTGAGAGGACACCGATTCATTGTCAGTATCAGCACCGTTGCTATCAAAAAGCATGGATCCAGGCCTTGCTTTGCGGACCGCTCGCACGCGTTGTAGATCGTCGAACAGGACGTCAAGCTGATCGTCGGTCAAGTCAGATATCTTCTGGTCCGGCCCTAGCGACGAGGAAATGGCTTCTTTTCGTGCAAAAGCCCAATCACTATCACGTCCATGCGTGCGCCACGGAGCAGGAGATTCACTTCCGGGACTGCCGACATCGCCATCCATTTCAGACATGGCTCGACTAACACTACTTTCGGTCCGCTCATGGAAAGGAGGCCGCGGCGAAGGAGAGTCAAGCTGATCGGCTGTCACGGAGTATTTGAGCAGACTACCTTGTTCGGCTCTTTCCTCTCGTGCTTCTTGGGGATGGTTGAAACGGAAAATGTGAAAATCACCAAGGATCACACGGTTGCCCGATCGCAATCGCTTTGGCGCCTCAATGCGAATGCCATTCACCATGATTGCCGCACCGTCTTTTGGCACCACTGTCACAACGCCGTCGACATTCTCGAATGTGCAGTGGTCGTGAAGGATCTTGGAGCCATTCAATCGGATGTCGACAGAGGTCTGGCCATTCGCGTCGCCGTTGACTTCGTCGTCCGCTTCTCTGTTTGCGTCGGCTCCTCCACCTTCCAGTTGTTCGGCCTCAATGTTACCAACAGTTGTAGTTCCGGGCTTGAGGTTGTAGACAAGACATTCGGCGAGCAATGGATCATCACTGAGATTGACTAAATGAGGCATCTTTTTCGGCGTGGACAGCCCGACGAAGCCTTTCTCTATGCTGATACCAAGTTCCTCCAGAGCTGCTTCTCGCTCCTTGTGGATCTGTTCTGTCATGTTGAGCTTTTCTTCCCACGTCTGGTTCAAATCTTTGTAGAGCTTCTCGGACTGCGCTAATTGCTCCTGGATCTCGGCTTTGGACACTTTCCTGACCGTGCCATCTGCGCTTGTGAAGCTAACAATTTGTTTGTCGAGAGGAGTGTCTGGACTGTACTGCTCTTCAGCAACACCACCACCCGTACTGAGTTTTGAGCGCAATTGAGCAAGCTCCTCTTTCAGTTCCCGAATCATGCGTGCGTTCGGATCTTCATTGACAACTGCATGGTTCTTGATACGCTTGGCTGAGTCGGCGTAGCGAAGCGTAGACAGTGTCTCTTCGAAATTGATGTCTGCTGGCGAGATAGCGGCTATCATAGCCGTCAAACTGTTTCCTCCCAGACTGTCCTTCAAGAGCCACGTCAAGACAGAATCTCGATACGGCACTTGGGCGCCCTTCTTAGCCTTGTTCGTGCTTGCATCGGCAAGGGCTGCGATGACACGTCCAAGGGTCGACAAGGATCTATTGATCTCGGCTCCTTCCTTCAGCCTTGCACCGGTGGCTCCAGTGCTGGTAGCACGTTCAGAACCTGCCAAGTCGACCAAGCTGATCTTTGCGACTTTTTCGGAATCCATGTTCGTCTCCACATCGTGCCGTCTCTGAGTCAGTGTCAAGGTGAATACCGCGTGCGATCGCGAAGATGTCTCATTCATGTTCGTTGCCGCTACCGTTCGGGCTTTGTTACCCTCGTCCATCAGATGATCGATTTCCGCAAAACTTCGCACCACAAGTTTGGCGAGATCTTCCACGTAAGGACCTGTCGAGGGATGTTCTCTGACTTTGAGATTGCCCTTGTTGCTCGGATTCAGAAGATCTCGCACGCGCTCGTTGTAGATTTCGAGGTATGAGACTTCGACGGTGCTGGTGAGGTTCTTATCCTTTTCGGTTATGCCGTCGATCCTTTCAAACATGTCTCTGCAGATGCGCGGGATGACACCTTCCTCTTCGCCATATCCCATCATGCTGTAACTTTTTCCTGAACCCGTCTGGCCATAGGCGAAGATGCAGTTGTTGTAGCCCTGAAAGGCATTGTCCAGAAGGGGCTTGCCCAAGTCTGTGAAGACATCTTCTTGCCCAGCAAAGTGCGAATCCTCCTTGTTGAAGGACCAATATGACTTGTCGAAGGCGAAGGTTTTCGTGCCCTCGAGCGCTGCCTTGACGGGCTTGCTCTTGCCATCGGGGGGCGGAGGGGTGAGAATGGTTTGCGCATCTTTCATAGACACAATGCATTTCGCGTTGCGACCGGTCTCTCGATTGTTGA
The DNA here is from genome assembly GCA_001578235.1 of Pseudocercospora eumusae. Taxonomy (NCBI): domain Eukaryota; kingdom Fungi; phylum Ascomycota; class Dothideomycetes; order Mycosphaerellales; family Mycosphaerellaceae; genus Pseudocercospora; species Pseudocercospora eumusae. The sequence continues at coordinate 163,782 of LFZN01000029.1, read as the reverse complement.
AGGGCCTCACTCGAACGACAACTTTGATGTTGCCGCTCGGAGGCCCGCCGGACGCCATGTTGGCGTGTGCTGGGTGGTGGTGGAGGTGTGGGTGGAGGCGGAGGTGTAGGTGGAGGTGTACACAGGACTATGGTAGTTCTGCGTGGTGCAGACTCGGGCGTGGAGGCCTCGAGAAGTGGCATTAATTCGAGGATCAGGACGCGTCTACCGTCATATTAGTAGTCAACCGCGGAACCCTGTGTCTGTCGCACCCAGCAGTCAGAAGTCGCTGCCCAAACACGCGGCTGACCCCAAATTATGTCCTTATCCATCTCTATACAGACAACCACGAACTCGGGTCAAACTGAGGCGTGATGGCAGAAAACGACATGTGGCGTCCGCCTGCAAATCGACTGATGAGCAGTCTTGACAGATCCTTCTTCCAGCGCACCATAGAGCTCCGTGCTGCCAGAGTTTTCCAAAACCAGAACATCTTCAAAGTCAGGAGGTAAGACTCTCCATATGATATCTGATATCTGCATCAATCGAGGTGCGCGCTGACACCTAACAGTGCACTGGAGAAGAGCAAAGATGCCTTGACAAGAGAAAGACTGGGCAGCGTTCAGCCCGACCCAGATGTCGAGCGAGCAAAGGCTGGCATGAAATGTATTTTGCTCAGACCTGAAATAGCTACCAACTACTCTTCCGTTGTGACCGAGCTAGCTCAGCAGGGTCTCATATCCATCATTCCATACCAGCTCAAACTTGACTACCACTACTGGACTTACCACGACATCATGTCCTCAATACTGCCCGAAGACGAGCAAGGTGAGATTCCCTCCGGCTTTTCACAGGTCGGCCACGTAGCCCACCTGAATCTGCGCGACGAATACATCAAGTACAAAAATATCATTGCCGAGATCCTCATCGACAAGAACCCGGGCGTTCGTACAGTCATCAATAAGATTGACGACGTTGGCGAAGAGAACGAGTATCGAACCTTCAAGTACGAAGTTCTTGCCGGCCCGGACGACTTGAACGTGACAATTTCGGAGGAGAATTGTACTTTCAAATTCGACTACAGCAAGGTGTATTGGAACAGCCGACTCAACACAGAGCACAGACGGCTCGTCAGTAGCTTCGCCGAAGGCGAGGCTGTCTGCGATGTCATGGCAGGAATCGGTCCATTTGCCGTGCCTGCTGGCAAGAAGCGTATTTTCGTGTGGGCGAATGACTTGAACCCGGACAGCTACACGAGTATGCTCGATGCGATCAAAAGAAACAAAGTTCAGGACTATGTTCGGCCATTCAACGAAGACGGCAGGACCTTCATTCGCACTGCAGTCGCCGAGCTCGCCAAGACAGATCATGCTGTCGACATCATGTCGAAACCATCGCGCAAGGACAAGGACAAGCACGCCAAGGCAGAAGTTCTCGAGACCATCAAGCAGCCAAGAACGTTTCAGCACTTCGTCATGAACCTGCCCGCTACCGCTACAACATTTCTGCCAAGCTTCATTGGTCTTTACCCACCTTCTGTACGCGAGATGCTCCCTGCCGACGCCAAGATGCCTCTGATCCACGTATACTGCTTCAGCACCAAGAGCGACGACAATGTAGAGGAGGGATACAAAATATGCAAGGAGCTTAGCGATCAACTGCAGTGCGACATGAAGCCAGGCAAAATCTCTGAAGGCAAGGTCGAGATTCATGATGTGCGGGATGTGGCTCCGAAGAAGAGGATGTTTTGTGCTAGCTTTCGCCTGCCTGAAGAAGTGGCCCTCCGAGACGCAACGCGATGAGCAAGCTATCCTCGCAACGGTCGCAAGTTTTTTTGATCCTACGGCCGCACGCAGCGACTTGGAAGCGTGCTTTAGCGAGAGGAATCCGCAGCTCTTTCCAAAACTCACAACATGGCAACACCAAGGAACGCCCTGCCCTCGAGGTTCAACGGCGCGACCACTCGTTTTCTTCTCCAGTGATTTTGGCAAAGGCATTGCCCTCGAAGCTCTCAGTCGCGGTCATAGCCACTTCGCGTAAATCCTCTAAGCTCGCCGACTCGAAAGAGAAAAGAGCTGCCACAACGGAACTGGACGTAACACGCCCACTTCCAGAAATCCAAAAAACACCGTCGCAGAAGCCCACAAAGTGTATAGCCATTTCGACGTCCTCATCAACGCCACAGGCTAAATTCTCGAGGGCGCAGTAGAAGAAGCCTACGATTCCTTCAACACAAACGTCTCCAGCGTCATCAAACGCCTTACATGCGTCAACGACATTCCGGCACTAGTTACAGCTCCCTTCAACTCCGTGGAGAGTTGGTGTTTAACATGGCGGTCAAATGGGCCACACCTAAGCGGAATCAGCGACTCGAGCCGAAAGACTTCGACATCGACATCGAACCAGGATCTTTCCGTACAGGTTTCCCGAACCCGGGAGCAAGACAGTTTGCCGAGAAGAGGTTGAAGGAGTTACGATGAGACGTCTGTGGGCGCAGTGAGAATGCACAGAATAACAACCAGTTGGGAGGTGTCGAGAAAGGTTGCAAGGTGACCGTAGGGTGGGAAGGGAGCGCCGTTGAGATTGGTTCTTGGAAGCGATGCTTGTCAAATGATCAGGCGTACCATTGCTCTTCTGGAGAAATGGAAGGATGTCGCCTGCAGTACTGGCTCTTCACATGCCCCATGCTGGCTCCGAGACATGACACAGAGTCACATGTAGGATGAAAGCGAGGAGAAGATTTTTCTTAGTTTGGGAACATGTGTAGAAAGGCAGTCGGATTTCATCAAGCTCCATTTTCCATTCCCAAGTGCGATGCGCCAATGCTGTGAAACTTAACATCAGTATTTACAGGTACATCACAGTATACACTCCTATGGTCTCTCTTGTCTGAGCTCACGAGTTCTTGTTCAAACAGCACTTTAGACTCGATATCTGATGGTCTTGCCGATGCTGTCGAGAATGCTGCTGAAGAAACCACCACTGCTTGAGGAGTCCGACGCAGATGGCCATGGACCTGAAGAGAGATATCGATCAGTAATATACAACAAGAAGTCTCCACTACCGATTTCACTTACCTTTGCTTGCCTTATCCGCGACCAGCGCAATCAATGCAGCGCCCACGCCACTGCCGTCCTTGGCAATACCGATGCGGATCTTCTTCTCACCCTGAGGTCCAATCTCTGGGATATCTCTTAGAGCCTCGCGGATGTACTCCTCGAATCGTGGGTAAAACTCCACGAGCGAGCCATCTACACCAATATCTACAACATCGTCTTCATTGACGTCCAGAGTGGCGTTGTCGGTAGTGGAGATTTCGGCTGGCTTCTTCAGCTTCTCTGTCGCAATCACCACTGCAGCTATGGCAACAGCAGAAAGGCGTGCGGCTCGCTTGCCAATAGCGGATGCGATGAGTCGCACTGCCTCTGCGTCTTCTGCAGAAGCCGCTGTAACTCCAAGCTCGCTGTCAAGAGCCTGCCTTGTGATCTTCAAGCCCTGGCTGCTGTCTCCAGAGGTTGTGGAGAGGAAGCTAGTGTCTAGTCCCCATTGCTTGAAGAGATTCGAGTTTGGATCCACGTTGGTCGTGCTGTGGACGTCGTTCTGGTTGGAGTGTTCGTCTGTGAAGAGTGGCACAGCACTGTCCTTCATCAAGCTCACCAATGCTCTCCGCAAGATCTCGCCCAAGAACATGCCGGACACGCGCTTCTCGAACATCTGGATCCCGGGATTCACCGATTCTCTGTCCAAGTCGTGGTCGTACGGCGTGTTCGGTAAGACAGAAAGACCATTGTCGAAGCTACCCCATTCAGTGTTGATGATCATTTCACCCGTGCTATCGTCAATCTCGCCAGCCGCAGCTCCTTGCTTCTTCAACTTGGTGACCTTGTCTAGCTTCTCCACATATGCACCATTTGTACCAGTTCCGAAAATGGCTCCAAGAAGAGTTCCCGTCTTGCCTGGACTGGTGTAAGATCGTGCCATCAATGTGCCGACCGTATCGTTCACCAACGCTGCCACTCTGACGGGCAGTCCAAGCGCATCAATTTCTTTCTGGAGCAGAGCACACACATCCTGACCTACTGTCTCTTGAATGTCAAAGCCCTTGGTCCATCGAATGAGGGTTCCTTTGTTAATGCCAACTTGCTGGACAGGGAAAGAAAAGGTGAATCCCAAGCTGAAGATCTCTTCTTCCCTGTACCCACGGAAGGAAGAACCCCTTCTTTCCTTGTGACTTGAGTAATGATCACCGTGGTGGGTCTTGAGGAACAGCTCGATCTGCTTAGCCAAGAAAGAGAAAAGCTCATGACTAGTCTTGGCGACCATCAGGTCTTTGGGAATGGCGACCTTGCTCTGGGTCAAGCTGAATGTGCTATTGCCATGGAGCTGAATTGAGCAGACTCGAAAATTCGTTCCGCCCAAGTCCACAGCCATGTAGAGACCCTTCTCGGTACCATTGGGCACAGCAGTCACATATGTCGGAATTTGAGACATGGTGGCTCCAGTCTTCTGCAAACCTTCGTCCATTTGGCGAATGAATTCCTTGACACCACGATTGACATCTTCCTTGCTATACTCAAACTCTGCGGCAACCCGCTCGGCTGCTGCTGCCAAGGCCATGCTGTGCGGACTTTTATGGTATAGGCTTCCTGAGACGTGCTGGGGAGCTCTACAGTACAACTCCTGGACGAATGGGTTTGGCGATGGACAGGAAGGCGGCGGTTGGGGCGAGTAGGCGGAGCGAAAGAAGACGGACGGATCGCGCGGTAAGATGAAGTGTAAGACTACTACAAGAAAGATGCTGAAGCAAAGCAGTAGTGTCGAGGGGGAACGAAGTCTGTCTCGCGTACGAGCAACAAAGGACTGCTTATGCCGAAGCTCGCGGAGGAACGGGAGCTCTTCTGTGCCTTCGAGTGCGCTTTGCTTTTGCTGGAGACTCAATCGAAGTGCCTCAGAAGGCCGAGTCGGGCTGGAGTAGGAGCGGTGGAGGAGGCGGTGGTGGTGGTGGCGGTGGCGGTGGTGTTGCTGTTGGGATGCCAGCGTGAGCGTGAGCGTGTAGTGTTTGAAGAGGACGTGAAAAGTGTGGATGTCGGGTGGAGCAATTACATATAGCACTATAGCGTTCCGAGTGTCTTAGCACCAGACATTAGCGACTTGATGACCTCTCCCCGCCCTCGATCGTGCTGTGGCTTCCATGCATGCCTGCACTTCACGTGGCCCGTTGCATGCATTACCGTTGCTACTCTTCCGTCCGCTTCCCATGTCACACTCACTTACTACAACATACATCTCGCTCTGTTCAGCTCTCATTATTGATTATTGCCCATAACTATCTGCCACTGACATCGCCATCACGCCGCCCAGCACTCGAATCGAAGGTTTGGAGAGCATCACTGGAGAAACCCATGCTAGCCGCGGTGCTTTCGCGGCGACGGCAAGGTGCATACCCGATCCTGCCGCATCTTGCGGCTCAACCTTCAATGACTTCGCTCGCAAGACTTTCGACTGGACGCGAAAATTGAACTGGCATTGCAACATTCCGTCACCGTCAGACCTACAGCGAAAAGCAGCGCTTCAGACTCGGCCAAAGTCCATGACACAAGATCGATCTCATGTGTCTGCTCTTGTTGCGAGGCATCTACATCTCAGGAAATCGCAGCGTGAACGATAGCCTATCTGGAGCTGAAGCCATGGGGAACCTGACAGAGACCTCGATATTGTCCAAGTTGACAATGTGCAAAATCATGCGGAGAGGAGATTTCGTGGCAGTATGCTGACATATTCTAGCACAGGATACTGAGCCAAGCAGACACCTTCATGCTCGCAAAATCCGCGCGATATGAACGTCGCAGGAGCACGAGGTGAACCGCCAGTTACCGACTGCAAAGGCTGCTTTTCCTCCGATTCTGACATCGATCTCGAGTGATCTGTATCGTTCTCCGGGTCCGACGCAGCCAAATGTTGAAGCTCATTTCCTCTGGCTCGCTTGTGATTCCACGTCCTCCTGGCTGGCCCGACTGTCTCATGGTAAGTCAGCAGTCCGGGCTGCTTGCAGTCATGGAAAATTGCTTCTCCTTTTGCATTGACGTAAGTACTGAACTTTACGTCCACATCTGGGTCCAGGTCGTGCAGCTCAAAGGCCACATCCGCGAGATCGCCCAGCATGATCCCTTGCCTAGTGTCCCAAGACACAGAAGCCTTCTCATATCGCAACTCCGAGCTGTACTGACCCAGCTGTCCCTTATCAAGCGCTGATCTAAACTGCTTCCAACTCTCAACATGCACCGTCACACTACTCGTTCTTTCAATGCTCAATAAAAGCATTCTCCAGCTCCCGTGCTGGGACCTCATCGGCCAGCAGCAAGCTCAGACTTGCGCATCCGAACCAGAGTATACGTCTCCTGTTGTTCTCTTCCGAGGGGATAACTCCAACGATACCCGATATCTTCAAATGGCTGGAATGAGAGCGGAAACCTCGACGATTCCCGTGACGACTCAAGCACCATACGAAACTTGGCCTGCAGTACTGATGACGATCGCAGAACGCTCTAAAAAAGCCGAGTTGACGTGTGCAACGTGAAGTAGTTCGATGGGCGAAAGGTAGGACATAAAGCGTTCTAGAAGCTCATACGCGCCTACAATCCGTGCGGCCGTAAAGTGGGCAAGAAAACCACGACCTCGCCCGGACCATGGTCGCTTCATGTCCACAGTCTACTGGTATGGAGTATGACCCGCAGCAAAATGGTCCTTCTCTTCACAAATCCTTCGCAGTCTCCTTCGTTCACGCGACTCGTCCCTCGTAAGTCCCGGACGAGGATGAACAGGATCTTCTTCGATCGAACGGCGTCTCGTGCTTCGACCTCTTCTCGGCGATCTTCTGGAACTGGAATCCCTTCGTCCGTCGTAGCCTTTCGCCTGCTTCTTGTTATGCTGATGTATGATTCCCTTCGCGGCCATCAACACGCCGAAGAGAACGACAATGGCAATTTCCCTCTTGCCGGGATTCTCGAGCGACACCATATTTCCGTAGAAAAGGAGGGAAAGCGTGCAAGTCGCAGATGTCACTGGAGGAGATGTCCGAACTTATCTCTGACCCATTTCGAAACTGGAACGACATCATTTGTCGATCTATGTTTGGGCTTGAACGGCCTTTTGCTTGGAGTTGGCCAAAGGTTGGTATCGACAGGGGAATTGAGTTGGCGCTCCCGTGTCAGCTGTTCATTTCTGCAACCAGGGAAAGCAAGGAAGCTAGTCACGTTGCAGCATTGAGATTGGGGTGGAGTCGGTCACTAATAGCTTTCGTTGATGAAATAATAATGAAGGACCCATCAATAATGAACTGGCTGCTACCAATGCTCGAAGCGTAAAGCTCGAATCGTGGCTAAAGTTCCCCATCAACGCCACAACACCGACGCTAAACGATCCGATGGATATCTCTTGCAACTTGCGAACCAAATGGTGATTTACCCCCAAAAAAGCTGATATGCTTTCAGACCTCTCTCCAGCCACCATTCACTGGCTTTCGACCGGGTGTCAAAGCTGGAGGTGTAAGTGGGCTTGCCATCGGCACTTCAGTGTGATACTCGTATGATGGTGCTGTGCTCGGCTCATACGCGTTGGACGGAGCATATGACGGCTGTTGCGCACGATCGTAATATTCTGCAGTCGTTGGTGCGTAGGAGAGCGGAGAAGCTCGGCCTGCAGTGTGGAAGCCACCCGCCATTGGGCTCCTGTACTGATTTGGCGAGACTGGACTCATGAAGCTGTTCGGAGAGTATAGCTCGGCAGGATTGTTGTTATATGTGTTTTGAGCGCCATAGGGTGATGGCGGTGCCTGCTCATGTGGAGAAGGAGATGTTTGCGCTCCTGTGAAGTACCCGGTAGCATTGTGACTTCTGCCTTGATTGTCATATGGAGTTTGATTGCCATATGGACTTGCCGGGTAGTGTTGCGGCTGTTGCGTAGAGTATTGATTGTAGGGATTGGCATGCATGCCGCTAGCTCCTAAGTCGCCAGACTGCGCTGAATTGTATCGATCGGTGCCAAAATTGTCCTGACTATTGGCTACAAAAGCGTCTTGCTGATGTTCCGGGGATGTATGCGTAGGAGAAGTGTGATCCATCTTCTCAAGCTCAACTTCTTCATCCGATTCGACTCTTCTAGATTGGGCATTCTGCCAGCTAGGCATTGCAGGGAGAGCGTCCTCATTGAACTTTTTGCTCGGTGCGTCGAAGGTCGCTGTCGATGCGACAGGTGCGCCACGGTAGGCTCCACCAGCTCCGCCGGTCATATACGCTGGTGGCTGCATCGGAGGTGGTTGCTGGTACTGATAAGGCGTAGGTGGAGCTTGTTGGTATGCACCTCGATCTCGATTCCTTCCTCGGGGACTCGGGCAGCAAGCATTAAAACAGGACAAGCACCCACAGCAACATTGCAGCCCGCAGCACAAACAGCGTGCAAGACACCAGAGTATCGAGAGGACGATGAGCGAGGCGGCGACGATTCCTGCTATGACCGGCCATTTGCAGTATGAATGCGCCATGCAACCGTCCCAAGATGAGAGCGACTCATGGACGCCATCGACTGTGCTTCCGATGTCTCGCTGGGCGAGGAGAATCGCGGCGACTGGCATATTGGCTGACTTGCGGCTACTCGCCAGGAGCTGTTAAGACTTTGGCTGTACGGAGGACACAAATACTCGTCGTTGCTGTACAAGAGGGTTTCACACAGCGGGCCCCTATGTGAGCATTCCCCAGCCTCTTTCTAATCGTGTTTGTCGCGTGCTTGGGTTGAACGTTGCAGATAATGGCCCAATTACAGGCAGGCAACGTGCGCGGTGAGATGTAATGTTGTTGATATCATGGCGGAGACGACGCTTCGAGCCGAAACTGGGTTGTAAGTCGTGATGTCTGCACAGGAGTTGGAGATGCGATTGCAATGGCCAGCCATGAAACACGCTAGCTGTGCCCGTTTCGCGGACCGCACCGTGAAACGACTGCGGGGGCGGAAGGGTGCTACCTATATGCCCTCATCTCGTATACTCGACCACCTCACTACTTGGAGTTGGAATTGTCCGCGCAAGACCACACTGACCCGGCGTCTGCGTGGTACGCTTGAATGAGCTTCTGCAAAGCACCCCATGTGCCAGAAATGGTGCAGAAGCAACCTGCAACAAAAATGAACGACGCCCACATGGCGGCAGCGTACCATCGCTTGTTACGCTGGCTGCTATCGCCATGCCTTTCGTCATACCACCACATCATTGCATAAGGCTGCAGCACAATCAATGTTCCGAACAGTGCGCCTATCAACGAGACAAGGCTGGAGAATCCAGGGACAGCACTGGCGATGATGTAGGCGACAAGAACCACGCCCGAAGTGCAGCTGAACCACACTGTCCAATGCTGCCAAGTCTTGGAGTTTACGTGCCTGCTGCCGGCCAGGCAGCGGAGAAATATTGTCTTGGCAGGAACCTGTATGTATACGTTAGTGGCTGGGACATCGTGATTCTGAACTGGAGAATGACTTACATGACAGACAATCATTGACGTGATCACAAGCCCGGGCAGTCCAAGGCCGTATGCGACCTTCTTAATGAGATGGCCGGCAGATCCCAAGGCCGGCGATGTGACGTACGAGCCGCAGAAGTAGTAGACCATGATTCCGGTAATGGCATAGATGCTGAAGACGACCGACTGGCAGAGATACAGCGACTTGAAGTAGTCTTTCTTGACTCTCATCTCGGCGAAGATGGTGAAGAAGTATGGCGTGCCAGTGAAAGAGAAGATGATAGTCGACACAGCTGCCATGGCCTTAGGAAACGATGGGCTGGCGAATAACTTGTAATCTGACGACCATGGGCCGGTCTGGGGTGCGGCAGCTGGGCGCTGCAAAGATACCGCGATGGATACCGTGAACACTAGCCATGTCAGAACGAAGCTCCTTCCGATCTCGTCGAAGTATGTACTCACGGGACGAAAGGATGAACATCATAGCCATAGGAGCGAACCAACTGATCTGGGCGATCTTCGGAACAGATGCCAGACAGAAAGCGACAATGGCGGCCACGGCGATGAACGCAGCAGTACATGCTCCATGCTCGGATAGCGCGTTCAGGCACGTCGAGACCGACACTAAAGCAGAGCCTGCTGTAAAGATGTAGTCTATGTCAAGGTCAGTCTGCGTCCCTCGATGCAGAACATGCTCAAATCCATACACAGCATTAAACAGGCCAAGAAGATAAATTCCCCCGGGGCACCAAACATTTCTTTGCCAGCTTGATCGAGACTGAAGACCTTATCGTGCTTTAGGCAGAAATTGCCAGCAACATGGTTGGACCAAGTCGTCATACTCGCCACGATGAGCAGGACGAAGACGCCCGGTATGAGACCCAAAGTCTCGAAGGCGCCTGGAATCGAGAGAGCACCAATGCCTACTTGGGTCTTCATCATGAGAAACGCGGCCAACTTCCATCCAGTCTACAGCACAGACATTATCAGCACGGACTCGACTCGAATCTCGTCAAAGAGCTACCGCATCAAAGATGTCAAGTCTGGGAAGGCGAGCACACACCTTTTCATAATTGATCTCACCCTCTCCGAAGGTGGGGCTTACTATGGTCTTGCTCGACTCGGTCGTCCTAGAGCGCTGAGCCTCGAGAGTGACCATCTCTATAGAAACATTGGCATCTTGCTTGGAACCCTTCGAAGAAGCATCTTCAGAAGACATGTTGGTTATTGTGGATGTCGTTTCGCAGGCAGAGGAGTGGCGTGATTCTGGCCGTGAGAATTGTCTGGACAGTAATTCAGTATGAGGTAAAAAGATGAATGTAGGAAGAAGTGGGAAGCACGGTTATTTTTGAGCGTGCCAGTGCAATCCTCAGCAAGCCGACACTTTCTGCGTCTCTTGGCTAGTGCACAATGTCGCAACCCGCGCAACTAGCTCTAAGCATCCTTGAACTCTGTGGTCAGCGGTATCTCTGCTTCGGAGGGGAAACCGGTACCGCCGATCATGAGAAGTCGGATCTACCTCATCTGATCTCAGAATCGTTTCTGGTAGCATCCAAGCCCTGACATCGCTTTCATCACTCAGCCCATGCTCGACCGCGAAGATGGCTTCAGAGTCGAAATTCTCTACTGCGCAGAGGCATCGCGAGGCCCGGGGATCGACGTGTGCGCGAACTTCTGCTGACTTGCACCAGCGACTCTGGACGAGCATATTTTCGCTGACGAAACCTTCCTCCACAAAGACGTGTCAAGAAAACCAGCTGTCGTGCGGAGAGAATGGATCCAGTATCCGCATAGCGTATGGAATGCGAAACAATGTAATATGACATAAGAATGGCATTCCGAGAAGTGTCTTGCGGTTGCAGTGGATCCTGTATGTAGAGAGGATGTCTGCGGCAGGCGAAGTGGTCAGGCACTTTTCGCCATTCCGGGACTAGTGTCCTCTCGAGCCCAGGAATTGCTTTATTACCAGGTATACCTTTACATACGGCGATGTGACTAGTAAGAATTACTCTCAGTCCTGCTTGTCGTCGATGATGTAGGATGCCGAGTCTATCCTGGAGAATGAACCGGCTTCGATTGTGCCTCCCGTCTCCGACCGAAGATAGCAGAGTCTGGCACCATCTGCAAGAATCTTGATCATCGAAGAAAGGGCATCGAAGAGTAGCAAACAGAATAGCCTGCATGTCATAAGGTAGGAAATTACGGACGAAAATAACATGTACCGTAAAAACCATCGAGAAATGTCAAGCCGCTCAACCTCACTCAAATCCGCCAACCCGGACCCATCCTCTTGGCTCTTCCTCCTCGTCGAGCAACACAATACCCTTCAATCCCTCCTCTCTGCACATTCCAGACTCCCCCTCATCTCCCAATGTCTCCGCACCCAAACTCTCCTTAAATCTTTCTACACTGCTATGCCGTCACCTTCCGAGAGAGCGAAATGTGATTTGACCAAAGTCGATGGCACGACCCCACCTGGTTTGGGGGGCAAGACGGGTGTTGTCAAGAATGCTTTTACCGTTGCGAGCTTGTTGGATGCGATTTGTGATATTGTGAGAGAGTGGGTGAGGGGGTTGGAGAATGTGGATATGGGCGAGGAGATGAGGGCGGAAGTGGCCAAGTTAGTTGAAATGGACATGGCGAGGGAGATGGCGGTTCGAGAAGGGTTGGTCGAGGATTTTTGAAGTTTTAGGATGGTGAGAAAAATTCAGGATGCTATGTTGTATCGAAGCATACATAATGAAGACCGACGCTTCTGATCTGTCTGCTGCTCATCATGCCAGAGTGAGCTTTGACATCTTCTCTACTACGACCTCTAGCTGTATCCCGAATGAGCCTTTTTCATTGACCACTTCACTTGGCTCGATTTCCATCCCGTCTGCGATGTTGTTACCAGCAGCATTGGATCGTTCACTTCCCCTGTCCTCGAGATCCATGTTGCCAAGCTGTTCCAAGATGGTGAGCTGCGCGAGACGCTTTCTGTCCCTTGCGACGGCCCATCTCTTCACCATAGCTCGCATCTTCGCATCGGAAGGGTCTCCTAGCCCGCCTGCTTCCATATCCTCGAGGTCTCTCTTCCTGCCCAACAGCTTGCTGGTATTTGCGAGTCCAGATTTTGGTTTGTTTTTCTGAGCAATTTTGACGTCGCGTTTCGCAGCTTTGATCCAGCCTTCCCATACCCGTGCACTGTTGCCATTGTAGGTGTCCATCCAGCTAATGGCTTTGCATATGTGTTTCGCCATGGCCAGGAGCGTTTTTCTTTCCGACATCGACAGTCCCAACAAGGAGCGCAACATTCCTCGGGCCATATCCAACTGGCGTCGTCTTCCTTGCGCCAAGAGGGATGGAGAGTGATATCTTAGCTCGCGCTGGTACGTGAGTTTGAAAAGATGTCCATGGATCTCGGCCTGGTCGCGACGCGCGAGGCTCGGAGTTCTGCAGCTCTTACACCACTGCACAAGGTTGTGCACAGCTCCTTCTTGCCAGTAGTAGTCGTCGCAAAGCTCGATTACCACGTGCGCGGGACGCCATTTCTTGATGACACGAATGACTGTCTCGAAGTTGAAACCGCGGACTAGGAAGTGTATTCGTTGAGCCTGGAAGTTGCGCTGACGAAAGAACTGGAGAACGTCAGCGTCGCGCTTCGCTAAATGACAAAGTATTGCTTGAACATACATCCAGATATTCTTTACTGAGTTGCCGGCAAACGGTGAGCATGGGGTGGCGATGCCAGCCTTTCGCGCTGGCAAGATGGGCGAGCTCATCAACAACCTGAGGGCCAATCGACAAACCCTCGTACATGGCTGGTGCAGGACAGTTGTTGGTATATGGGCCGGCGTCACGAGGATAGCGAATCCGGTGCGACTGTGAGTCTTCAGGGACGCAACTTATTTCGTGAGGGATGTAGGAGTAGACTTTAAACATGTGTCAGAGGCGATCCGATGCGATCGAGTTCGCTTTCAGGCTACTCACTGAGGTCTCGTAGTTCGCGAGGCAGGCCGAGAAGGCTCGCACGCGGAGAAACTACGCGATGTATGCCAATTGAGCCCGTGGCGATCTGCGCAACAGTGCGATGATGGCGTCCCGAGGAGGGCGCAGCTTGCAGCTTGCGATCTGGATGCATATTGCCATTATGCTTGCGCTTAGGCATGTTGACGGTATGAGGTGGAAAGTGCGATTGCAAGCGATCGGGTTCCAAAGTAGATGGCGGGTGTGGAAGTCGAAGCTCCGTGTTCGGATAAGGCTGTGCATGTGAAAGGCTTAGCGCGTCGTGGACGCGTTTCTTAGACGCGGTCCGTCCCACCGCAGATTGCAGGACGTTACTATCACAGATGAAGTGAGAGTGCGGGTTTGGACTGGTAGCATTATATAGGCATTTCGAATTCTACATACCTCCCTACTACTGGGGACCTGGGTATATGTGGAGCCGTCTACATGCATTACTTTTGCATGCGGAATGATAGCTCATCTAAAAGTCGTTATCGCCGCTGCCAGCAATGATGACATTGTTGACCTTGAGGACCATTCGACAAAGCTGGGTAGCAAGCAGGAGTTGTTGGCGTTTCGAGATGAGCGGGTCGATGACGAAGTGCTCTTTCATGTCTGCAATGCGTGTCAGCGTTGTGACTTCGTAGTTGATCATGTTTGGCCTACCATTCGATCCGGTCTGCATGCAGTCAACGCCCAATCTCCCTCTGCCCTCGCCCTTTCCTTGCCGCGCTTTCAGTTCCGACAGTGTCTCGATCGGGCTCAGACCGCTGTTCTCTGCGAGCGCCATCGGTACAGCGTCAAGCGCATCAGCGAATGCACGCATACTATATTGCTCCAGGCCAGGAGTCTGGAGAGCTTCCTTCTCGACTGCGAGCGAACATGCGATTTCTGCTGCACCGCCTCCATATACGATGCGGTTGTCTTTAACAAGGTTTCGTACAACGCACAGGGCGTCGTGTAATGATCGCTTCGCTTCATCGATGATCATCTTGTTGCTGCCACGAATGAACGCTGTCACCGCTCTCGAGTTGGCGCATTCCTCGATAACCAACATCTTTTCTCTCGTCGTACCAAAGGACATCTCACGCACGATTCCGGCTTTGCCCAGCTTTTGTGCACTAAGATCCTCGAATCGTGGCACGATGCGTCCATTGGTAGCGATAGCGATCAATTCAATCTCTGGGCCACCGACCCATCGCACGGCCGGGAGCTCATTTGTGAGAAGAAGATGATTTGCTTCGTCGTCAAAGCCCCACTGGCAGATGACGACGTTCGCGCCAGTGTCTTTGATCTGCTGGATCATTTCGGCGAACTTGGCCTGCTCGTACTTTTGCAACTCCTTGAACTCGGCAACACTGGTGATGTCGAGCTTGTGCTTGGTCTTTGGCTTGGGTGGCTCGAATGCGCAGGTCAGAATGGCCAGCTTTGCATCCCGTACTTCCGAGGGCATCTGTGGGTGAGAGAAGTCCTTGTCGACAATGACACCCTTGACAAGGACAGATTGCTCAAGTGAACCACCGACCTTTCCATCCACCTTGATGAGCTCAAAGTCCACATCTCTGCGCTCTAAATCTGCGACGGAGAGCACAGCATCTACAGCCATCTGCGAAAATTGGTCGTGTGCTTTGGAGACGATCTTGCTGCCCAGCGATGTCTTGGCGCACTTGAGCAAGTTGCTCGTGTCAGCTTTGGTGAAGGGCATGACATCTGATATGCGGTCCAACTCTTCCACAGCCACCTCGCACGCGGCATCATATCCATCTGCTATCCTGATGGGGTGGATTCCCTTGTCAATCAATTCTGCAGCCTGTTCGAGCAAGGCTCCTGCCAAAACCACCACGCCCGTTGTGCCGTCTCCAATCTCAGCATCTTGTGATTGTGAAAGTGATACCAGGAGCTTCGCAATGTGATCCTTGATCTCCATCTGACCGAGAATGGTGGCGCCATCGTTGGTGACTGTGATGTCTCCGTCGGGCGAAATGAGGATTTTGTCTAAGCCTCGCGGGCCTAAAGAGGTCTTGACGATGGAGGATACGGTGCGTGCGGCGAGGATATGCTGCTTGACGGCGTCGGTGCCATGTGTTCGCTTCTTCTTGCCTTGATCTCTGACGATGATGAAAGGCCTTCCGGACTCATCTTGTGTGATTTGGGCTAGGATTTGTCAGTATCAGGACCAGTGCTGCAGCGGGGCTCGCTTGTATGGGGCGCTGCGCATACCGTTGCTCAGATCGAGCTCTGCATACAGCGTCAGCGTCAGTTCCTGCCTCACTTTGATCGTCTTTGTATGCAAGGCAATACTCACGCATGGCTTGTCCGGCCATTGGTTGTTTGCTCCTTCTGCGGACAGCAGGCAACTTCCAATTTCCTCAGACCTTTTAAAGACTCTCCAACACCACGAACAGCACAACCCCGTTCCACTATTCGACAAAATGCCTCGCCGTAAGGGCTGGAAAAAGCGACAGGCGAAAAAGGTCAAGAACGATGTCAGCAGGTGCGTAAGTTAACTTATGGTGGTGGAGCTCCAACTTTTCAGGAAAGCGCGTCTACCTGGCTCGGCTGGTCCCGCTCGACGCGCCTGCCGAAGCTCTCTTCATCTCTCCAGCCAGCCATCTCGTTATGCGACGCCTCCAGCCTCCCACGGCAGCACTTGGAGTTCACAGCGCTGTCGCATTTCTCTATCCCAGTTTGCGCGCATACACTGAGCGGTATATCAATACTGACGCAGTCGCGTGTTCAGTGCGCGCAGCCCTCAGGTGCAATTGAAGTGGTCTAGCACTCTGCGCGACGCACCCACACCCACACCCACACCTGTACGCCGTCGACGAAACACAATGCCGCCCGCAGGTACTTCCATGTCTCTAATGAAGCCTCGTTGAGTGCACATGCTGACGGCTTTGCTAGCGAGCGAGAGCGGGTCTGATGACCTCGATGCTATCCCCGCCAAGTCCACAGCCCAGAAGGACGTAGCCATGCACGACCAAGAGGATGAGGAGGATGATGAAGATGAATATCAGGTGGAGAAAATCGAAGAACACAGTTTTGTGAAGGGCCAGGTGGTATACAAAGTCAAATGGCTTGGCTATGATGAGGAAGACGACAAGACTTGGGAGCCCATTGACAATCTGTATGTGCTACGACCTGCTGACGCAGAGGCATTGGCTGACTTGGAAATAGCGAGGGCGCGAAAGAAGCTCTTGCTGCATACCACCGAGCCATCGGTGGCACGCCAGAACCACCCATGAAGGGAAAGAAGCCAACCAAGGCATCTCTGGGCAAACGGAATTCGACTCAAGCAGATCTCGACTCTCCCGCACCGTCCAGCAACAAGAAAGGCCGACCACGAAAGTCTGATGCCAACGGTACTTCTGCAGTAGACTCGCTACCCGTCGGCAGCTGGGAGGACCATGTTTCATCTGTTGCAGCCATCGTCGAGAGCGAAGAAGTTGGCCTCATCAAGGGAAAGAAGGACGTCAAATCTCTAGAGGGTCTTCTCGAATGGAATGACGGGCGCAAGACGCAACACAAGATGAATGTGCTTCGACAAAAATGCCCGCAACGCTTGCTGGACTACTACGAATCTCACCTGTAAGTTGTCCCTTGCCCTGCGAGGATGACATCCTGCGCGACTGAATCCAAGCTTAGACTTTTCCTAGATTGAAGCCCAAGTTGGAGGAAGCGTTTGTGGCTGAGGATTATGACTGATTCCTTTTCCGCAGTGTCTTCCAGGGCGATCCGAGGTATATGTCGTAATCGGCATGGAAAGGTATGCTTACACTGCGAGTCTTCCTCACGAACTGCTCGCAACCCCTTCATGTGTTGCAAATGATTGACTATGATTTTAGCTCCGGACAACTGCATGGCAAGTCACGTGGAACTTCCAAGATGGGGAGACCTCTGACGAAAAGAACGCGGCTTGCAGGGTGATCAGCAAGAGGTGTGACTGGAGTTCACAATTCACATTCGAGGGCGATCTGTACTTGTCTCTTCTGGCTCAGGATAAGTAGGGTATGGAATGTATTTTGACACTGCTGAGCCGTTCACAGACCGTTCTGTTATCTTCTCATCAGCTTTTGCCCTGGTGCAATTCTTGTTAACTTCGCAGGGCTTCCTTGGATTTCAAACTCAAATGGACCACGTCAAGCCCTCTCCGCTCGGCGCATGCAATCGTTATGTTATTTTTCGCTCGCTCTCCTTGCGATAAACTAATCGAAGGACTTGTCAGAGGTGCAGAGCGGAATGATCCAGTACAAGGCTTTTCGCATTGAGCCCAGTAGGACTCCTAGATCAATCCTAGCCACTCAAGAGAAGTGACGACGATCTGCTTACGTTCCGCAATGTGCGCTCTCGCAACACGACGACCAAGTCGAAGAATTGATGCTGGCATTGCGTTCTCGACAGCGCGCGTACACTCGAAGAACACCGCCAAATGCAGCAGCACAGTGCATGCTAAGTGCGCGCACACACAAGACCCCGGTCCTCTGTCTCTGCCTTTGTTTGAAGCCATGGAAACAGGTTGGGCTCGGCTTAGTACTTTGGACGCTCATAACAGAAGCGAATGGCAAAGAAAAAATTGCGATCTCGATCTATATTCGACATAATTCAGGCCATGCGCCTTGCTGAACAATCTTGACGCTCAAATCTCCGCAGCAAGATTGCGTTTCTGGCGGCAGCGTTACTGCGTCGAGCTGCAGCTGTGGATGCTTCGCGGCTTATTATGACTACGGAACCCGGCATCTGGGTTTTTTCCAAGCGGTTTCATGCAAGAACGGTCGACGAATCACAGATGCCAGAAAAGACGAAGGCGATAAGCACAGCACACTTGATGTGCCTTGCTTGCTGCTTTCTTCTCGTTACACTTCACAAGGCACGCAAAGTCCGCACCTGAAAATTCTCTTGGCGCGCATTCGTTCGAAGCCGATATCGCCAATCGCTACTCCAGCCCACTACGCGCCGATCTCAAGTATCCAAGAGCCGGGTATTCTTACACTGCGACGTACGCCTCACCAACTACTGCATGGATACAGGTCGAGGACATGGCGGGCACAACAGAACCGACGCTGCAGGCACGGTGGACAGTGCTGCTACTGCTCTCCTAGGCAGCGCCCATTCAAACAACAGTGACCGCATGTACGGCAGCATAGGACTTGATGGATTTGAGACAAATCAGGAAATACGCACGAGGCGGAACAGTATAGACAACTACGATGACCACGGGAATGAGGAAGAAGATGCAGCAGACGAGGAAGAGCGTTTGCTGGCTCAAGATACTACCCACCTGAATCATGACGCGCGAATCGCAGACACTGCCCGCGAAGCTGGCGACGATGGAGAGCCTCCCCCAGGACCACCCTCCAAGCACGAGAAGCGACAAGCCGTAGCATGGAAGGACTTGCCAAAGAAAGGGCAACTCGCAATCCTGACGCTTGCAAGACTAAGTGAACCTCTCACTCAGACGAGCTTGCAGAGCTACATGTTCTATCAGTTGAAGTCATTCAAGGCGGCTGATGGTTCTACACCTTCCGACAGTACGGTATCGCAGCAAGCTGGTCTACTCGCGGCTGCATTCACCGGAGCTCAGTTCTGTACTGCTATTATATGGGGTCGGCTGGCTGATAGTGAAAAGTTGGGTAGGAAGAGAGTGATTCTGATTGGATTGCTTGGAACTTCGATTGGAGCGCTTGGCTTTGGCTTCAGCCAGTCTTTTGCGGTAGCCATGTTTTGGCGTGCTGTTGGGGGCATACTCAATGGGAACATTGGTGTCATGCGAACGATGATTTCCGAGATTGTGAAGGAGAAAAAGTACCAGGGTCGGGCCTTTCTACTTCTTCCCATGACGTTCAATATCGGCGTGATCATTGGCCCACTGCTTGGAGGCCTTCTTGCTGACCCTGCTGGATCATATCCTCATCTTTTTGGACCTGGGAGCACATTCGGTGGGGAGCACGGCGTTCCGCTATTCATGCGCTTTCCATACGCGTTGCCGAATATCGTCAACGCAACATTCCTACTTACGAGCGCTTTTGCCCTTGTGCTGGGTCTGGAAGAGACCCTCGAGGCGTTGAAAGGCAAGAACGATTGGGGATTGAAGCTGGGCAAGCTCATTGCCAGAGTCCTCTTCCGGCGAAGATCGAATCAGGACTACACGCCTCTCCATGATTCGGAGCACTCACAGGACGTCGAACACCGGCCCGCATCTACGGCAAAACCGAAGCCTAGACAGAAGCTACCTTTTCGTCGCATCTGGACCCGCAACGTGCTCCTCACATTTCTCGCGCACGGCCTCCTGGCAATGCATGTTGGAACGTTCAACAACCTCTGGTTTGTGTTCCTCTCCACGCCTCGATATTCGCCTGACTCCCAACGCTCCGACAAGCTGCCTCTTCCCAAAGGTTACAAGCCGCACGCTCCTTTCACCTTCACTGGCGGTCTCGCCCTACCGCCACCGGCAATCGGAATGGCTCTTGCCATATTAGGAGTCCTCGGCATATCGCTGCAACTGCTCGTCTATCCTCGCGTCCAATTCCGTCTCGGCACTATCACGGCTTACCGATTGTCGCTTTTACTGTTTCCGATATCGTACTTCCTGGCCCCGTTCCTCGCCATCATCCCCAGCACACTGCCGCCTCCTCATCAAGCTGCTGGTACAGCGATCTGGATAGGCATCACTTTTGTTCTGATCTTCCAGGTCACGGCTCGCACTTTCGCCCTGCCTAGTGCAGCTATCCTCGTCAACAACTGCTGTCCGCATCCCAGTGTTTTGGGAAGTATTCATGGAATTGGACAATCTGTCTCGTCGCTGACAAGAACAATCGGCCCGGTGATGGCTGGCTGGGCGTACGGGTTGGGATTAAATGCGGGAGTTGTTGGGCTCGCCTGGTGGGCAATGTGCGGTATCTCGATTGTCGGCGCGGTCGCAGGTACTTGGGTGAAGGAGGGTGATGGGCATGAAATTTGGTTAGAAGGCGAGAAGGAAGAAGAGGATAGTGGTAAGAGATAGGCTGGTGTCGGATACTCCAATTGATAGACAAGACGCAGACACTGGACACGTCATTCTACTAGAAGAAGTAATTCGCGTGAATTCAATGCTGCACGGGTATCATATCAAAAACAAATAGTCAGTCCGAGCAGAAATATCTTCCATCTGTCGGGATGCGGTTTCCTCCTCAACGCCGCTCAAGCATATCCTCCACCATCTTCAAGAATCTTGTCCGGTACTCTGGACTATCAGTCGTGACCGACATCGGACCTTGCCTATCAACGGCGTTGTACGTGTTGATCAGCCCGGTCATGGCCTTTGCGTGCACTTTGTGCTTTGCCCAGAAGAAATCTAGTATCGCAGCTCGGTACACCCACTTCCCATCAGCAGATTCGATGCCCGTTCGCCAGCTGGGCGGAGCGGGAGGAACAAGAGGAGTGCTACTTGCTGCAGGAAGTTCCTCTTGATCTGGAGCCTCAGATGCCGGGATTCGGACAAGCATGAGGGAATAGTCTACCGCATTGCAATCGGCCAGTAGCTTGGTGTCCTTCTCGAGCTGTCCTTTCAGATCTTCGGCTTCGTCTAGAGTCAAGACAATTTTTTCCTTGTAGTCATCAGCAAGCTTGCTTTTTGTAGCTTCACTCGTCAAGACTCCTCCTGCGACATCTCGTTCTGGGTAGAAGTACGATTGTGGTTTCAGGTCGTAGTCTTCCCAACTGTCTTCTTTCCCATAGAGCAAGTTCTCCATGACAATATGATGGCTCGGAGCTAGGCCGCATATTGTGCCGATCGAGACTTGGGAGCACTCAAGAAAGTCAGTGATGCGTGTGAGAAGAGAGCTTGGATTGTTATGCATATATTCGGCGTATGGGAGGAGAAGGTCGTTCTTGAAGAATGAGTGTTCAAAGTGGCGAGGAATGGACTTGACAATGTAGGAGCTGTCAGAGGTGGTAAAGAAGGTTGAACCGCTGTAACCCATGTCGCCTATGGCAACGTTAGTACAGGATATGAAGAGTTGACATTGTAGGATTGCTTCCCACCCATCGGCTTGAGGTCGCGTTTCTTGTTGTCATCTTTGCCAAAGCTACTCTTGTAATCGTCTTCCTCGATGTGCCATATGCCGCGAAGATGCTTGAAAAGGTCCTCGCGGACACACTGAAAGGCAAGCCAGTAGAGCCAGAAGAAATTGGGTATTCGCGCGAAGACACTAGGGCGACGGGCGTCGCTGTGAAGGATTGAGTGCGTGACTGAGCGCGCTATGACATTCTGTCTGCGAGCCATGTCGGCGGTGGTGGCAGAGGAAGGCAGACATGTTGCTGCCACTTTGAATGTCGCGAGAAGTTGAAGGCTGACATCATTTGCACGTCGTTGTCGCGTTCGCTGGGGCTCGGTCCAAGCTCAAACCTTTCATGTGATCCTTCCACTTCGCATTTACCTCATTGGGCACATTTTCCAAATCTACATCTACCTTGCGACAACGACAATATCAGGGCGTCAATATGCCAAAGGAGAAGTCGTTCAATCCAGTCGCGGCGCAGCGCAAAGCCGACAAGAAGAAGGAAATCAACAAGTCGAAGCGGAATGTGCAGGATCAGCGCAATGAAAAGCTCGCGCGGCGGAATCCCGAACGTCTTCAAAAGCAGATCGACGAACTGAAGGAACTGGAATCGCGCAGTGTATTGCGACCAAAGGACAAGGAGACACTGACCCAACTCGAGCGAGATGTGAGGGCTATCCGGCGCGCGCGAGAGGCTCTTGGTGATAAAGCACCACAATTCCCGAGTCATGAGCGCAGAGAACGAAATGATGCACGACAAGAGCAGCGAGAGCGAAGGCAGAACTTGGGCAAAAGACGACGAGATTCAGAACATGCTCACGATAGCGGCAGCGATACTGATCCTGAAGTGAGAAGCATTCCCATGCCCAAAGATACACCTCCACCCATGCCGCGAGAAAAGTTTACAGATCCACAACTCGGACCAGATGGACAGCGAGTGCCGCACGCATTACCCTCAAAACCTGCCGCTACTCCTGCTGCACCGCCGCAGCTCGTTTACAGCAGCGCACCACAACTACGCGACCTGAAAAAGGAGGCTGTCAAATTTGTGCCTGCTGCCGTACGAGCTAAGCAGAAACAGGCCAAGGGAGAAGGACGCTTGCTGGAGCCTGAAGAGATTGACAATTTGGAGAAAGCGGGCTACTATGCTGCGAACAAAGCCACGCAGGCAGCTGGCGAAGAGTTCCGTCACGTGGAAGCTCAAGCGGCGCAGAAGGCAGGCGCCGGTGAGGATGTGGATATGGACGATCTGAGCAAACTACAGCAGGAGTTGACGTCTGTCTATCCTGAAGAAGAGGAGTCTGTTCCAATGAGGCAAGTCATGGTCGAGGATGTCGATGACGAGGGCGATTGATCGAGAAAGACATCGATGGCGGCGTACGAGACGTCCGATGGCGCTATGAGGAGATATTGAGCAGAGTGCTTCCAGTCTGTTTACGCGAATCAACACTCCACGTCCAGTCCGATGCTGAAATCCAGTCCGGGCCGAAAGACAACGGCAATAAGATCGATCAGCACATATTGCAACACTTTTGACTTGTCAAATCGAAGTTCACTCGAAGGGTTCTATAATCTTCTTATGCAGGCCTCTTACGCAGGACGGTACAAATAAGCATACTAGTCCATGCAGCTATGGAACGTTCGATGGCGCTTGAAGACCAATGGCAGCCGTCAAAGTGCATGCGTTGATGGATGGCAAGCGACATGTGCTGTAATTGCATAGAGAAGTAATGGGCTAGAACATATGGACTACGGTACTCTATGGACTTGGCAGCTTGAGCACGGATCCTCCACGTGCCAGCTGGTATAGCGAGTTTTGGCCAATCACGCCAAGTTTGCAAGGGTCCGGTGGCTGGCGCGTATTGCAGGCACTTCACTCGTTCATGCATCCCTCTTTTCCACCACTCGGCTTCGTCAAAGCTGTGCCATCGGAGAGAAGCATAGACGGCTCAAAGCAACACCCCAAGTCTGTCTCTCGGAATATGCCATGCTGCGTGGCTTGGTGACATACTGTAGTCTGTATGAACAACAAGCCTTCCCCTTTGGGCCAGCATCCAATCTCACTCTTGCCACAAGCGCTCATTGATCTGCCCTTTTGCCGTCCTAGGTCACAAAGGCTAAATCGCACTATTAGTCTATTACGCCTGGATCACAGCCAGAGCGGAGAGTCGTGGTCGTCTTTCGCAAGCGGGAGCACGACAGGGATCCATGCCCTTGTAGCTCACACTTGTTGCCGGGTCTCGATGGTCTATTGCTTGAATCACACCTGCTCGTATACCACTCGACTCCTCAGCAGTCTTGACTTCTCCTTATTTCCTTGCTTCTGCTAAGCCCTATCGACAAAAGGTTGAACATTCACACCATGGTCTTCATGGACAGTAACGATCACCACCTCATGTCGTACTAGCCGACTGGGCTTCCGAAACATCGGATGGTAACACGGTCCGGCGAGTTCAGCATCAACACGATCTGTGCAACCTCACGACATTTTGTGTAATCGACTGCGATATCGAGTACAAAGAATAGTGCGGACTGGAGAAGGCTGGCATCACACGTCAGTCGCACATTTCCGCATGACCGACCAGAGGGCCTCAACATGCCATCGCTAGCAGACTTGTTGGTCCGGCGAGCTGGCCTATTCGCAGCAGATGCAGCTTCTGCTATTCCGGAAACTCTGCGCAGACTGGAGAAGCGCATGAACATACCATACAACAGCAGCAGCCCACCTGGACTGATCGAAGCCGAGACTGTTGATCCTTGGAGCCAATCCGGCAAATATGCATTAGGATGGGTGTATTTCAGCATCATACTGTTGGTCTTCACCATGGTTCTACACTGGTATCACTATTGGAACGATAAAATCAGAGTGGCTTCACACAAGGAAATTCAGGAAGAACTTGCAAAGACAGCTTCCCCGGCGACAGATTACGAATACTCCGCTCTCAGCACTGATCGATCTACAAAGAAGTTCTTCCCCCGAGACGCGCCACTGCCACAAGCGACAAATCCGGATCTCGAATCTACTAGGCTGCCATGGGCAGTGAAGAAGATTCTTGCTCTGTTTCGGTACGTTTTGTACCGTCCAATACCCAATTTGCGGATACACAGGAAAATGAGACCGATCGTGTTTCCCTCCATAGGCGTCCTGGTCATTGTGTTTGCAGCTCTGGCATTCACGGTCCTATATTGCTTCGTACCGCAACCATTGTATTGGCAGTCAATCCAATTCGGATCCCCGCCGCTAGCCATTCGCTCTGGAATGATTGCAGTTGCATTGATGCCATGGATCGTCGCTCTCAGCTCAAAGGTCAACTTTATCTCTATCTTGACTGGAATCGGACACGAGCGATTGAATGTCCTCCATCGATGGCTTGCATACATATGCTTGCTTTTGAGCATCATACACACCGTTCCGTTCTATGTCACACCTGTCTATGATAATGGAGGACTGCAAGTATTTCACAGATTGCTGAAGACGCAGCAGTCCGGAGTGTACATTTATGGCACTGGTACGATTTGTGTGTTTGCTGAGGTCGATCAAACGCTAATCGCATTTGGCAGGTATTGCGGCGTTGGTGCCTTTGGTTTTCCTCTGTGTACATTCTCTAACACCGCTCCGACGAATGTTCTATGAGCTGTTCGTCATGGTCCATGTGCCCGTTGCTATCATCTTCCTAGGCATGCTATTTTGGCATTGTCACAACTATCTCACGTCCTGGCATTACCTCTGGTCTACAGTAGCCATCTGGCTCGCGTCTTACCTGGGCAGACTATTATACCTGAATTGGACACGCCCGAGCAGGGTATCGTGGGGCATTGGCGAGGAAGCCGCGGTGACTGTGCTCGAGGAGAATGCTGTCAAGGTGACCATTCCCACGCAAATGAGCTGGAAACCGGGACAGTATGTCTATCTGCGTATGCCTGGCATTTCGCTCGTGGAAAACCATCCCTTTACAATCGCATCTCTATGCAGCGATGACTACCCATCGGAATATGGCGATCAGTATCGGGACATGGTCTTAGTCTTCAGACCATTCAGCGGCTTCACCAAGAAGGTCCTGGACAGCGCGCTCGATCACGGACCGTGGTGGACATATCATGCCTTCATCGACGGCCCATATGGCGGTATGCGGCGTCAGCTGGACTCGTTCGAGCACGTCGTGTTGATAGCCGGCGGCACGTAAGTAAACCCAAGGGCGGAAGCCCACATCCTGCAGATTTCCGCCTAGTAGCCCGGCTCACCGGTCATATACGTCTTTTTCTCGCCAATGACACCTGCTAATGCTTCTACCCTTTACTTTTAGTGGCATAACTGCGATCGTTTCTCATCTGCTGGATCTCATCAAGCGCATGCGAGACGGCAAAGCTGTCACTAAAACTGTACATCTTATCTGGGCTTTGAAACGGCCAGAGACGATGGAGTGGTTCAAGGAGGAGCTCCGGATCTGTCGCGAATTCGCACCACCTGATACTGTGAGTTGCCAATTTTACATCACTGCCGCCAAGCGACAAGCACATACGGGCAAGCTCGTAAGTGCTCAAACACCGAATCGACCCGTCAGCATGGTACTCCATGACAAAGTCAACGACGTCTTTCAGAACATTGCGAGCAACCGCTTTTCCACTAGCTCATACCGCCACTCGTTCAATTCGCACAGAAATTCAAGCATGATAAAAGAGGAAGCTGGCGGCGACCCTGAGCGAGAGAAGCAGCTCCGCGAAGAGAACGAAGACCGAATAAGGCCACTTCCGCAAGCTCATCTCAAGCCGATGCGCAGTCCATCGAACACTCACCTCACAGCTTCATCTGAGCTCCAGAGACGACCCGACAGTCATTCCCCAGCACGAAACGCAGACGCCGAGAGCTCCAAAGACACTCCTCACATGCCACCTCATCCGACTCTGCATGAAAAACGAAGGAGTCGCTCCCTATCCGTAGACATCACATCCGCGCAAAACACCCAAGCAACTCAACTGCAACAGTACACCGAGTGCAACGACAAGTCAAACTTCGACTCCTTCGGATTTCCTTCCACTCCGACCGAGTTCCAGAAGAATATCATGCGCTTCGCGTTCATGCCCGCAGCTGTCAAATCTCGACGCAGCGGATGGAGCGTCGAATGGGGACGCCCGGAAATCCCTTACATGCTGAAGGAACTCGGTCGGGAATGGTCGGGTCGTAAAGCTTGTGTGTTTGTTTGTGGACCGCCGGGCATGAGGTGTGATGTCTCGAATACGGTCGCGGACATGCAGAAGGGGATGATTCTGTCGGGTGGAAATCTTGAGAGGTTGGATGAGATTTACTTGCATACAGAGAACTATGCATTGTGGGTAGCTTCGGAGATACCCCATCATTCATTTCTTTCATCTTTAGAACTTGGATCACGAAAAATGATTTGACGATTTCTCTCATTCATTTTAATTATCGCGCGCAAAATTTATGGGGCTTGGTATAAGGGTATCTTGCCAATACTTAAGAAAACATTTCTCTTTTTTTTTCGCTTTCCTCTTCCGTTCAAGAGCCGTTCTGTGGTCCGGCCAGAGTCTGAGGAGCAGTGTAGAGACCGTGAACCCCGTTATTGGCGCCACCGCTTGGAACACCGTTGACACCATTTGTAAGCGGAGCCACGGACTCATCGTACTCGAGCACCAGCGTAGTAGGAACAGGCGATTCCTTGGCATTAGAATCCAAGTAAGACTTCACCGGAACGCCGC
The DNA here is from genome assembly GCA_001578235.1 of Pseudocercospora eumusae. Lineage (NCBI taxonomy): Eukaryota > Fungi > Ascomycota > Dothideomycetes > Mycosphaerellales > Mycosphaerellaceae > Pseudocercospora > Pseudocercospora eumusae. The sequence continues at coordinate 136,559 of LFZN01000029.1, read as the reverse complement.
CGACGAAATGCTCGACAGTCACGAAGTGGCCTGGCTTGCCGGTAGCACGACGGATACCAGGCAGCTTGAAGACTTCCTTCAACGTCGCAGCAAGGGCAGGTCCGATCAAGCGGGCTCCAAAGCTGAGACCACTGCCGAGCAGCGTGTACTCGGTCAATGGACGGTGTGGGTTGAGCTTGTCGGGCTCGGCGAAAGAAGTCGGGTCCAAAGCCTCCTTGCTCGTAGCGATCAGGACAATGTTGTCCTTCTTGACGTGTACTGGGCCGCGAACACCGTCCTGGACAGTCACGTCTCTGGTAGCTTGACGTGGTAGACCAGGCACAACGCCAGCATGCCGCATACCCTCGAACACAAAGCCTTGGAGCTCTTGGAATGAGGCATCGTCATTGTGGTGAGAGAGCTCCACAATCCGAGCCTTGTACGCTTCGTAGCCTGGCTGGAGGTAGAGATCGATGAGGAGCGATGCTTGATGAGTGAGAATCCCGGCAATTGGAGCCGCGACGCCAATGCAGTCGCCCGCCAACTTATCGTTGGATTCCTTGGTGGCAATGAGAGCTTTGTAGATTCGGTCTGCCTCGGGCTTGACTTCAAATGCAGAGCCCTTGGCAAGCCAATCCACGATGTGTTCCTTGAAGCCGGACTGAGTAGATAGGTGAGCGCTGTGGACCTCAGTCAAGAGTGCAGTAGACTTCGTGGCACCAGCACGCAAATTCCATTCGTGCGCGGGGATGATGTTGAAGTTCTGGTAGAGGAAGATGGCCATGTATGCTTCGAAAAGCTGTGGTTGAGAGATCAGGCCGCGAGGTTGAGCAACTGTCTTGAGCGGAATGGCGAGTCGCTCGGCGAGCCATGCGATGGGTGTGACATTAGTGATATCCCGAACAACATCGAATGAGCGCTTGCCGTTGGAGTAGCGGAGCGAGCTATCCTTGATGAGCTTGGACACCTCAGTTTCGAAGTACTTCTTGACACTGGCTTCAAAGCCGTCTTCAAAGAAGATCTTCTGCAGGGAAGCTGCCTTCTTTGGGTCACCGGAGCCAAGCATAAAGTTGTTGCCATTGGCGATCGTCTGTGTGGCAGTTGGCTGAATAGCGCGGAAGGAGGTAAGATCCTCAGATACTTGCTTGCAGCCTGCTGACGTCTGAACCGAGACGATGTCAAGGTCGCTGCGAGGTCTCGTGGTATCATACTGATCGATCGTCTTATGTTGCTTAACAATGCCTTGTGCAGCCTCTGGCGTGTAGAATTGCAACAAAGCGTAAAGCGATGTTCCTGTCCACGCCCCTGGCAGGCCGTTCATGATGAGCCTAGGAAGCACACCGCCATAAGCTCCTCCGGCTACCGAGGTGCCAAGCTTGCTCAATCCCCAGTTTGTCAAAGTGTTGCTGTTGAAGTCGTAGCTGAGGAAGCGGTCGCCTCGCACTAACGCCACAGCATCGTCCAAGATACCTCGACCGGTGGTCTGCCCTGGGCACACACCGCTGCCAGGCATGGGGGGCTTTGTGCATTCTGCCATGAGACCGGGGTACAATTCGAGGTTATCGATGTGACCGTAGAGGAGCTCAGCAGCCCTCGCGACTTTCTTGTCGGGGTTCCATTCCTCGAAACTCTCGTATGACTTCAGGTTCAGATAGTTTCGAAACTCGTTCATCGTGCAAACGTTGAAGAGCTCACGCGCCTGCAGTTGTCCCATGATATCGACCACCTTCAAGCTTGCAGGAGTGCCATGAGCACCAAAAGCGTGCGCAGGTTCCTCGATGCAGTCCTTGATCAGCTCTGCGAGTTCATGGTCATTGAACCTTCCATCTGGAGCTCGCTTCAGTCCATTGAATGTCCATTCTTTGGGCAGTGTGTTCTTGAGCTTATGGCCTTCTTGATACATGACTTTGTAGAACATCTGCACAGTCATGTCGTCCACGGACTTGAGCTCGGGAAGGTTTGCTCTGAGGACGTCCTCCATCCATTGTGCGTCTGCGGCGCTAAGTGCAGCATGCCAATGATAGAGAACCGCAAACTCGGTCGAGACGACGTTGCCAGTACCTCGCTCCACCCGTTGTCCACTCTTCTTGATCTCTTTGCCAAGGTCAAGTGACCAAGTTGAATCGGCTCGCGGGGTATTCAGGATGGCGGCCACATAGTCTTTTAGGACTACGCTGGCAAAAAAACCAACATTGATGTTTCTGCCAAGCTGGAATAGATCTTCATCTTGCCTGTTTCGACAACGTTCATGGTCAGCCTTTCATGTTGCTATCGACGCTTTGTGCGGACTTTTGCTTTCGCACAAAACCACTCACCAGACTTTCTGCTCCTCATTCAGCTGGTCCCACGGTTTGTATTTTCCAGCTTCATTGATGGTAAGCAACGATTCCACGATGCTGTTGTGGTTTCGCGAGAACATGACCAGAAGGGCGATCACACCCGGCGGCATGAGCATGATTCGCTCAGACGCAATGGAATCATTCCAAATCCTTCCTTGCTGGTATGTTCGCACCCTCTTCTGCTCTTCCTTTGTATTACCGTATAGAGTGCTCAGGTCGACATAACTGGAGGTCTCGTTGATCCAAGGGTCCTCGCGCGATGTCTGGAAGCACTCGTGAATAACAATCGTGGCAAAAGAGAAAAACAGACGATTCAGACCAGATGGATGTTTTCTAAAATTCCCATCCTCTCGCTTCATGAGCTGCTCGAAGACAAGCTCAGGGTCTGGCAGATTCGGTCCCTTTGGTTTACTTGGTGGGACACTTCTGCTATATGGTGTGCCAGCCTTGCCCATCTCTGGATTCCATGGATTGTTGTTGCCTCCATCATGTCTCCGGTATCGCGAGGTTGGGCCAGCAATGGTAGTTGGAGGATGTGGCAAGTCGTGATAGAGCATCGTGATGAAAGCATCAGAAGTTGCTGCGGAAAGGCCACTATTGAGCGGCAGACCTTGTAACATGGACACGCCATTCTCCAACAAGAGCTCCTTGTCATCCATTGGCTCCCCAGAAGCTAGACCAGTCAGTCCAGATGCAATGACTTTCTTGTCCTTCATGTCCTATGAAGGGTTCAGACAAGTGTCAGCAAACATCGCATTATTCGGATTGGCTCTTTAGATTTTGCTCTTACCAGGTGAATCAGGTCATGGACGGCAGAAGTCTTTTTCTGGCTTGGTGCGAGAGCTGCTTCTTGGTCATCTTTGCGATCTGGAGCTGTAGTAGGCTTCCGTTTGATCGTTCCGATCACTCTCGAAAGTTTGCCAGGCATATCTGCGGTGTTGCTCGCGAGGCCTGGATTTGAGAGGTATACAATACAAGAGAGCGTGGAATGAGGTTGATGGGTTTAAGAAATTATTGAGGAAACGCTGATGGATGTCTCGTGCCCTGCAGCTCTAGAGGTACAGGGTGTCTTGTGCATTCGAGAAGCCGCTCTTTGGTGCTTCCTTCCCGCCTATCATTCTCATTTAAGGCAGATTTGCTGTGATCTTCGCAGAAATCCTTCCACAAGACGTCGAAGACGACAAGGAGTCGTGAGCACGGTCCTTGCTCTGGTCCCCGACCGGGTTCGTGAATGCATAAGACTAACGACGAGTCGCCGGCTCATGCTCCGCTGGCGGGTCCCGACTCCCCAGGTCTGCAATGTGGGACAGCTTCTTCCAGCAGGCAGTATGGCCAATCGAATGCAGTGTCTTGCTACACTCGACGCAGATCCACCGCCAAAGTGCAACGATGAGCCCCTCCATACCTGCAGAAGCTTGAGTGGCGGGCACATGCGCCTCCTGAAGTGTAATGGGCATGCTGAGATATGCAGCTGGAGTCGTACGGGCCGTACATACAGGAGTGACTGCGTTGCACGATATCCATCAACGAAACGGGACTCGATTGTGCCGTCTTCCAACCGCGATACTGCGTAGTGCCTCAGATATTCCTCGACGAACTCTCCTGCAGCGCTAGAATATGGCTTTGGACTTGAGTTGGTTGAAGTGGAAGTCCCTCACACCATACTGCTTTAGGACAATCCAGTGGTGCTACCAGAGTGAGTCGATGATCGTCCATGGGGATCTTCTGCACACGCGTTGGGCGAAGTCAAAAGGGCCAACGATCACCTAGCCCGGCTGGAGCTTATCTAAGCGTACAGTCGAAGCCACACTTACTAAGCTAGTTTGGACTATCTGATCTCCTAATGTCGAGAATAAAAAGGATCGTAGAATATAGAGTATTACTTATACACAAAAAGCTATTAATGGTACTTTCTTTCTATATTTAGCTAACTAGTAGTATGTAGCAAAGAATTCTTAGAATTAAAGAGAAGAGTAGGTATAGTAAGTTATAATCTAGGCTCTATCTAGCTTTTTATTAAGCGGCAACGCATTTCGGGCGAAGAGCCTTCCGTAGCGAAGCGGAGGTTAGGCCGTCCGAAATGCGTTAACGCGATCTGTTTCAGCTGCGGACGCTTTGCTAAGCCACATTCTAATTAGCTAAAATCAAAAAAACTGGCTGCCTTAGGCTCCGCGCAACCGGCCGCCGAGCTTACGAGGTATCTGGCCGGTATGTGCCCTTACGGAGTATAGACGAGCGCAGCGGAAGAGGGGGTCCTACGGGGGTCTCCCCCGTAAGGATTTTAAGGAAAAGGAAGATAGTATAGTAGCTCGAAACAGATCGCGTTCCGCTCATTCTTGGCACTTCCGAATGGCAGGGCCACAAGATACCTCGTATACTTTAATGGAGATAAAAGACTAGTCACTAGTATATAGTATTCCTTATACATAGGAAGCTAGAGTCCATAGAAGAATCCTCTAACTTTCCTTTACCTAGTAGGTTTAGTATAAATCTTTGCTATTAAAAAAAGTATAGATTGTAAAGTAGTTATAGACCAGCTTCCTATGTATAGGTACTAGTACTCAGTAGGCTAAACTAGTAGTCTAAATTAAACTACTAGTAGTTATAATCCATTTTGGTATAGTTAGCTCTATTCCACTGCCTAAATGGTTAGCTTGTCCTGAGGGTCGGCGTTTCCAAAATAAGTATATAGGGATAGCCTACTAGCTGCCATCTTGCTTGATCGAGATGTGCGGGCCATAGGTCGCCAGCTTCGCGCCACGTACATAACGGACCGTGAGACCGTCCCAGCCATTCGGCATGCCTGCATTCTCACGCGTCGATCAGCTCCCCTTCAGCTTGTCCGTTGGCGAGAAAGGCATTCTGCATTACCTCGATCGAGCAGCTAATAGATACACAGCAAGCACAGTAGAGGTGCTAAAAGCACAAAAGAGCTGGGCGAATGGATATCATATGGCATGCCAGATGCAATGGCTGCTACATGGACATGCAGTGCACCCACAAACACCAATCGCGCGGGCCAGCTATCGATGGTGGTCAGAGTGTTAAGATATGTCTGGTTGACCCTCATCCGCTGTCTTTTACGGAACTTGATGTCCGGTCTTCTGCGAAAGCAATGTCTGCCGGCGATCTCAAGCCGCTTGGGAATCCCAGTCGTCCCGTAAGAGGGAACAGGACCGTACGCAGAAGCGTAGGTGGTGCTGGTGCTGGTACTGACCGGCAGCTTTATGTCTTCCACCCACCCATCTGCGAATTGATACTTGCTTATCCGCAATTCTCCACAGCGTAGCAAAGTCTCGACATGGCGGAAGGCATGCGAGCAGCGACTCAGGAACGAAGGCGCAAATCTCTCATACTTTGCTTTGATGGCACAGGTATGAAGCAAAACAAACACTGAACAAGACGCCGAGGCCTGGCTAAGTTTTCAAAGGAAACAAATTCCAGGGCAGCCAAGCGGATTCCAACAGTGATAAAATGCTCAAGTCTTCGTTGCGCAGAGTGCCTTTATTGACTTCTGACAGTCATCAAGATCTACGGACTACTTGACCGGAATGATCCAACTCAATGTAGGCAGACATTAAAGGTCTGGACATTTCAGGCGACTAACAGCTGCCCAAGACCACTATTATCAGCCAGGCATTGGAACTTATGTCGAGACGTCGTCCCTCTCCCGCAAGAGCACATACGGCCGCGTCAAGTCATGGTATAGTAAGGCCAAAGACCAAGCCATTGGTACTAGCTTCGGAGAGCATGTAATGGCTGGCTATCGCTTCTTAATGCGCTTCTACAACGATGGCGATGCGATCTACTTCTTCGGATTCTCTCGAGGTGCCTACACTGCCCGCTTCCTTGCACAAATGCTCGACTACGTAGGTCTGCTTAGCGCTGGCAACGAAGAGATGATGAGATTTGGTACGTGATTCCTCTGCCAACTAGAGACCAACTGACGTTGTGCATCAGCTTGGAAGACTTTTTCGAAATGGTATTTCCCCACCCGCGTCTTGTTTGAAAACCTGATGTTTATGGTCATACAGGCAAATGAGAACCGAAGACACTGCAGCAGAAAGAGAGGATAAGCAGAAGACATTCGACTTCATGCAGAATTTTCGCCAGACGTTCAGCAGACCCGTAGTTCGGATCGAATTTCTCGGTTTATTCGATGTAGGCGACGACAATTAATCTCGATTCTCGAGTCGTTGCTAAGTTGCTCAGTGTGTGAACAGTGTACCGCAGTTCGAGTCAGCCTGGATGACAAGAACACGCTTTCCGCAAGTTTTCCCCGAAGCCATACTGCAAATGCACTGACCAGTCTTCAGGTATACTGCAAAGACATCGGCACGGGTCATAAGACATGCAGTCTCGATAGACGAGCGACGCGCCAAGTAGTGCAAAACCACAGTGACCATAACATCTGACCTTTCTGACAAGTAGCGGCTGCAGATTTCGCCAGGACCTCCTTTCCGAACGACGCCAAACACATCCGTCTCACCACCACTTGGAGCAATGGTACCGCCAGGTCCCTCAAGACAAGGAGAAGCTTACGAAAAAGCAATCGATGCGAAGGACCTTGTCTCAGCCGCACTTCCGCGCGAATCGGCGCCGGCGTATGGCTATTGATCTCGGGCCAGCTTCGTCAAGTCTTTCAGTAAACTCGGGAGATGTCATTCGACATAATCCTAGAGATGACGATAGTGATGGCGAAGAAGACGATGAGCGCCAGGATATCCTCGAGCTCTGGTTTGCTGGACAACACGGTAAGCATTCTTGACGAGATTAACAAAAGCGTAACGTGGGTGCTAAGGTCAACAACCACGGTAGGCGATATTGGAGGCGGTTGGACTTTGGACGAGAATGAAGAAAGACCAATCAGTGACATTGCACTCAGCTGGATGGTCCGAGAAGCGCGCAAAGCTGGTATGCCCTTCGATGAGGAGAAAGTGCAAGCATCGAACTTGTTTACGGAAGATCCGGAGTCGAGCCCAGCTATGCAGCCGAAGGACACTCCACAACTGAAAGTAGAAGGAGAGCCAGTACCTGAGTCAGCTGTGTCCCAAAGCAAAGTGCAGTCGGCAGCGTGGCACGAAGAAATGCACAGATTAGCGGCCGAGGGAAGAGTTCATGATTCTCTAACTTTCGGCGGTGGACTTAGCCGTCTGGCTGTATGCGCTTGGCAGTTGATGGAATTCATGCCCTTCCGAAGAATGGATCTTCAGCAAGATGGCAAGTCGACTCGGGGATGTGCTCGCATGTGGCGCTAATTCATGGACAGGCTCATGGAAGGCAATATCCTGGCCGCTGCCTCGCGGAGAGACCAGAGACATGTCTCACGATTGTCACATTCATTCCTCGGTGATCAAGCGAATGGAAGCAGATCCAAGCTACAGACCAGGGAATCTCATTGTTGGCGGAGGAGGCAGAGGTTGCAGAAGAGCGCCCGATTCTTATGGCATGGTATGTCCACACCCTTCATTTCTGACACATTTTCGTATCTGACGACTCCAGGGCGTATGGCGGCCTGTAGTGAACGGAGGGGGAGAAGCGTACATCAAAGTGCATCCATCCAATGCGGAGTCCAACGTCGAGGAGTCTGTTGACAGCAAAGACATCAAGTGAGGCAGAGGGTTCGATACTTTGATGCATGAAAGCAGCGATCCTTGTGAAGATTGATTAACACCAAGAATGACCAACGCAATGCTTACTCTGCCGCTAAGCAAGCATTGAATATATCTACAAGCATGAATGCAGGCTGGTGTGCTGTTAGTTCTTGGCAGGACTAGAGGCCGCCCGCTCCTTCCAACTTCAGCTGCGCCTTCACTGCTCGAGCTTCCAACATCTGACATGGCTATGATGGCTGTGGTATGGAAGCTTACACGTCTTTCTTCGGCACGCAGGGATGTATTACGTCAACTCCAATAGCCTGCTTCCTGAGATCAGAGCATTGACTCGCGATTATCCCTTTAGGTCAGCACTTCGAAAGCTCTTCTCGACCAGCTGGGCTGATTGGCATAGTTCGGAGCTTCTTGATGAAGCGAAACGGAGAGTCTATCAGGATCCAGCTTTTGGTATACGCCTCCAGACAACTCTGTCGACAGACTGTGTGCAGCGTTCGTCCGAGAGTGGTCGTCCGCGCTCGCACAAATGCTGCGATATTGGGAATCGCCACCCACGAGATGAGTGCTCTGGCCTAGGTAGGAGAGTCGCGAATGTCGAGGTGGCTAGACCGTCGCGAGATTCTTTAGGATAAGCATATCTCATTTTTTTTTCTTTTGGAAAGAGGAGGGAGGAACTTTGGACCTTCCTTTTCATCGGTTTATTCTCAAGGTGCTTGCGTCGAGCTCTAGAAAGCATCGATCTGTATATTTCTTCGATGATTGCTGGTATCGCTAGCGTCACTTGCTCTTTTTCGCATGAGGGATGTAATTTGCAATACAGTATTGTCTGGTCACAGACTGCCAATTTGTGGTTGTGCATTCCCTGGCATCAGACCCGAACAATCGAGTAAAGTTCCTTGTTGTCAGCCAACAGAGCCTACTACGTGCGATTATGCTCAGTGGACGTCGATGCCTCAACCTATGGACTAAATATCGAGACGGACAGATTAGCTGTCGACTTCAATAGCCCTGCTTGTGGTCTCCGTTTCCGGCATCCATCCCTTTGGACGCTCCGCTCCTCGGACAACCAGTCCGTATCTGATTAAGAAAGTAAGTCAGCAACAACCTTCAGAAATCATATTAATCTGCAGAACGGCCACATACAAGGACTTCTCAACTTTCTCCACTGAGCTTCTCATGACATCCATCTTCTTGCCGACATCCTTGGCGAATGCCCCCTGACCGGCGTTCAGGGCCTCGAGTGCCGAGCGAAGAGCTCGCATATCATTTAGTACATTTCGTTGCCCTCCAGCATTTGGCCCTTGGGAGAGTCCTGGCAGTGCGCCACCAGTAGCCATGCTGGTTATGGCAAATCGCATGAGCTCTCCAGTCATGTCGAAGATACCCAAAACGTAGTCCTCCGGACTGAGCTCAACACCGCGGCCTTCAGAGTTTTTACAAAGTAATATGGCGGCGTCCTCGAAGCTAAGCATGCTTGCCGTGGTCAAGTAGTGTTCGAATGAAACGGCTTCCATCCACTCTTGGCATCCGCCACTGATCTGTCGAGCATAACGATGAGCATTGAGACCTTGCAGATCATCGCTGACCGAGGAGAACTGAGCGAATATAGTATCGTAATATTGCTTGTTGCTCTTGACGATATTGAGTGGTATTGGATCGCCAAGCGTTCGCACTCTGTCAGTCGTCAGGAATGCCAGTGATCGTTTCAAACTGCTCGCGTCAACCAAGCATATAGTACCTTTGTAATGCGAAAATTCTGACGACGGGGTTAGCTTGAGCAATCGACATGAGTGCTATGCTGGGCCTCTCACATCTTTTTTGACGCAGCGGTGATGTCTCTTGAAGCCTTGATAATGCGTTCTCGCCGATCGTGGTGCTCGTCTAGCTCGCTTTTGAACTGCTCGAACATTGCCATGAACGGCGATGAGGCGCTGGCGCCATTCTTGCCTTCCATGTCCGCGTGAGAGCGCTTGCCCATCAGTATTCTAGTGGTTTCGCGTTGTCAACAATGTCTACAAAACTCCTGTCTCAGCGATCCAGACGCCAATCGAAGCTTTCGGCCTGTCGCTCAATCACGTGATGTTTTCACTTCACTCTGAATCTCATGCATCTAAAATTCCATGAGACACGCTGCAAAAGGCACACGGCACTGGGACAAATGGAACGACAATGAAAAGATTTGATTATAAAAGAGAGCGCAATCATCATTACCACCCCTTTGTAGCGGGTATATACAACAAGAGTTGCAAAAAAAATTAATATCATATCGCCTAAGCCTCGAATCAACGGGACTCTTCCACCCAGAAAAAATCACATCTTTTGATGGTAGACCTAAAAACTCCGGCCCAATGCTTTGTACAGTAAATGCTCATGACCATACGAAATCTATAAGCGGCTGCTGAAGCCTTGCTGTCGAATAGGACCCAGACGTTAAGCTCTGAATGGCTGCGCGAGTCCAGTCGCTCGGGCGAAAAGCGCTGTGCTGGTGGCCTCTACGGTAGGAGCCACGAAACCAACGCCAGAGCTCGTAGCCGCTGCGGTCTCTGTAGGTGCGAATGCGGCTGTAGCTACAAAAGCATTGGCTGTTACGACCGCGCTTGAGCCTGCAGTGGCCCAGTACGCTGACTCGGCTGACATTAGTGCCGATGCAGGAGCGTAAGCATTGAGGGCTGCAAGGGACGAAACGGCGCCGTGCAAAGCAGCGTCATCGAACGCTGAGGCATCGTAAGGCTTTGCTGCGAAGCGTGTGTCGCTGGGGTCGCCGAAGCCTTGTGTGCTATTGAACTCGTAGCCAAGGTCGGAAAGGACGGTGGTATTGAATGCCGCCATCATTACGTTGTCTTCGTGGACGAGGTTGTGGCAGTGGAACATGTACACGCCATTCCAAGGCCCGTACATGGCAAGTACATCGACAGTCTCTCCGGGAGCAAGCATGACCACATCCTTCAGTCCAGCGGCCTCGTAAGGCATGAGGCCTCGAGCACCGCCGGTTCGGGAAAGGACTTGCATGTTCACAAGATGCAAGTGAACAGGATGTACTGCAAGTCCACCTGTGTGGCGGAATTGCCATCGCTCAACAGTACCCTGCGGTGGTCGAGCGAGCACGCGGGAGTTGGGGTCGCTAAAGTCAACACCGTTGACGGTCCAGAGATTTGCACCACCCATCTGGAAGTTGAATGTCTTATCGACAGTATCCTTGTGCGTTGGCCATTGGATAGCCGTGTTCAGGGAAGATGGGACAGCGCCGTTGTTTGAGCTATCAGAGACATCGTTGCCGACAACGAATCGCATGACCTTATCGGTGTTTTGGAATTCGTTGATCTGAGCGATTTGCTGGCCGTTCATGAGCGTGACGTTCTGACCCTTGAATCCAGAGAAGTCAACGACGATTTCGTAGCGCTCTCCCATCGACACGACAACATCTTTAGTATCGACCGGAGAAGCAAAGAGGCCCGAGTCCGAACCAATGACCTGGAATTGAATGTTGTTATTGTCCTGATCGACAAGGTAGAAGTCGAAAGCACGACTGAGAGCCATATCGAAGAGCCGGAAGCGATACTTGCGAGGTTCGACGTTTAAGTATGGCCAAGGCTGACCATTGACCTCGATGATATCTCCAAAGAAGTTAATCTTGTTGCCGTTGGGGTTCTGAAGGTCGCCGCTCTCCGTATACGCCTTGTCTGTTACAGCAAGTGGAATATCATATTTGCCACTTGGGAGTCCCAGTGCGTCCTCAGCAGGATCTGTAACGATGTAGCAGCCGGCTTGGCCATAGTATGCATCTGCAGCGGTGTGTCCATGCGCGTGGTCGTGATACCACATTGGTCGCGCAGACTCGGTGTTGGGATAATAGTAATCTTTGTATTGACCCGGTTGGATCTCATCGAATGCCCATCCGTCCCAAACAGAGTGCGTGTATGAGCCGTGAAGGTGAACCGACGCAGACTGTGTTCCCTTGTTGTAGTATCGAATTATCGTCTCTGTGCCCCTGGGGATCATGAATGTGGCTCCAGGAGCAGTTCCGTTGTATCCAACCATGTTTGCCTTACCCAGGTTAGGATAGACCTGTTGCTGAAAGGGTTCGATGGTCGTCTCGTAGTATTGTATTGTTCGACCATTGATCGTTTCAGTGAACGATGGCTGAGCAACTGCAGGAATGGGAAGAGTATTTTCGAATATCCAAGGATATGATGGACTGCCAGCATTCTTGCCTTGACCGCGCCAGTTTGGCATGCCGAGAGGCCGGCCACCTCGCTGAGGTGATGCTTCAACGAGAGTCGAAGTGGCAGCCACGCCAAGGGCCACCACGCTGTTGAAAAACGAAGGCATATTGTGAACTGCACAAGAGAACGAGAAGATTGAAAGTTAGTAATGACAGTCCGGAAGGAGAGCCCAGATGGCACTTTTGTTGGACCGTTGTCTTGATGAGCGTGAAGTGATCATCTATCGATGCGAGGCATTCAACATTATATCTAGATCTGTATTTTCCGCCCTGCACGAGCCATGGCACGGTGGCTCCATGGCCATGCGACTCTGGTACGCACGGTATGCACATGGTGGAGTCTTTTCGAGTTGACCGCTGCTCGCCTGCAATGCTTGCGGCGAATGATGGTGTGGTCGATTTAGAAAGGCAGTGCCCTGTCAGCCCTTCCAAAAGAGTATTTTCGGATCGTCTAACGCCCGTAATCGTGCATGAAGTGAATCAAGCTTTTAGATGCAGGACCATCGCAGTAACACCGCTTGCACTGATGCAGGCACACGGCTTCGACCGTGATCTCACTCTCTCACACGAGTCTGGCGCATGAATTACAGCACCGACTTCCTCATGGAGATGCAGGAAGCAGGAATCTCGAGTTCCGACCTGTGAGCTGTATGAACGTCGACAAGGGGCGCGATCTCAGCGTCGTCCTTCGGTGGCTTCTGAACTCCGATACAATATCTGATTCCCTGCACAGATCAGTACTGATGATGCCATCAAATTTCTATGGCGTCCTGATCTCTGAAGTCTGCTTTGACGGCTTTAGGCGACGTCGGAAAAGTGAGGGCACTCCAATCAAGTCCCACATCGAGACAGCCTGTCCACCTTGTCCACCCTGTCAACCGCTGTCCTTGTCGCCCTCGCTCTGTGCCGTGTAAGACTGCACGTTGCAACGGCAGAGGGTTGCTTCAGACCGCTGGATACTCAGCTTGCGAATCGAGGCTTTCGGCTGCAGCTGGGAAGCCTTGCTAGGCAATGGGACGATTGCATAATAACGGCGGCATCAAGCGAATCCAGCTGAGCGTCGAATAGCCAGAGCTTCGAACGCCTTTGGACGGCGGTCTGACACAAGCTCTTGCCAACAAGAAGTACCGTAATGTTGCAGTGCATTTCTGATCAAGAGCTCGCTACTCCCGTGCCATTTCTGTGGGTCAGGCCATGCAAAGCCTGCGGCTAGCGCTAGTTGCTGAAGCTTTTAAAAGATAAATCGATAGCTTGATGCAGTCCTCCCCACAGAGCCGGACACTCCACAGTTGCTGCGGGATAGCCTCAAGAAGACAGAATATACCAGGCTTCCCCTCATTGATTGTTGATCAGTCGAGACGACGAAAATCATGAAACATCTTGCCTCCATTTTGGGCTCCTCGTCCCTCTGATCTTGGTGTCTGCGAAGGGCCTGCCATTATTACAGGAATGTTCGGTAGGCTGCTTTGGCGATGGTGTTGCGAAGCAGAAACACCGGTGTAGCCTTTCCTGGATGCCGTATGCGGACGTTTGTCATACCAAGCGAGCTCAGCTGTGCGAGACGGCGTTCAGGCGTGCCACAAAAACACAGGCGACACATGGGTAGGCGTGTTGCTGCTCGTAACACTGCCAGAGTCGCACCGTTGTCTGCTGGTCTGCGCTTTGGAAATTCTGGGCTCAGTGAAGACCTCTCCGTCGTCTTCGTCCTGCTGTTCTAAAGTCGGTATCATGGATGGTCCTCTCAGTCGGCGTATCCGCAGCAGGACCAGTTGGTGGCTGCATTGGCCATCAAGAGTGGTGGTACAGTAGAATACGCACCTGCATTCGGCTTTCGGAGAATTTGAAACCTTCGACCCTTGATCCACGCATGAGCATCATCACTTCAACAGTCACAGCAGCTGCAGTGCTACCTGTCGACGTTCGTCGAACACAACGTGAGGTGGTCACGGTAGTAACAATAGCGGTCTCACTCAAGCATTGCAACATTGTCATTCGAAGCCTCTCAGGACACAAGGCATTGCTCCCGGATTGGCGAAGAAAGGAACGACCATGACTACATCTACGTCCGCCAAAGTGAGAAGACAACAGCGTCTTTGACATAGCGTGAACAGATTCGTCAGGCAAGGAAATTGTCCTTCATCAGAGAATACGATAGCTACTGCCATCTCGCGACTCGCGACAATGTTTGCCGCGAGAATCGAGGACATGACCTCCCACCAGACGCCCAGCGAGCGAGATTCGGTCGGCACAAGTCTCAGGTGTCCATGGCTCTGTCAGAAGGCTGTTTGCTTACCTTTGATGATGTTGAAACGTTCTTCTATGCCGCTTTGCTGGACATATGCCTTTCTTCAAGCGTCCGTGGCCACGACAAGGATGAAAGTTTGCTATAGAAGTGGTCCTTGGTCGGATGCCACTGCGACGACATCCACAGGCAAGTAGTGACTGTCGAGCCAAGCGCAATTTTGAGTCTCGCTTAAGCATTGCCGAGCGAGCAAAGCAGAGATATACATTTGCCAAATCCCCGAATCGGTCGTAACCGTGAATTCAAGTAGCTGTGGATCTGCTTGAGGTTCAAATGACAGCAAACGCGCTGGCATAACTCACGCTGCTGTCGCCAATTCTCTTGACCTCACTGCTTCGCTCGTATCTGATAAACTTGAACTGTCCAGTATGTTGTTCGCCGCTATCTTTGCGAACTTCCTCGATAGCCGCCATGATGACTCCGATGGGGTGGCGGCCACAGACCGTGTTTCCAGTGTCCTCGAGCGTGCTAAGCCACTTGCTATGGCTTCCGCTCTCACAGGCTCCCATACACTCGAAGTCGACGGCTTTGATGGATTCGTGAATGGGCGGGCTCTGCGGCGACTTAGCCGATGAGCTGAGGCTGAGGGCTGAGCCTGTCGATGGTCGATAGTATGTGTAGCGGAAGCGTAAGCCCCAGTGGGCAAAATCAGAGGACACGACAAAAACATTAGCAGGATCAGCCAGATACGGAGCCAATATCTGTCCAAGGGCCCTTTCCGTTGACGCAGACGTATTTCCGACCATAATGGGCACTAGCGGAGGGAGTGCTGCAGGATTGTCACCGAAGTGCCTGACAGCTCGTGTCAGCGATGCAAGTTATTCTCGGTCGCCACGAGACCTGTCGCGTGAGAGTGTAGGCGGTTGCAACTCACTTGGCAAGCATCTTATAGATATATGGGAGATGCATTTCGAGGCTATGCTCCTCCTCGTCCACGGACTGCGACATCCATTCGAAGTGCGCAGAGGCATACAGCTTTGCTGTCGTCTGCCGGTCGATATTCAAGTTGCCAATCGGAGTCGCGTACTGAGTGCATTTGGACAAAGCTGCTTTGGACAGATAGTAGTGATGCGATGGCCCCAGCAGGAAAACTCGCTCACTGCTCGTGTCAGCGCTCCACGTGCAATGCAATCAAGGACGATCAGAAGGAATGGATCAGATGTGTAGGCTGGCCATGGCCGCATGGGTTGATTGTTGATTGTTGATTCTGATTCACTACTCACGCTTTGGAGACGTCCCAAGACTTATATGCCCATGCCGCCGCTGGCCCAGAGTATGAGTAGCCAGCGTGTCTGCGGATGAGTCTTAGCCAGCGCCGATGTATGATGTGGGAACATACGGCGCAATTATAACTCTCGCACTGGGTACAGGCACATGCGAAAGCTCCTCCTCCTGGCTGCTCTGAGGCCCGATACAGGAGACTGGATGGTCGACTGCAGCCAGCCAGGCATCAAGCTGCGAGTTGAGCTGTGACTTGGAGTCTGAGTACCAGGATCCGGCGTGCGACGCGTGTCTGATGATGTGATCACTCGACATTATTGCAATTGCTGGTGTTTTCGGCAAAGATGGATTAATGGAGGTGGGAGGCGGGTAGCAGTGAAGATGACGTGACGCCGGCAGGGATCTGAGACTGAGGGTCTGAGGCCCTGAGATGGCGTTACTTTGGCGTGTTGTGTAGGCGCGCCACGAACGCGTCTCGCAGCAACGCACAGCACAGCACCATTTGCATACTACTGTACTGCTACGACAGTCAAGACTCGAATAGCATATCATCGAAGATGCCTCTCAAGCGCAAGCGATCGTCGCCCGCCTTTTCGCCCGCCGCCTCAGACACCAGCGATGCCACAACACCATCGAGCCCTCTATCATTCTTCTATCATCAGACCAAGCCTGTAGCTCCGCTGTTCGACAAGCCGACACGCTCATGCCCGACATACGATGACCAGCTCACAAGCCAGCATCTCAACAGCCGCACGCGAAAACGACATAGAGACAACAGACCAGACGAACAAGAAGTCTATGGTGCGTCATCCAAGTAGAAGTCTATGCTGCATCTGTAATAGACATGAGTACACTTGCTGATGTTTGTCGCGTTGCAGCGAGCACCATCCATCGCCTCAGAGAGGCACAGAAGCAGCATCCCAACGCCGCGCCTGTCCCATCACAGCACACCCAAGTACAGCCGAATGCACAACCGCAAAGAAGCACTTTGCACTCGGTCTGGCGCATACCACAAGCCCCGATACATACTGCTATGATTGTACACTCGCAAGATCAAGCTCGCGCGGAATCTCGATGCGAGGACTGTGAAGGACCGCTTCGGCACAGTGATGCTATGGACCTGGATGAGGTCCTGTTGGAAGAGGAGTGTCGATGCAAGTCTTGCTACAGGAAAGTCTGCGACACTTGTGCAGTGCTTAGAAACGCGAGAGTGTGCCTAGAATGTGCCAGTCCGCCATAATCAATTGCTTGGAGCATCCTGATGACCGCGAGTTCCAAATCTTCCGGCACAATGGAGAAGTACTCGATGTTGCAGCACCCGCAATGTGCGGATCATATTTCTTCTTGCCTCCACTGATTGCTGCTATTCGCCAAAACTCGCGCGTCCACTTCAAGTCCTGCAGAAAGGAAGGTCAATGCGGCATCCTCTGATCCCGCGACCAGCCTAGATCAGCTTGTTGCTCGCAGCGTGTGCCTCTCAAGCTCGTTCATTGTTCTATCGCCATCTTGCCACTTGGAAGGCGATCAGCTGGTAGGCCTGAGTCGGAGGCACCGAGGTCTTAACGCACTTGTGCGAACTCTCGCGCACAGGCACACGGATCTCATGGCATGTCGCATGTCGGCTCAATGTACATGTCGGTATGAGGCACAGATTTCGTGCTCGGTGGCTGCTCTCTTCTCGGCTAGCACGCCGGATGTCGGCCATCTCCTCGTGACAGCCCAGAACGACTTATCTTTAGCCGCATTCTAGCCGCGAACCTTGTGAGAGCTTAATCGGGCTTGATAGGACACGCTTCACCCCAACAAGAAACGCTAAGCTTCCGACCAAAAACCGAAGTGAGGTATCGCGAGACCCTCAAAACCAATTGGCCACTGCGGACTGCTATCTGGTGCTGGGAGGTGTCTGTATACTGGCACCTCGCTTAATCTCGCTTAATCTCGCTTATAGAGGACCCGCAATTAATGACGTTTACGCACTCCCGCCAAGACCCACGAATTTATGTGTAATCGAGCCGCAATTTCGGGCTTCTCGAAACGCCTACTACCTTACTATCCTCTACTACGCCGGCATATCGCGATAATAGAGGAACCGGCGCCTACTAGCGATACTAACGCCCGTAGTAGCTTTAAGGCTCTTCGAGAGCGGTTATTTCTTACTAAGAAGGACATTCTAATACTATACGACGACTTTCTCGTAGCTATGAAGCTTATGTCGAATGTATATAGCCGTAATAAGACTATAGAGGTAAAGTACGACCGTATAAGCGGCCGCTATATGTCTAAGGCGTACTACCGGTACATCGAGTCGAAGCGGACTACGGCGGATAAGAAGAAGGGTAGCGAGGGTAGTATCGCTAGAGGGCATTATAAGCCTAAGTTTACTACTAACGAGTATTACAAGGTTAGCCTCGTCGTTAACATATATTAAGATAGCGAGTATAGCTCTCTAATCGACGTCGTTATTAAGCGTACCGATTATCGCTACTAGTATACCTATACCCTACAACAATACGACGTCCGGCGGTCGAATAACTACCTTAAGGAAATAGGCTAGTAGTTATTAGATTAGTCGCTACGGACGAGTCGAGTAAGGGACTTTCTTACGAATAACTACGGCGACATTAGTAGTAAGTCGACGTCGTATTAAACGCTGTATAACCTAGGTCGATAATTACTATACTACTATCGCGATAAGCGCTATGTTGTGCCTAGTAAGAGCGCTATCCCTAAGTAGATTAAAGAGGCGGAAGAGCGTACTATTAAGCGTGGTTGTCGGTACTAAGTCTTCGTTATAGATATACCTAAAGGTCCGAAATATAGCATTGTCTATACTACCGAGAAGGGCCTTACATTGTTAAAGAGATATAGTAAGTTCTTATCTTAAGACGCTACGTACGACACTAATAACGCCGGCTTCTTCTTAGTTAACCTATTCGTACGAGACGAAGATAATAACTACTTGCCTATAGCTTATATACTTATCGAGAGTTAACATACTATCGTTCTTACGACTAGCTTCTACTACTTATACTCGTAGGCCGATTATAAGAAGCCTAGAGGTTAGTACCCTAAATAGATCGTAGTTAACGACTCTACGAGCGAATAGGCCGCTTTCCGGATTACCTTCGATAAAGACGTTATCGTCTTCTTATGTTAGCGGTACGTTGTCGAGATAATAAGGAAGAAGTTTAGCATTAAACGCGGCTATAAGAAGACATAAGAGGGTCTCTTCGGTACTCTATACTTCGTAGAAGATCGTAAGGAGGCTCTTTAGTTTATATAGCTCGTAGAAGCCTCGTTACTAAGTAGAAGGTAGGACACTTTGTTCCCCTACTTCTAGCGAGAGTAGACTATCGGGTATGCCGAGCTTTAGTGTATATACGCACGACGGGGCAATCCACGCGCTCTATAGGTATTTCTTCCTAGCTAGGGTAATCTACGAGAGCTAACTTTCCCTATAGGACCGCATAACTAGATATATCGAGGGCTACTATGCCTATTATAAGCGTAGAAACGAGTCTATACTACATAACTAGTCCCTCGCTAGTACCCTTACTTATTCTCTCGACATTAACGATTACTAGTATAGTAACGCCGAGGTTACTAAAGCCTCTATGCTATAGTTACTACTCTTTCGCAATCTTAGTTATACGAGGCTTTAAGAACTACCCTTTTTCTTATAGAAGAAGATCGCTAAGTAGTACGATATTACACGCTCTCGCTATAAGCGAGGCGCTATCTCTTAGAGCCGGTTTAAACCTGCGCTTAATGAAGAGACGCCCTCTAAGTACCCCTACCTATTCTTCCTAAGTTAGCATTAGCCTTACTACTATATACTATTTAATAGCGAGTTTAAGGATAACTAGCTCTCTCCGACGTAGGTTACTAAGTACGTCGACCGTTAGAAGTCGATAGATAGTAGATAAGGCTTAAATAACGCCTCGACTATGCATAAGGACTAGTTTAATGGTAACCGTATGCCTATCGACGACTTCGCGACTATAGACATAGGGGCCAGCGCTAGCGCTAGCACCGGTATACTCGAGCGCAATTATTACATTCTCCTTTACAATATTATCGATAACTTTAAAGAGGACTTCTACCGCTTAGTACGAGCCGCGTAGCTAATAGATAACCTATCGAAGAAGGACTATAACGAGTACATTTAGTACCTCTACGAGCATTATTCGAAGGTCGTCGGTAAGGCCGTTTAGTAGTTATTACCTAAATAGTAGCTCGAGAACATAAGCTTAGCCGATAATAATAATAACCTATAGGCGTAGATTAACGAGGCGAGAGACAGCTTCATTAATAACGACGATAGCGAGCTCGACGAGTAGGTTCTTAGCATAATAGCCGATCTAGAAGAACTAATATACGTAAGCGAGACACGGTTAACTTAGTAGGTGCTAACTTAGGAGGTGCTAACTTAGGAGGTACTAACTCATCTATTACCGAAGGCGCCGTCGTTCTCGTTACAACCGTTCTTTGCGACTTAGCACACTACGTAGGTGCTAGAAGGCTTCTAATCTACCGTCGCCGGTAATAATATATAATATGTTAGTCTATACGCGTACGCGCACGCGCACGCGCACGCGCACGACTAGACGACTAAAGATTACCTACTAACTAAACAACTGCGTAACATACTATCTACGCCCTTTAGACCGTCTACTCCGAGCCGCCTACGATACTTAACAACCGCCGACGATAATAGTAATAGTTGGAGCGAGAACCTTCTATAGAATATACTACCTCGGCTACTACCTAACGCCGACGTCTAGCTATTTAACCGCGGCTTTAACATATACTATAATCTATAGATAGGCGCGTAAGAGACATACTATACGAGGCCGGAATAGGCGCTAACTACTAAGGAGTTGTAGGCGATAGTAGTAACGCGACGAGGTGGATATAGATAATAGCGAGGTAGAGGTAGATATAGACGGTAAGTTAGACATAGATAGTAAGGCACGTTTATAATACCTCGAAATTGCTATACTATTAATCTCTTACTAATACTTTAGCTTTATGAGATAGATAACGAGATAAACAACGAGCTAGATAACCGAGCTAGACACCGAAGCGATAGCGAGGTAGATAGTAAGGTAGATAGCGAGGTAGGTAGCGAGGTAGATAGCGAATAATACCTCGAAATTGCTATACCATTAATGTCTTACTAACACTTTAGCTTTATGTCGACATTATCGCGACGGCGGCACTAATAAGTGCTAGCGGTGCTAGCGGTGCTAGCGGTGCTACGCTATTCCCGAAAAAGTTGCTCAAATGCGTGGTTTTCGTCATAATTTCCGGGACCGGCGTAATGCCGGAGGCGCGTGCGTCCTTGGCGGTGCCAGAATACAGACACCCGTGCTGGGTGATTGGCGGCTCGACATTGTGCCACCTGGTAGGCTGGTCCATCATATCACTGCGCCGGAGTTCCATGCTCATCATCAGGGATGGGTTGTGTAAATGTATGTTTGACTTGCTGCATGGCGCAACGTGTGCGCTTTTCGTCCACCTTCCGCCTTGGAACGACGCCCACCTGCTCCAAAGAGATAAACGTGGGAGCCGACAAGAGTCGTGAAGCGGAAGCCAAGTCCAGATCTGTACTAGAGAGCCCAACTCTGGCCACTCGTGGCATCGCAATACTAATTGCAAGCCGTGAACAAGCGGACGCTACACGATCGGCAATTCCGCTATCTCTCACTACGGGGCTTTGTGCATGGAAGTGTTCTGGACGGAATACTTAGATGTAACGCTGTCTAGGATCGGCCACCAGCAGAGTTGCTTTAATACCGTGGACAGTCGCGTGCTCCAAGGGGAACGGAAGACTCAGTTATCCTCGTCTTCGCATGCCAGGTTACTCGGGAAATCCGCCTACAATGGGTATGTCTCGTCGCGTGCAGTGCCAAGTAGTGTTCATGTCTGACATGTGCTTTCAGATTCCAAGACGGGAAACCAAAATGTGTCCGACCGCAACTCCTCCTCGGACGAGAAGGATGGACTTGAGCTGCCGAACATGTATCACGACTCTATGCTCGCCGCTGGCGACTACGAGGGCAAGCCTACCGAAGAAGAATTGAAGACTCTTCGTCGCATACCAGGCAAGCTGCCTATCGTTGCATATGTCATTTGCTTCGTCGAATTTGCGGAGCGTGCGTCGTACTATGGTGTGCAACAACTCATTTCCAACTTCGTCAATCGACCGCTACCCCTCAATGGCAACGGCTACGGTGCTCCTCCTCGTGGAACTCAGGAGACTGCTGGTGCTCTTGGTCTCGGAACTGTCAAGGCCAATGCCGTTTCGCAATCCTTCTCTATGCTGGTGTACGTGCTTCCAGTCCTCTTCGGATGGATCGCCGACACCAAGACCGGTCGCTTCAAGCTCATCTGCTACGGGGTTGGTGTCTTTGGTCTTGCACATCTTCTGATGTGTATCTCTGCTGCAAAGCCACTTCTGGCAGACGGCAGTGCCAAGATTCCATATCTCATCTCGCTCTACATCCTTGCCATCGGTGCCGGTGAGTTGGTTCTTTTGCATTGTTTGGAAAGACGGAATACTAACGCATAAGACAGCCATGTTCAAGCCTTGCGTCTCCCCGCTGCTCCTTGACCAGATGACCAACAGAGTTCCTCGCGTCCTGACAACCAAGAAGGGTGAGCGAGTGATTGAGGACCCAGAAGCTACCACGGAGCGTGTCATGCTTTGGTTCTACCTGCTCATCAATGTTGGTGGTTTCATGGGTGTGGCCACTACCTACGCCGAGAAGTACGTTGGATTCTGGCTTGCGTTCTTGCTCCCAATGCTTTTGTACCTCCCACTGCCACTCCTGCTTTGGTTCCTCAGAAAGCGACTCATCCTGCACCCTCCGGCTGGAAGCGATCTCGGCAACGTCTTCAAGGTTCTCGGTGTTTGCTTCCGACGAGGTGGCATCAAGAGAGTTGGACGCCACGGTTTCTGGAACCTCGCCAAGCCATCCAACATCGCTGCTGCTGGCCTCAACATCCAGACTTCGTGGAACGACCAGTTCGTCGATGATGTCAGGCGTACTTTCCAGGCCACTGGAATCTTCTGCTTCTTCCCAATCCAGTACATCAACGACAATGGTCTTGGAAGCGCGGCCGGCTACCTCTCGACAATGCTCACTACCAACGGTGTGCCAAACGATGTCATCCAAAACTTTAACAGCTTGTCCATCATCTGCGCGGTTCCAATCTTCAACTACGGATTGTACCCGCTGCTCCGAAAGGCCAAGATTCACTACGGACCAGTAGCCCGTATCACAACTGGCCTTTTCATGTCTGCAGTCGGCGGTGCCGGTTACGCCGTCCTGAACTACTACGCCTACCAGCAGTCACCTTGTGGAAAATATGGCTCAAGCGACTGTACTGTTGGCACCGGCGTTGCACCAATCACCATTTGGTGGATGGCCATTCCATACGGTCTCGGAGGTGTTTCTGAGATTTTCGTCAACGTTCCAGCATATGGTATCGCATACTCCCGAGCTCCAGTCAACATGAGAGGTCTTGTCTCAGCCTTGAACCTCTTCAATACCGGCGTTGCTTATGCGATTGGCCTTGCTTGCTCTTCCATTGTCACCGATCCATACCTCACCTGGGACTTCGGTGGCCCGGCCATCACTGGTGGTGTCTTGAGCATTGTCTTCTACTTCCTCTTCCGACACATCGACAAGGAGGAGTACCACATGAGCGAAAATGAGGACAATACCGACTACCATCTCAAAATGCAGGGAACTGTCAATGTCGTTCGATCAAACTCGATCAACCCCACTACGAACATTCCTCCCAAGATCGTTCAGAATGAGGAGATGATGATCTCGCAGAAGCAGTAGAAGGTTCAATAGATTCGCTCTACAAATGTGAGATAATTTGCAAGCTTGAGAACGTTCGTCTTTCCTCCATAGTCTCACATTTCTGCTCCCGCACTCGCCTGTCTTAAAGACATTTCGGCATCAACGCGGAAACAAGCATTTCGCCCAGAGTCATTTTATGCCAACTGGACATCGGTGTGGACACTATGAAGTAGTCACAGTGAGTGAACTGTCGACACATTGGACTCAGCTTCCATGACTTCTCTCGCTAAACTTTCCGCCGTAAATCTTAGCATATATACAAATCAAGCTTCCTCCGTGCTCATAATTACGCAGGTCGTGTGGTGTAGTGGGTACGTAGTATCCTCTGGCCGCAGATTTGGAATATCCGCTGATCCTTTAACCAGTTATCACGTTTCGTTTACAGAGAACTGTATTCTGTGCTTCCGAAAAGGCCCCGTGTTCGATCCACGGCATGATCAAAAGGTTCATTGGTAGAGCCTGTTCTTTTGCCCTGGTGTTGTGTTTTTGACTTTTTGTGCTGTGTGGGGACTGTTTGGGTGATGCTAGCTGATGCCAAGGCCATACGACTAGAAAGACCCAAAGATGATGCCATCTGATTGTGTGGTCTATAGAAAGCTATAGTGTTCTAAAAGTAGGGGGGGGGGGTTAATAAATCGGGTGCGATCGGTATATCACGCGGCTATGTGATCGCGCGAAACTTCATCTTTGGCGTTTTGGTTACGTGCCCAGGCCCAGCATAGTGTGCTTTCGGTGATAGGAACGAGCGCTAGCATTTCTTTTGGGGGAAAACATCATGAAGGCCTTTATTCTAGCCGAGCAAGTGCCAAGAAGGGATGATTGGCAAGTAAGTAGAAAGCAGCACGCAGGTACATAGTGCTCAAGCTGATCCTCCTCAGAGTCTTCGAAGGATACCCGCACGAACCGTACAGTCTTTCAATTCCCGGGGATCGTTCCGCGCATAAGACTCAACAGAATCTTTCCACGAACCAGGTGCTGAGTAATCGATCTGATTATCAACCAGCAGCAGAGTAACGAGTAACAAGCCAAAGGCTGACTTGCTGCGGGCTTCGCTAAGAGAATGCTCGGAACGGGTTGAAATAATGCATGGGGGAAAAAAAATCTCGAAGATCAATGACCAGTAGTTGTTCGATTCAGATTCGAATTGACGAAAATGTTGGAGTTGAAGGCTCGGGGTTCGAATCCTTTTGCTTCACTTCGCAACCTCCTGCCAAGACATCCGGTAGTCCTCACATGCGTAACACTAACGTATATATACGTTCAAAAGCCAGCATCCAATCAGAACAAGATCAAAACCCGCTAACGGTCGATCCTCCTGTTAGTAAGTCGTCAACTACTTTGTTTGATGCGTGGTTCAGGTGTTTGAGATACGAAGGTTTCGCTTGTACTCCGAAAGGAGTTTTCGTTTTGCTAATTCGTAGGATGGTGGGTGACCACTTTGATCAACAACGATGCCTCAAAAAAAAAAGATGACTCCAGCCGAGATTCTGCAACAGGTAGAGATCGGAAATTTGAGACTGAGGAGCCAGATCCATGCTGAAAATCTCCAGTTCTACGATGCCGAATCAATCTACATAGCCGCATCGCCAGGAAACAGAGACTTCGCCAATGGAATGGGCAAGACACTTTCGACAAACCTCAAACTATACCAGTCTCCTGCTCTTCCGTACGGAGGTCTCTTTGAAGGCCATGCAGAATTCTAGGAATGGAGCCAGACAATGGCATCCTACTTTGACAAGCTAGAGGTTACGGATCCACGGGTATTCGAGCAAGCTGGGAGCGATTCAGTCATTGTTGCGAGCACGCTGAAGCTCAGGGTTAGAAGGACTGGAAAAGCTCTGGTCAATCCAGTCCTACAGAAAATTAGTGTTGATCGAGAAAAAGGTGTGATCAGTTTTATTGGGATGTGAAGGGACTGAACGAAGCTCTAGGGTTGTAGAATAGTTCGGAGCAACCAAAGCGGCTGCATCATCGGCCAGTGTTAGAGGTCTGCTCTGGCATCCTCTCCAGCCCAGCATCTTCGGATTGTCTCTCTCAAGGGGTCCTTCTCAATCGATCTGGGATTCCAGTACGGGTTGCTGACTGCAATATCGACTGCCTTATCAACCTCTTCTTCCCTCATGCCAAAATCTTTCAGTCCTCGCTTCACCTTGAGTTTGGAAAGCAAAACATTCAGTCCTGTGATGGCATCGCCGTTCGACTCAGGAAGGACATCCGCCAATTTCTGCATTACGTCTGGGATTCTTGGGGCGTTGTATGCCAAGGCATGTGGAAGCACAATGGTGTGAGTCTCGGCGTGAGGTAAGTTGAACGAACCACCTAGGGTGTGGCATAGTTTGTGATGAAGAGCCATGCCAACGCTGCCTAAGCATGTGCCACAAAGCCACGCGCCATATTGTGCGTCCAATCGTGCTGCGACATCGTGAGGATTCTCCACAATTACGGGAAGTGATCTAGCCAGGGCTTTCGTTCCTTCTAAAGCCATGAGATTGATTACAGGATTGGTATTGCGAGCATATAGTGCCTCAACTGTTCGATATTCAGCCTTGCCATCAACGTCGAACATCACAGTTGTGGTTGAAGCCTACCTGCGTGCGCAATAGCGTTTACACCACTTGTAGCACTCAAAGCTGCAGGAAGTGTCATAGTGAGATCAACATCATAGATGACTGTAGCTGGAAGAATCTTTGGATCTGATCTCGTTGTCTTTTTGCCTTCAGCGGTTTCTCCAAGGATGGGCGTCATCTCGGAGCCAGCATAGGTTGTCGGTATGCTGATATGAGGGGTCCCAGTTCGAAACGAGATAGCTTTACCAAGTCCAGTTGTGCTCCCACCACCAAAGCTTACGACACAATCTGCGCCACTCTGCTTTGCAACTGCCAATGCAGTCTCCGTCACGTCCACTGGGGTGTGCATCGTAGCATTTGAGAAGAGCCCTGCGGGGGTGATAGTTGCGTCTTTCAGGATCGGTTCGAGTTGTGCTACTTGATCTTTCTGTTGTGGAGTCGATAGTAGCAGCGGCCTTGACAGATTGAGTCTCTGAATCTCAGCCGGAAGTTTCTTGATGCTGCCAGATCCAAAGACGACCCTGCCGGGATTGGCATTGTATTCGAACTCCATGCTGTGATCTCAAGATCAAATCAGTAATGCGAAGTGAGCGGAAACTGCTCTCAAATATCAAACGCTTATGCTCGGCAGTTGGTCAGGCAGTTGCCAAAGCCTCAAGTGGGGAAGCCCGCCAACATCTATTCATCAAAGCCGTGAGGCCTTTTACCATGACAGAGTAGTATGAGCTTCTCAATCAGGCTGTCTTCGTTGACGGGCAGAAGCATCTGAAGCAGCAGAGCATCGGAGGACAGTGCTACTAGATGGATGAAGCCGGTGAGTGTATTGTTATAATGCGGGCTGCAACATCCTGTAGATTGCCATGGACTTCTTTATCGGAAGCACTGAGCGATCTGATGTGAGCAGGAATTGTTCACGAAAATGTCCACCTTGAGGCATAGCCACCTGATGTGAAGAGGAAGCAGGATGTAGCTGACCGGCGAGATTAGAGTTCCGGAAATTCTTCGGAGCGCCAAGACACACGCAGAGGGAAATGCGGGCTTGGGCTTGCTCGAAGTTCTGAACTTCAAGTGTAGGCTTGGACCGCATCACCACGACTACGACCTTGCGCCGACGGCTCCGCCCTATTAACCAAAGACTTCACCACAAGGTAAGCGCTACTTGCCATCGCTTGCGCCGCTACTGCTGCTGCTACTCCGGAGGAATTGACTTGGGTGGAACGATGTATGGGCTGCGATGTGGATGGTGGGAACAGCCATGCACGAAGCGAAGCTCGCGAGATTCGCGCAACGAGAACTTGATGGCCAGAAGTGACTGGCACTGAACGCTCAATTCCATCACTGCTTGGAGTTTTGATCGATGTAGCTTTTGGCAAGCAAGAGGTTGAGAACAATGGGTCTGGGGGCAGCAAGAGGGGAAAATACACACAGCGCACAAGCAGTAGAGAGCGAGGGCAGCGGCGGCGGCGTTCATGACATATGCACGGACAAGGGCATTGTGCTAACTCTTGCGCTACAGTCTACAGCAGTTCGCCAAGATGCAGTCCGCACAGCCCGCCCAAGCCATGAGCGGCGTCAACATCTCCAAGCGCAGAAAGTTCGTCGCTGACGGTGTTTTCTACGCCGAGCTCAACGAGTTCTTCCAACGTGAGCTTGCTGAGGAGGGATACTCCGGTGTCGAGGTGCGCGTCACCCCAACCGTGACCGACATCATCATCCGTGCCACACATACCCAGGAGGTTCTTGGTGAGCAGGGTCGCAGAATCCGTGAGGTAAGGCCTTGGTGAACACATTGCTCCTTGAGGCTCAATTGACCTTCTTTAGCTTACCTCCCTCATCACCCACCGATTCAAGTTCCCACCAGACAGCGTCTCCCTCTACGCCGCCAAGGTCCAGTCCCGTGGTCTCTCCGCTGTCGCCCAGTGCGAGTCCCTCCGCTACAAGCTTCTCAACGGTCTTGCTGTCCGACGCGCATGCTACGGTGTGCTCCGCTTTATCATGGAGTCTGGCGCCAAGGGCTGTGAGGTTGTCGTTTCCGGTAAGCTGCGTGCTGCCCGTGCCAAGTCCATGAAGTTCACCGATGGCTTCATGATCCACTCTGGTCAGCCAGCCAAGGACTTCATTGACAGCGCTACTCGTCACGTCCTCCTGAGACAAGGTGTGCTCGGTATCAAGGTCAAGATCATGCGCGCATCTTCATCACCAAACGATCCATCCGGCGAGAAGGCTGGCGGCAAGGGTCTTCCAGACTCCGTTACCATCATCGAGCCAAAGGAGGAGCAGCCAATCCTTGCTCCATCATCTCAGGACTATGGTGCCAAGGCTGCACAGGCTGCACAGGCCTACGCACAGCAGCAGGCAGAACAAGAAGGTGCGCCGGCAGAGGACGGTGCCCAGCCAGAGTACTAGGCGTGTTGATCTGCTGCATTTTCTGCTACGAAGTCTTCATGTTCATGGAACCGGCGTTGGTATGAAAGCGGTCGTCGAGGGTTTCGATACAGCGCATGGTTTGTAGCTGTGGAAGCATAAGGTCTACAAAAGAACCCAGTGCTCAGACACGAAACTTCATGAACAATTCCAAAATGTTACCTCCAGCCCGATATGCTTTGCATGCGTTCAGCCCACATTATTTTCCCTCTACGTACACGACGTTGTGAATGCGCCGCACCTGATCATCTCGTCCAGTTGTCGATGCGGTAACTCTTGACAACAACTCGACCGTTGCATCCTTACTTAGAGTGATGTTGTCAATCAACATTCGATGCATGTAGACTGTGACCAGGCTCTTTATTGCATGGAAACATCAGTCCAATTCCAAGTCGCTTCCGCTTGCGTGTCTTGGTTCTCGCCCTGCTATCCTCTCCGACAAACAACGGCAGTAATAGAATCAACAAAGAAGCTAGACGGACGCCATCCTCATGGCCCAGCGAATTGCCAATGCAGATGCTCTCTCGGACCTAAGTAGAAGCCAACCCAGGAAACCCAAACTTTCACATCCAGAGCAATGGAGATTTCAAACACATTTAGGTATCGTATGCAGAGCAGGAGTCCCTCGCTCGAACGACTTCGTGATGTACCGTTATCGACCAAGGAAATGGTACTCTTTTCTCTAGAAGCAGCAGATACCTACCTATTCGAGCGGCCCGAATTTTCTCCAATGGCTCAAGGTCCTGGATCCATCCGACGGAGCACTCGGCTCGAGATGTGGAGTTGAGCTGGGAGAAGTGTTGGTGATGGAAGATAAAGGTATTGCTGACTGATTGACTGACTGACGTACCGGGAGTTAGGTTAGTTCTCGAAAGCATGGCTATCTGATGTAGAACTTTATGTCAGAGCGTAGGTACTTGTTTGCCAGTTGTGTGGTAGCGGAGGGTGAAGAAGAGGATGAGAATGTACCCATCGACTCTGGCCAGCATATCTTGATACTGTACCTATACTTTCACAAAAGCGTCGACTTGAGCTTCTTTCAGGAATTCTTTTCTTCGCGGTTGCCGATGCGGTGGTAGTGGAGAGAAGGGCTGTGAATAGGTAGAAGACCTTCATGGTCATGAGCGATGGAAGAAGTTCGCTGAAGCGAAAGAGCTGTAGTGACGCACGCCATGCTTTCAGGTAGCGACGAAAATCCGAGACAGAGCGAGCTGCAAGCCATCTCTGAGCTGATGACCAGGCACTAGGCCTTCATACTATGTGCATGATATATCCTGGGTCAGTATGGGCTCGCATATCAGCCGCATGTTGCTCCCGAGAGGGGGCGCAGAGGCGCGGGCTACGTGGACGAAGCCTGATACTTGTGCCTAAAGTCCAATGTCTGATGTTAGGAGACTCTATAGCTCGCAGTAGGAGCGTACTACGACTGAGGCGTGTCCATGCATCCTGGGTATCACTGGTCGGGCAATTGAAAAGGGCCTCTATGACGGAGGTGAAACGTGAACAGCTGCAAATATAGGAGCCGTGAGTCCTTCTCCATTCGCTTTCTCTATCGTGCAAATTCGTGGTCATCGAACTCATGTTTCATGCTTCGTAATCATCAATTCCTTGATCTCGTTTCCATAATGTGCTCACTGATGGTACCTGTTGCGCTTGGTTTTGGACCAGAGTTTTTTCGCTCGCCATTCTTCGGCCATGCGTCTATCTGATCGTGAAATGGGCTGTAGGGTGCTGCAACTGCATATTCTCGACCTCTGCTCATACCATAGCCTTGTGCACTGCCAGGCCATTTCTTCTGCTGCTCGTGCATAGTCTCTAGTGGCTCTCCTGATATTCCGTACTTGTTCCAATTGATATGCGGCATTCGCACCACATCTTGCGGTCCAGGTATCCGAGGAAACTGTTGTGCATGAGAGGCTGATAGTGTTTGTTGGGAAGCCGGTTGCGAGTGCGGAATCTCAGGCGACTGCGACTTGCCAGAAATAGCACGTGTGGTGTACTGGCCGTCCGCTGGTGCACCCAGCACTACCTCGTCATCACTGTCGCCATCCTCTGCCGCATCTATAATGGCCTTGAGATCTCCAATCTTCGGCCTCTGTTCCTTCAGTCTGCCTGCTGCCAGCTCCTCTTTGAAGTGCTCTGGGTCTTCCAGCGCCAGCTGCTTGACCTTCTCGAGCACGTGGATGTCATCCTGTGCTTTCTGCTTCTGGAATTGCAGAGTTGATATTGCCGCCCTTAGCGCTACTGCGTCTGTGGCATCTTTACTCGAAAATGGTAGGTTTGGTGGTTGCGGGATATACTCGGCAGGCGGCACTGTCGCGAGTGCCGGTGCTTTTACCGGCTGCTCCTTCTGCATCGGCTTTGGCTGGATCTGCTGTTGCTGCGTGTGGGCATTGCTGTTTGGCGCAGTGAATGTGAAGTTGCCTCCATTCTCGGGCGGCACGAAGGCGGCCGGGGCGTTGTTGTTGCTGTCAACGTTGACGGGAAGAGCGGGACGGGCTTTGGGAGTGATGGGGCTGTAGGCAGGAGCAACGGGCGACGACGAGCCTCCGTTGGATGGCCGCCTCGGGCTCTGGGTGCGCGGTGCTATGGGTTGTGGATGAGGGTGAGGGTGAGGGTGGGCTTGCGTGTAGCTGCTCGGTGCCAAGTCGTTCGAGATGTCGTGAGGTCGCGGCGGCGGCGGCGGCGGTACGATGTGTAGCGATGGAGACATAGAACTGCTAGTGTCGTTGTAGTGCTAGAATATTTTTCGCAGCCACACACCACCACAACAACAAGTCGGCCAAGGGTGCGGTGCGATCAAAGGCCGGAGAGTGAAGTTTCAAGAGGCGAAGAACAGGGCTCGGCTAGACTTTTTCAATCGCACGCGTGCGACTATTTTTAACGCACGAAAAAGTGCGACTATTATTGAGTCGCAGGCATAACTCTCAGGCATCCTCTCGTATAACCTCGTATAACCTTGTATAACCTAAATTTCTTTAGTCTCTAGAGCTAGAAGTAGCGGTATACCGAGATATGCGGCACGTGATACATTAAAACTAGACGATAGGAGCGACGGCGACGATAATATAGCGATAGGCGACGACGATAAGATAATATATAGCGACATATATATCGATAGACGACTATTTTATGTACATCCGGCCTTATCTTTGCCGACTACACCTTGCGACTTATATCGAGAGCGACTCATTCGAAACCTCACTAAAATAACCCACAATAAGTCGCTCGCGATAACACGCGTGCGAATTAACATAAATCGCACACATCGCCGAGCCCTGGCGAAGAATAACGAATTCCGATCGCGGGCCGCTGGTTGGAAGCCGTTCATTTTGTATTCTAGTGCCATGCAGGGACCTCTCATCTCATCTCATCTCATCTGCATACCGCATTTCAATGTGAATCAAACATTGAACAAGATGCCAGCCCCAGTAATAGCAGATCTCACCACAGCCAAGAAAATCGGATTCATCGTCCCATCTTCCAACACGGCAGTAGAAACTCTCACTCTATCAATCCTACAATCTCTTCAAGCCAATATAATCCCTCTCTTCACCCGCCTTCAAGTCCTCACCTTATCCGCAGACTCCAAGACAACATCGCAATTTACATCCGACAAGCTCATTACAGCAGCCCAGCTCCTAGCGGACGCTGGAGCCCATCACATCATCTGGAATGGAACATCCGGCATGTTTACTGGCGGAACTCTGGCCGACGACAGACGACTAGCAGAGCATATGACGAAGGCTGTTGGTGTACCGTGTAGTACCAATACGATTGCTACGATCGAGGCTCTTGAGGTCTTGGGGATCAAGGACGTTAGTATTGCGGTGCCGTATACCGATCAAGTTACTAGTAAGGTGCGGTCCTTTTACGAAAAGCAAGGCTTCAATGTCCATGCTGCTGTGGCGCAGAAGCCGACCCCGAAGAACAATTTGGAGATTGCGAGATGTTCTGAAGACGAGATCAAAGCAGTGGTGAAGGAGTCCATTGTGCCAGGCAAGACGAAGGCTGTCTTGATTGCTTGCACGAACTATCCTGGAACCGCGTATGCGGCGGATCTGGAGCAGGAGCTGGCCGGTGATGAAATTCGGGTGCTTGATAGTATTGCTGTGAGTGCTTGGTATGCCTTGCGGCAGGTTGGCATAAAGCAAACGAATAAAAGGCTCGAGAAATGGGGCCTACTGCTCGACTCCTTGTGATCCATCGTTCTCGTCACCCTTTCACTATCTTACAACTATGAATACATCACGAATTTCATACAACCTCCCTTTGGGTATTGTCCCTCTCCTTTCTCATCGCTCGAACGCAGCCCATGTCCCAGTCCAATCCGTACGCCTTATACACTGCGCCCCGACTCCATCCGGAACAGCTCAACTGCTTCACGACCAACTCCCAATACACCTTACCAAACTGCTCTCAAGATCTCGAAATCCTTCCTCCTTTCCCATACGTTTCAAAAGCCTTTCGGCAACACCCATCTCACGGAAGAATGTCATGTCAATCCCTGGAAGAAAGTGATTGTCAGCTTCGCGAAACGAACAAAGTCACATGAATTGCTTTGCAACATACCATGATCCCCCAAATCTCCCTTCTCGATTTTCTTCTTCGGGTAAAGCATCTTCAACAGATCCAAGAGCGAATTGATGTTCCAAGGGGTATAGGCGGCGAAGATCCTTTGGTCAACGACATCGGGTAATGTTAAAGCAGCAACGAAAAGGAGAGCTGCGTCTTGCACGTCGATGCAATATTCTGTAGGGCAATTGTCAATGAACCAGTCGTCGGGAAGGAGCCAAGGCAGACTTACGAGGCGGCACCCAAGCGGCTACATCAGCAGCATTGCCATCCTGGATATTGGTAATTCGATGGTCAGCAAATGTATGGAAACATTCGAGCGCTCGCCAAATGTTGAACTCTTACCCAAATCTGCTTCAACCATCCAACAGAAGAACAATATCCCTGGTATTGAGGACTCACGAGCATCTTGCCCCAGAGCGTCGAAGGGAGGACTACGATAAGGCAGTGTCAGCAGAAGGAAACGCGCTGCAAGGAGGCAATACATCTAACCTACCAGTATTCACCACAAAGTCAGGTCTAGTCTCACTATACCACTTCCATATCGCCTGCTCGGTCTGTAATTTGCTCGAAGCATATACTTCCCACGCTCGATCCTTTGTGTAGGGTGGGTGCTTCCAGGCATTGAAGAAGGAATTCATATTCCAGCTGTCACTGGTCACATCTCCTCGGACACCAGGGCCACTGTTGACGGCTGCCGCTGTGGCGCTGGCGTATATGAATCTTTTGACCGAGGGCTCGCGGCATGCTGATTCGAGAATGTTCAGAGCTCCGGCAATCGTGGGTATTATGACGGTTGTAGGATCCGGGGAGCCGTCGGTGACAGAAGCGCAGTGGACTATACCAGAGCAGCCCTGGACCGCTATGTCGAAGGCGCCTTTGGGAACCATGTCCTCGACTATGATTGCTTGGTATCGATGAGGGCCATACTTCTTCCGGAAAAGTTCGGTCGTCCATGTCGATTTGTTCTCATCTCGCACGGTTCCCCGTACTCTGTATCCTAGCAGAAGTAACTGGTCGGTGACATGCGAGCCTGGCACAGGATCGTAAATACTTCGTGTCAGTGCTGACATCCATTGACAACGAGACTTACCAAGCCACCCATTCGCACCGATCACCAAAACCAACGAGTTTGGCGGAATTGCAGGCTTCTCAACGTCGAGTGGAGGGAAATCATCGATACTGAATGGATTGCAATACTGCGGCGGTGGTGTCAGAGGATTACGCTGAGTCGAAGAGCCACTTTCTGTGGAAGTCGTTTGCTGAGTAGCAGCGGTTCGTTGTGTTTCGATGGAGGATCTTAACACGCGTGGCGATCTAGTGGCTTGAGATAAGTTGGACGAGGCCCGCGATGGTGCGTAAGGAGGAGGATCGACTCCAAGCAACGATGCCGCCTTGTCCGAAAGATATTCCGGGCCTTGGAAGACTTCTCGATAGGCCTTCGACTGTCGTTCAAGCCGCTCAAGGAACCGGGGCATAGGTGGCATTGGAAAATTCACTACTGTCGGCGGCGCCGGGGGAATGTGTAATAAGAGAGATGCGCTGCTGTGATCTCATGTCCAGTCTCGATGAAGGGACTCGAATCACTCGATGAAGGCTTAACTAGAGCAATCATCAAGCTCCTACCTTTAGGCTTACCAGGGTCTTCTCCCACGAAGCATAATGATGCCGGATGTTCCATTAGAATGCATGCTAGTTGGGTGTAACACATGGTCCGTGACGGATACATGCAACCGGTGGAGACGATGGGCCCGGTCCATGTCAGGGAAATGGCCTTCTCTAGATACTGTACATACTTGATGGCGCTGGCAGCTGCAGCAGATGTGTTCGAGTGAGATGCTCTTGATGATCGAGCAATTGTTGGGCTCAATTACCTGGAACAGTGTGCAGCCATGGCCTGCCAAGTGTGGGCTGCTACAGCTACGGTGGTCGGTGGACTTCCAATGTCGCAGACCTCGGCCATTGTGCTACCGGGTGGTCTGTGGTCGTGTTTGGCGAGCATATCGATGCGAAACAAGGAGAGCTGCGGCAGGGCGGCAGCATGCAGCGAGCCAGGCCTTTCACCAACAACCAGGTAGTGATGGGGCGGCAGGGTTTGTGAAGAGATTATATCACATTTAGCAGCAGTATCCAGGTTCGGGGTACCGGTAGGCGGCTCATACACGCTAGGTATGTATGCCCATTGCCCACTATGAGGCCATGATCTGTGTGTTCCCGTTGGCAGTTGGCAGAAGATTGCTGGAGTTCTGCCAGCCTTCGTGTGACCACTGACCATCATCGTCCGCGCACGTTCGCTGACGACTTAGCCGGGGTGGTGTTAACAACGTTGGAACTTGGCGGTCGCATGGCGCTGGCGGAGGATCCGTATTCACAGCGGTGCATATTCGGCAGTTGGTGGAAAAATCGGGTCCAGGTCCGGAACTCTGCTAGTCCCATCCTTGTCACTAGAACAGAGAAACTCGGACGCTACATCACTTGATGAGCTACCCTCGATACAGAATAATGGCAAACACAGCATCTCCCATAGCACTGCAGCGCCTTCTCACACGCTTGGACCACACGCTCTTCTCAACAGATGCCCACTCACAACTGCAGCACTCACAGTATGAGCGAAATCGCGTTGGCGCGAACATCGAGCACGCCCGCACTCTGCTCCTCACACTAGAGAAACAGTCTGCCACAGTGCGCCTATCACAGACACAACAGCAACAAGCTAAAGCCGATCTCGAGCGGAAACGAGACTGGATCAAGAAGCTCAACGCCCGATTACGAGAACTGGATGCTGCCGCCGAGACCGATGAAGACGACGATAGCGAGGACGACGAGCAGCAAGGGGACATTCTGAATTCATACGGCCCAGCTAGACACGACACAGAAGCAGGTCTGGAAACAGGAGGAACCGATACCGATGCCGAAGGTCCCCAAAATCGCGGCGGAAAGATCGACGCAGCCCACATCCAACAAGCCATATCCTCACAAATACAAAGCGAGATACGCTCGCGAGGAGGCAGTGCGCAACAATCAAAACTGCAGGCAAGCGACAATCGCTCTGCAGCATCAACATCAGCCCGCGAACAGCTCTTCTCAAATCGTACTAAAGAGCCAGCGAACGACGGATCCCTCCAGGCTACGGAAACTTTGATGTCCCACAACCGTACAGAGCAGGAGTCACTCACATCAGGACTGTTGGGGTTAGCGAAAGCTCTAAAGGAGTCAAGTCAACAATTCGGTGCCAGTCTTGAAGCTGAGAAGGATGTTCTGAAGAATGCCGAGGGAGGCCTAGACAGGAATGCTCTAGGGATGGATGCGGCAGCTCAGAAGATGGGCACTCTACGAAAGATGAGTGAAGGTCAGGGATGGCTGGGAAGGATAAAGTTATATGCCATGATCTTCGGGCTGTGGGTTGCTTGCTTTCTGGTGGTGTTCATTGGACCGAAGATCAGGGTCTGAGCCAAGCGTGGTCTGTGAAGAGTAGCGAGTCTTCAGACTCTAACGACTATGGTTTGACATTTTGGCATGATACCCACGAGACACCAACCTAACTCCTGGCGGCCTTTGGCCAGCTCGATTGCTTACGCATGATCTCTGCCTTTCACTTGCGCTTTCATTCCATTGGAATCGTGATGCCATAGCGTAATATTTCCCCGAGTCCTTTTCAACGCCTTCGCTTGAGCGCTCAAACAATTCAAGGCTCAAATTTGGGATTGTATTTCGCCATGGCAGCCTGGAATGCCTCCCTCTTGGCAGCCAAGTCCCCTAGCATTTCGTGATCTTTCTCGACAGTCGCCAGTCTCGTGCTCAAGTCGCTCGTGTCCCTTCCTAATATCGTATCAAGCACCAACTTGTTCGCAACGGCCGCACTGTTTCCCGGCTCCAGCTCCAACGCCTGGTTCAGTGCAGTCTCGGCCTCTTCAACCCGTCCCATATGTAGTTCGCTGACCGCCTGCGCGATGAGACTGCTGGCACTTGCTGAGCTGGGAGCCTGGGCCAATTCCTCTAATACGTAGAAGGCCTTTTGGTAATTCTCACCGCCTTGTCGCATACCAATCCAGGACTCTGCGAGATTGACGAGTAGTGCGTCTTGTGCGAAGGATCGAGCGGATTTTGCTTCTTTCAGGGCGAGGTCGGTACGGTTTTGTGAGAGGTGGATCTGGATTATGAGGGCCACTGCGTCGAGTGAACCCTGATGTTTTGACAGGAGGGAGAGAGCGCTATCTGGCTTGCCTGCTCGGGCGAGTACGGTGCCACAGAGGAGCTCTATGGCGAGATTGTCGCCATTGCTCTCGGCAAGACGTTCTGCTTCTGTGACTGCGGCATCGCTTGGTTTCGAGAGGTAGGATGCGTATGTTCGGACTGCTGCAAGATCGGGGGTTGATTTGGCGTCCTTGTCACTAATTGCGCTGATCACTTCTGCGTAATGACCTAATGCGCATCGCGCTCGATGTTGTAGAACTTGGACGGGAACTTCGTTTTCAGGCGAGAAGGATGAAGTTTCGTAGTCGTCAAGCACGGATTGGTATTGGCCCTGGATAAATGCCGTGTGGATGTTGACGAGCTCGCCGTCTGAGCTGAAAGGATCCATTCCGGCTTTTGTTCTTCCCACGAGACTAGATCAGGAGACTGCGTTCGCAAATTGCGCTGTGTTGTGCTCTGTTTGGAGAAGGAGGTTGATCAATCGCGACTCGGAGGACAAGTTGTGCATTGGATTGGAAGCCATGAAAGTCTGGGCAGGGACCATGACCGCGATCCGGATCAATCAATTGACCTGTCAATTTCGAATCAAAGCTGGGTGAGGCGTCAGGAGTGCACACTCACCCGAGTTTCTTCAGACTCGTCAAATATCAGCGAACTCTTACGGCAGAGCCTTACTAGACCTTGCTATAAAAAATAGCACTAGTTCTATGGGGCGAGGATCTCAAGCGCTAAATATTTTGCAGGCAGAGGATAGTAAGTGCGAAGATTCACAAATTGTCTCATAACTTAAGACTACATACGCCGTCTGCTCGCGCGCTAGAAATGACTCTAGATACCGTATCACAATGCTTTATGGTGACACTACTGTAGGTATTTACACGCAGCATCTTCTCAAGTTGCGAAATGTACATTACATTGAGATTTCAACGATACGCTGATGACTGGTAGAATATCGTTCTCATTATGTGTGTTCCATCATTCTAGACGCAGATGATGTGATTGAGCGAGCAGACGCGTTGGAGAAATTCTGCGAGATGACGGGAATGCGCAAGAATGGATTGACGTGCGAGTGGGAAACCACGCCGGTCCCGGCCAAGTTCATTGAGGCAACGAGAGGTTTTGCAGATTTCTGCAGACAGTTCAGGACTTGACAATACGAGGACAAGCCAGGGTGTCAAGCTAGAGGATAGGAAAGTGAAATGGAAGGAAGAGTTTGGTCTTGAGCGAGCAGAAGTGCTGGCGAGAAGAGTCATGGAATCTTGGCCAGACGAAGAATGAGAGACGGCTTGCGTGGCAAGAGTCATTGATTGGGTAACGTCAAGCATTTTCAATCAGTGGCAGCCCCAACAAGAGCTCACGTACTTTAGGGGCAGAATGTGTATGATGGGTGATATCTCTCATGCTACGAGCAATCGGTGAGACGCTTCCATGGGCTTTCTCAATCCTCTACAGTTCACGCTGACGCTGCAATCCAGGTTGGTTCAAGGAGCGGCCATGGCCATAGAAGACTGCTCCGTCCTGGTGAGCTTGCTTGTTCGAGCTGGTGTCACGCCCAGAAGATCTCGAGACTGCTTTCGATGCTTCTGATCGAGTCCGTCGCGTTGGGGGCAACCCGGCAATGGTCACTGAGCAGAGTCGGCTATACGGACAAATCCTCACCGGACAGAAGGGAATGGGTCCGGCCTCCAAGCTAAGAGGCAGATCATATTACCCTGCGACGTGCGGCAGGAATTACAGGATGTGCAAGAAACATTCCAAAGGCTCAAGCGGGGAGGTTGGATAATTCCAGTATCATTTGGTACGCGGAGTCTGAGTGACTCTCGGCGACTGGTTGGAAACGCCATACAGTTTATGGGGCACAATGGCCGGTGATGCTTCGTGAAAGCCAGTCAAGTGATGTCTTGGAGACACTCGATAGAGCGGCCATGGCAAGGTCGGTCCTTGTGCACGTGAAGTGCATGCCAGCTGCTGAGTCCGCACCGAGGCACCTGCTGAGCAAGTCGATCTCTTTGTCGCCAAGCCTGCTCTCCCTCAAGCTCTTCAAGCATGCAATTCAGCTCAGACAGCATTCCTGAGGCCCAGCAATCCTTCAGCTACCCGACCTTTAATGATGCTACTGGTCAACTCCTTTTCGGATTGGACGCTGCCTCTCCTGGGAGTATGTATAAGAGGGAAGTGCGTGTGATGATGCGCTGCCGGTGGTGAGCTGGCCATCGGCGCAGCATCGTAAATCATGCGGCTGCTGTAAGCTGTCGGAAGGAGCACTGGTGCTGGAAGGAGCCTCGGAACAGGAAGCTGACCCATTTTTGCTTGAGCTTCTCGTCGCAACGACGCTACTTCCTCCTCGATCTCATTGGACGTGATCCCTTGCTTAGAATTTGTCTCTACCTGGAGATCCTCGAAAGGCGTGTCGACTTGGTTGCTGAGGAGGAGTCAGTAACGCGGACAAACCAGGAAGTGCGAGCCCATGCTTACGTCTTGACCTTATACATCGCTACCCGGAGCCGTAACTTCAGCAGCTCAGCATATGACGGCCCCTTGAGTACTGTGGGCTGCGCACTCTGCGAGCCAGCAGCCGTTTGAGAGGACGGGTCATAGTTGATGAGCGATGAAAATGATCTTCGCTCTTCAGCAGACTCATGACCATCGTCATCGTGTGCAAAGCCAGCAGGACTGTTTGGCTGTGTGGGATATGTATGCTCAAATGCTGGCACCGGAGGCTGTGCACTGTCAGTACACCAATGCTTATGATCTCCTTCCGTGTAGAGACTAGCCTGATCGTTGGTCGCGGTAGATGGCATTTGTATAGCATTTTGGGTAACAAAATTTGGCTCTGAGGGCATGGTTTGAGAATTGTTGTGCACTTGACTGAGCGGTAGATCGTCTGAGAGCCTTCGCTTCTTCAGATACATGAAGCCTGAACCATCCTCCATCGTAGCTTTGAAAGATCGCTTCAACGGACTGCCGGTGAGTGGCTTGCGATCCAGGACTCCAGGAATACGGCTCGCTCTGATATTGGGAGACACATCTCCCAGGACGCGACGATTCGTTGCCTGGTACGCAGATGTGCTTGCGTTTGTTGCAGCGCTCGGCGTGCTGTTGGAAGACATATCTGCATCAACGCGTCTTTAGCTCGCCTTCGCTCTGCGTGAAGCCGAAAGTTCTGACTCTCCGCTTTGACAGTTGCGATCGCGTGATTTTGAAGCAAGCACCGAGTTGTAAGGAGATGAAGCAATTCTTTGAGAATGGTGTTGGTGAAAGACTAAGTCGCGTAGATCCAATAATACAAACATTGACGGGTGAGAGGTCCGGAGCCGCCGAAAGCGATTCCGAAACAGAGCCTCAGAAGCTTAATTGTATATACCACATTCGCTCAGTCGACCAGAGAAGATATCATGGGTCAAGAAGCGTAGAAATTTCACAAGTATGTGCAAGCTACCTATCCAAGGAAAGCACCTCTCCCTGTTTCCTGCCCAACCAACTTGGCTTCGCTATAATGTGGCAGGAGCGTCTGAAAGGAGACACGCCTCTCCATCCCCATCTCCGCACCAGTTCTCACGCTTGTGTACTCGAGTAAATCGCATAACGCCCACCTCATGCAGCTCTTGCTCAGAATCAGCCTCGTACCCACTGTCAATGGACAGATGTCTCTCCAACCACTTAGCAGTGGCACTGACGTCTAGATGCTCGGTGAAACGGCCGGGAGGGCGAGGCCTTGGGTCTGCATCGCCTGAGGTGGAGCTGTCACTACTCGTAGAAGCCGGAGACGCCTTAATGTTGGCCCCGTGATTCCTCGCGCTCTGTGAACTCATGGTAGTATCAGTGGCGCGGCCTGCATCAACATTCGTGCGCGGCCGGGACACAGGTCGGAAGAGGGCAGTTACGGGCTCGGTAGGTGTGAAAGGAGCAGGTGGCGGTCCTTGCACATGCAAAACAGCGCTCAGGGATGGCAGGAAATTTGTAGGGGTTTCCAGACGATCGATTTCATTGGATATGGTGTTGAAAGATGGAGCATATCTGGTCGTTGCGGTTCGCACACCATGATCAAGTTGCCATTCAGAAGGCATCTGACGCATTCGCGGCGAGAATGGAGGCTTTGGTGACCATGGATACGGTGACAGTGTATCAGGCAAAACAAGTGGGCGTGACATATTCGTGAATGGGGGAATAAGTCCAGCTCGTGGAGACATTGGAATGCGCCAGTCGGTCAGTGGAATTCCTGGTCCTGGGGGCGGACATGGGTTGGGATGGATGGGCGTAGGAACGTTTCCACGGCGTCGATTCAGCGGCCAGCGGGTGGGTTCTGGCGTGAAGAACATTTCTACCTTTCCGGTCCGGCAGATTGTAGGCCAAGAATGATGAGAAGAGGCGAAAGACCTGCTTTCGATGTAAGCGTGAAGAGAACGGGTTGTCGTCGGTGCAGGAGCGTCCGACTGCGGTATTAGTATGGAGCTTCATTTGTTGCGAAAGCTGATGAGAGTCAGTGTTTCGAATTGTAGAGCATTGGCTAAGGCGTAAGACCTTTGAGCACACCGCTACCGCCTTAAGCAGTTGTCTCAGACACGGCAAGAGCAATAAAGCGATACAAGCGCTTCACGCTCTACCGATCTTGAACGATAGAATCTGTCGAAGATTAGCAAAAGACTACTCGTCGCCTTGTAAAACATCGAACTCACATCATTTTTGCCAGGCGAAACCTCGTCGTCCTCGCTCACTCTAACGCCGCCTACAGTCTCAACATAAGCGAGTGGCGCATCACCCATCACTTTCCTGTACACATCTCCCACAGTACTGCCCTTCTTGACCAAAACACAATCTCGAAACACAGCCGCTCTATCGCCGCCTGCCGTTCCAGCCTCACCACTGCCGAATGTGCCGATGTTTCTGACAGGAAAGACGGGCGTTAAACCTAGTAGTTCAGAGGCGCGCGTTAGAACTTGATTGACACCTGTGCTTCCAAATCGATATAGCACCATATCCTTCATGTTTTCAATACGTGTTTTTAATTTCTCGTCCAGTTCCTTGAGCCCACCACCATCTGGATCCCCTTGTTCGATCAAGTCTTCTCTCGTGTCGACAAACTCGGAACCAGGAATGTAGTGGATGAAGCCTTGCTTGACGAGTCGCCGCAGAAACACCTCTGAAATGGCGCTGCAGAGCACTATTCTCTCGGGTTTTTCCGATTTGGCGATTTTGGAAACGTTCTTATCCGCGTCAGGATGGTCGATCTTGTTCAGCGCCAGAACGGTAGGGAACTTTTCGTCAATAAAAGCTTCTACGACTCGCTTTATTGTCTCGTCGTCCCAATCTGGTAAGGGTATCTTTAAGTTCAGCTTGTCAAGAGTTCGCGCAACGACGGCAGCAGTCGAGCCGTAGCCTGAGAATTGTCCTTGCAGGGTCTCCACTGGCGTGGCTTTGACAGC
The DNA here is from genome assembly GCA_001578235.1 of Pseudocercospora eumusae. Lineage (NCBI taxonomy): Eukaryota > Fungi > Ascomycota > Dothideomycetes > Mycosphaerellales > Mycosphaerellaceae > Pseudocercospora > Pseudocercospora eumusae. Next base: position 93,824 of record LFZN01000029.1, on the reverse strand, counting down.
TGTATGCCTCCGTTTGATGCCTCCCCATTTCTGCATCAAGTTCCCAAGCACCCAGTTAACGATTTCTGATCGCAACCAAGCGATGTCTTGTGATGGATCATATCCTCTTGTTGCTTTTCCCTCCGCATCCGTTGTGCCACTTACATCAACTACGTGAATCAAAGCATCGGCATGTCTGAGATCGTCCAGGAACTTGTTGCCGAGCCCTTTGCCTTGATGCGCGCCTGGTACAAGGCCAGCAACATCGAGCAGCTCGATGGGCACACTCCGCACTCCCTTCTGACATGCGCCATAGTTCGGTTTGCATCTGGTCGAAAGCACGGGCGGGTCAGGCGGAGACTGGGGTTGGTTGCCAGGTATTGATGTTCGAGAGCAGGCGCATTGGATGTGCAAATAGCCTATGGCTCGGTTTGGCTCGATGGTTGTGAATGGGAAGTTGCCTGGCGCATGGGATCAGTAGGTTGCGATTTGATGTGGACTCCGTCCAAGGCTGGCGCACCCTAACAGCGTAGTCAGTGGTGAAGTTCGCAATATACATTCTCTGCGAAGCCATACCACTTTCGCTGTTGTGTCGGTCAAGCTGTTCAGAGTTGTGGATTTGCCGGACGACGGCTTGCCAACGAGACCGATGAGAGCATCACGGGGCATGATGGGCCGGGCAGAGTCGTGGGCGATGCAAGAAGGAGTTGTGCCTGACAAATGGTGGTCGATCTCTGAAGATGCACGCACGAAAAGACGAATAGGCTGAGGAGCGGGCCGCGGGCGGGGGAGACTAACTCAAACGATCATCTCAGGGTGGCGTGTTGCTAGTTGAAGGCTACCGTTGCTGTGTGCTTATAGGTCGAGGGTCGTGAAGACGACGGGAGAGAGAGCACGCACACTCCATCCGCGGGAGCATGCGGCCAGGTGCACACCACATCACCTGTGCCTGAATCTGAACCTGACCCTGAGCCGTCACGACCAGCTCATCATCAGACGGACAGCGGCAGGCACTGGCACTGACACCACTCCACGCCCATCCCATCACGCCTGCCGTCCTCCTGGCTGGCAGATCCAGATCACCGCGCCACCACCATGCAGCACCACTCCATGAATGCAGCGACTTCGATGTGCGATTGACTGCGCTGGATATTCTGTATACAACAACCACGCTTCGGTCGGAGCAGCATCTGCACCTGCACCTGCACCTGCACCACACAGCTTGGGACGTGTCGTGTCACCCCCGCGGCCTCTGCGCCAGCATTGACCCGTACACTGAGACGGCCATTCACCATACTCGCCAGCATTTTTATTCACCATGGACGTGGCCACCCGCTTCCAGCCCAGGCCGCGCACTGGTTCTTCCTACCTGGAGCGGGAGCGAGAGCGAGAGCGCAATAATGCGAATGCGAATGGCAGCAATGCGCCAGCAGAAGGCTCGGGCAGTGAATGTATGAAGGCTCGAGACCGGCATCGCTACACCGCACACTCGACCACTGACAACCGCGCAGCCGAGTCACTGATCCGCCGCAAGTTCCAGCGCACCACAGCAGCTGACGCTGACGCTGACACCGACCCCGACACCACCCATCACACCTTCCGCAAGCCCGCTCTGCCCGCTTCAGCAACAAGACCACCTGCCGATCACAAGCCCACTTTCAGTCACCGACGACGAAGCACGCTGCGAGAGAATGTGAGAGTGCCAAGTGGGCCAAGGGAGTTTCCAAGTCCTGGCAAGAGGTATACCCCACCACACCCTCACCCCGTCCATGCTGGCGTCATGATCGTATGCTGTCACAGCAGGAAGGCTAACACGTCTGGCAGAGTGCCTAGTGGAAGCATTGGCTCCATCACACCTTCCGTCTCGGTGGCGACCAACAGCTCACGCTCCTTCCTGCCCCAGAGCACCTCTGAACCATTCATCAAGCCAGGAGCACTTCCGCAATTCGGCTTCAACGATGACAATCTCGACTCCATCGATACGCCAGCGACACCTGCCGATCCAGCGGGCAACGACTTCGACTTTATTCCCACAGTAAACTTTGACGATCTACAAAACTCTATTGCTAACTATGACGGGAATGGGCCGCTTTTGAGCGACTTTCCCGCAGCGGGCGGAGGCCGGACAACGCATCGAGACACGAGCAGCAGCGACAGCAGCATGTCGAAGAGATCAGGTCTGGAAGGCAGCAAGCCGCAGGCCTCCAGGTTGGGTGAAGAGGCTGCTGTGAGCAGGACATCGAGCTTGCGTCGGAGGCTCAGCGCAGTCGCGGGTGGTAACAAGCAGGCTTCGCATCAGGAGAGGTCAAGGGACGTGTCCGGTCCCTCTCAGCCTGGCGGCCTGTCTCTGCGAAGCAGACGCCAAAGTACAGCACCCACAGGTCCACCTCCGTCGGGACCTGCGCCGCCTCCCGTTGGTGCAGGCACGCGGGCTCCTCGGAAATCGCTTGGTCCAGGCGTGATCTCCTCAATGATGGAAGGACGAAAGGCCAGTCAACCGCTGCCGAGCGCTGCCACTGACCCGAATCTCAAAAGCAGCCTCGCACGGACGAGTAGCCTCAACAAATCGAGGCGTACCACAATGCAGCCACCGGCATCTGGCGGAGCAGAGTTGCCTCGTGTCTCCACGCTGCAAGCTACCACTCAATCGCGTGCGAACAAGGTGAAAAGTTTACAGCCCCCTCCCAGAGAGCCGGCAGATCCAAACACGCCTCTGGTGCGGCCTGTATCAAAGGGCAATCTTGCTCGTGCTCACACTCCTTCATCTTCGGGAAACAAGCGCCAGTCTACTGCTTCAGGCAGGGCATCTGGTTTAGGCGCACGCACCATCAGTCCAACCGATGCACGACGACTGAAGAGACTTTCAATGATGCAGGCTCCGCCTCTGCCAAGCAATCCACCCAAAGACCACCCTCCACCTCCACCACCTGAAGAGTTTGGAGCCGCGAAGCTTGAGTTCCCGAGGCTTGCTCAACCAAGCCCAAGCTTGATTCCCAGGAAAACAAGCGTCGCGACTCCGACGTCTGCACGAGCCTCTCCTGAAGCGCGTTTCGGATTCAGCCAGGGAGGCGGCGGAGTGAGTCTGAGCTCAAAATCAAGCTACCAATCCTTGAACAACTCGTCCGGGTCGGCCTCGCGTCTGCCTACGCCTAAACCAAGAAATGTACACTCCAGTTCTGCACAATACGGTGACGAAGAAGAAGCTGTGCCACCGGTACCAGCTATACCAAAGGCGTACGAAAGTCCTCGCGAGTGCGAGCTCCCTTTCTTTACCAATGCATTGCGGACATCACAGTCCGGCAGCAACTTTGGGAGCAGTGAGCGAATCGCAGGCGAGCCCGAAAGCGACATGCCACTACTTTCAAAACCACAGCAGTCGGAGAGGCGCTCTAAACATTCTGTGGATCTCAGCCGAGTGCATCATCGCATCAATACCATGGAAAATATTGAGAGGAGCTTGCACGCTGCGGAAGCCGCTAAACCAGCACGTCCCCAGCAGTTGGATGCCACAGGCCGCAAGAATAGCAATCTTCAGCCTCTTCGCCTTCCGCCCTTGAACCTCATGCCGCTCCACTCATCAAGCAACAGCAAATCTGGCTTCTCGAGGCCTAGCCAAGATCTCGTGCGTGACGATGACTTTGCAAGTTTTGCTGGCATTGCCCAGACTCCAGAGCCAAAGCGAATCGCCAAAACCCCATCTACGCCCATGACAGCAAGCAAGGCCACTTTCACGCGTCGCCAGGACGAGGAAATGGCCAAGCAGAAAGCGATGCGAAGCTCCTCATCACACTATGCACTCAGAGGTCTGATGCAATATGACGACAATGCCACAACATTTCTCGACGACACAGACAATGAGTTCACAGGCAGTGGTGTTCCAATTCCGGTGCCGAAGCAGCGAAATGCAATCACTCCCTTCTCTTCGGGATCTCTACCGAAGCAATCCGGGGAGTATGTGCGGGCTGCTCGTGCTCGTCCGAGTGGCGATTACACTGGCGAGTTCACATTGGGCAAGTTTCCAAATCATCAGTTGCAGGACTCGCTGCCACTCAAGCCTCAAGGACCCAGGCCTAGCCGGAGCGGAACTGATGCATCCTACAAGACTGCGGAGACGCCTTCTTCATTTGAGAGCCCGATGACAGAGGCTGCCGAAACGAAGAAAGAAAATGGCGGAGGTCTTCGAAGAAAGCTGTCTCGTGGCTGGCGCAGGAGCAGCGGTAAAGCGACGAATATCCTGGAGCATAAGTCGAGCCCTCAACAAGATAACTCTGGTGGCTCTGCCTCTGAGAAAGAGAAATCTGCCCCCAACAAATTGCACAAGCGACAGAGCGAGATGCCGCCCCCGAGACTACCAGCCAGCGCTACATGGACTGGAGATATACCCACTCTCCCAGTCGCCACAGCGCGGCCAAGCCTCGATTCAATGCGTCGCAAGTCAACCACCGCCTCGGTCAACACGCTCACAAGCAATGCGGTACCGGCAGACACTGAACATGCTCCCGCGGCGCCTCCAGCCCCACCTGTCGCCAAAACGAAGAGTAGCCTGCATAGTGAGCAGCCGCAGCCGGTCAACCTCTCGAATCGAGCCTCGAGCTGGGGTAACATCAATCCTACGACAAGACCTGGTGTTCCGAAAGCTGCCGTCACGAACCCCAAGGCTCGCCAAGGATCAATTGCGACCAGTATTTCTGCCATAGTGAAGGACAAAGACGACCTGGCTGCTGACGAGGAGATGCGTCGACTCTCACAAAAGCGACGCGACGTTGACAGCACCGCGCGCGAGACTGAAGAGCTCAAGAAGCGCGCCCTAGCACGTTCGCCTCTGACTCCCGAACGTGTCCTGCATGATCGGAACTGTACACTGAACATCTTCGAGCGTGGGGAAATCATGGATTACGAGAAAGATGGCATCTATTTCACTGGCTCCAAGAACGCGCGCAAGATTGTCGGCAGTCTGACCCCATCCCCTCAGCCTACCTCGAGTGACAAGGACTCCAAATGTGGCAACTACGGATACGACGATGAGCGGGGCGACTACAACATAGTGCTCGGAGACCACTTGGCATACCGATACGAGGTTGTAGACATCCTGGGCAAAGGCAGCTTTGGTCAGGTCGTCAGATGCATAGATCACAAAGCAGGCGGCTTGGTGGCAGTCAAAATAATCAGGAACAAGAAGCGATTCCATCAACAGGCTCTGGTCGAGGTCGGCATCCTGGGTCGACTCAGAGACTGGGTAAGTTCTCGAATCTTTTTGCGCGATATATACGTGTCCACGCTGACAGTGACTAGGATCCCGATGGAGCTCACGCAACGCTCTCCATCACGTCGTCTTTCTACTTCCGCTCTCATCTGTGCATTGTCACGCCATGCTTAAGCATCAATCTATATGAGCTCATCCGAGCTCACAGTTTTGTTGGATTCCCGCTGCCATTAATTCGACGATTTGCGCGGCAATTACTTGCGTGCTTGATTCTATTGCAGCAAAAGCGCATCATTCATTGCGATCTCAAGCCAGAGAATATACTGCTGTGTGAAGCACGCAAAGCCGACGTGCGAGTTATCGACTTCGGAAGCAGTTGCAAGGAGGAGGAGAAAGTGTACACGTACATTCAATCGCGCTTTTATCGAAGCCCGGAGGTCATCCTGGGTAGCAGCTACGGCCTCGGCATCGACATGTGGTCCTTGGGTTGTATCCTTGCCGAACTCTGGACGGGCTATCCGTTGTTCCCTGGAGAAAATGAGCAGGAGCAACTTGCTTGCATCATGGAAATATTCGGGCCTCCCGATCGACACCTTGTGGAGCGATGTACTCGAAAGAAGCTGTTCTTCGATTCTGTGGGCAAGCCTCGTGTCACTGTGAGTAGCAAGGGGAGAAGACGGCGCCCTAGTTCGAAGACGCTCTCGCAGGCTCTCAAGACGGATGATGAGGCGTTTCTGGACTTCCTCGCGCGCTGCTTGCGATGGGACCCAGATCGAAGGATGAAGCCGCACGATGCCATCAATCATCCATTCATCACGAATCAGCCACTACAACAACGCCCCGGGATACCGGATGAAGCTCGTCGTCCTGCACGAGTTCGACCAACTGCTGCCGTGCCGAACACAAATGGAAGCGTGCCCAGCCCCGTGAAGCGAGTCGCGACTACCGCTGGGACAAGCAGTAGTTCTGCAAATGCGTTCGCAATGCAGCAGCAACAGGCCACACCAGCAAAGGAGAGAAACAGACCCTTGCCCGAGACACCGCAAACTGCATTGCGCAATGGTACCACTTCGAATACCAATCAAACTCAAGGCTCGCCATCCAAGCAGCTAGGAGGTGTCAGGCGGCACAGCACCGTGAACTCGGCGAACTCTGCTGCTGTTGCGGGTAGCAAACGCACCAGCAACGGCGTCCCGCTGAGCGTAGGAGCCGCGAGCAATACTGCAGCGCAGCGACAAGCCAGCACTACCACGAATACTTCTGGAAACTTGGCGCAGATGGCTGCAAGGGAAGCGAATGCTACAGCTCGCTGGAGAGCATAAAAAAACGAAAAGCATGATGGTGTGCGAAGCTGTATGATTTGATGTAAAAAAAGGGAAGGAAGCAGCGTGCCCATAGCGCAGGCCGCTGTCGTGGTAGATATCACATTGGTAATTTTCAAAGGGGAGAAGGGGAGAAGCACGTAGGCGAGCATACTCTTCACGTCAAGAGCGATGTCTGTAGCAAGGCAAGGCAAATCCCTTACAGACATAAGTTGGCTGACTCGTAGCACGAATGGAAATTCGTCTCATCCTTTCGAGCCCCGAGCCGTCATAGATGTGAATGTAGCGGCTATATCGCTTGTGTCGATTAGTAGAGAGCTTGTAATTTAAGGTGTGGCTTGCAGCTCTTGAGATCTGCTTTGCTGTAATAGTACTTTTTAAGTACATGACACCAATGTCGGTCTTGACTCCGTGCATGTATTGGCGTTGCTCTTGGGTCTCTGCCCTCATCATCATATATCATAGGATCCTCGGGAAAAGATATACATACAGCATATCAATTTTTCTTTTTTTTTTCTTTTTTCTTGTGTTGGGAAGCAAGCCATCGCCGATTTCGCGCTGTTGAGTTGAGGGGGTTTGCATAGAACGAGTGAAGAGAAGAGAAGAGAAGAGAAGGGGAGAAAGTTGTACATACTTAGCAGATATATAGGGGTTTTTCGATTTATCTCTATAACTGTGTGATTAGAGAGTTTATGATTGAGGAGCTTTTTGTTTTTATATTTACGATGGTCTTCTAGGTAGAATAGCGGTGGTGTAAGTAAGGCTGGCTGGCTGGATTACCTACTATATGTCTGATGATGAGTAGACAATGCAATTCTTTGGGGGGAGTAGGTGGACGTTTCATTAATAGCTCTGCGTTGTGTTTTATTATTCGGTAGTTATTAGAGAAATGCCTTCTTCTCTTCTTCCTTGTACTGCAAACGAGGTCCGGTCAAGAGGTCTGCTCCTGAATTTCCCGACTTTCCTCCACATTATTGGGGACCCTCGAGCACCGTTGAAAAGTGGATATTCTAGACATCGGTTCTCCAGATGGGGTAGACAGGAAAACATGGAAGGGGGTTGAGATCCAATCTTTCTCCACGTGGCCGTCTACCTGCATTTCGGGTCGGTTTGTAGTACGAGGGTTCCACTTTGTTAGTATGTACACTGTACAGTACATCGCTGATGCTTGTCTCAAGCCATCTTCTTAGCTGTCCACAATTACGCCGCGGCGGCGGCGTTGCGTCGGTGCTGCGTCAGCGTAGAATAGTCTGTTCTAGAAGGGGCTGCGATTGTCCGATTAGAATACTTAGAACTAGTAGTTACGAGGGAATGAAGGAATTTGAAATTGCTCGTTGTGTCTCGGGAGATGCCAATGGCAAATCCAGATTCCAGTGTTGATGAGCTCTTTTTGGGTCTGCATGCTCGAGCGTGGTGCACGGTTCGTTGTGTGCCGGTGTAATAATTAACTAATGGAGAATTTTCGGAGCTTGGACGGCACAAGCAAGGTAGAAGAGAGCTCAGTTCTAAGGAAAGAAGGGATCGGCAAAAAAAAAAAACATCGAAACCGCTCAGGAAGTACATGCTTTGTGCCGATTGCCACGGTCTCATTATTGATGATGAGATTGATGATGATGATGATGATGAAGCCTTTGCCACAAAAGAACTTTTCGCATACAGTACCAGCAGTAGTAACTCAAAGTCCTCCCAGCAAGGCAAAAAACCATTGTAACTAATTCAACCATTTCAACACGATGGACAAGATTTTTCAAGTGTCCCATCCGTTTGCTTGCTTGCTTGCTCTCTCTCATCTCTAACAACTCTATCGTCTACTTCATCTTCTTCCATCAAAAAATCTTCCGCCTTCAATGCGAGGCGAGAGTCATTGGTATCAAACAAAAGAACATCGTAATTCCGTTGCGCCGTGACCTTATGCAGAGAACGCCATAATCCGTATCCGTAAATCATGCAGTCTTGGTTGCGGTGTTACGCAACAGCGTCCAAGGACTCAAGTTGGTTCTCCTTCTCGGCAAGAGGTGAGCCTGGGCGTGAATCCAATGCGGTGGTCCTCAGTTTGTCCTCGGTCACGTTGAGAGCGGCCTTCAGCGCACGCTTCTGCTCACGAGTTTGCTCGCGCTCAATACCGTGTAGCACGGCTTCGAGGACATTCTCAACAGTGGCTTTGGGCTCGAACTTTGGCTTTGTGCCTGACTGATATACGCCCGTCTTGACCAAAATCGAGTACCAGAGATTTTCCGATTGCTTGTTGAAATCGTTTGTTCCGCGGATATCTGATTCAGGCGTGTCGCCAACGAAGTAGACCGTCTCAGGAGGTGCATCGATGCCGTGCGTGTCTCTTCGCCATTGCTGGAGAAGTCTGGTGGCGAATTGGAAGGTCCCGATCTGGGGCTTGCCAAATGCGGTCGTGTTGAGCTCCTTGCCAGTCACAGCCTTGAACATGGCCTCGAGCGAAAGACGAAGCGCGCCCATTCCCAGACGAGTCAGATCGTGAGATGCAGACCATACGACGTCGTTGTGAGAGAAGAACACTGGCGGGCCCTCATCGAACGTCTCGGAGCGCGTGCCGAGATAGCCACCCTTGGACATGAGCAGATCCAGGATGATCTGTTGGTCGCCCGCCCAATCTCTGCTGTCGGCAAAGACGAAAATGGCCTCGATCTTGGTCTCTGCGAAGTTTCTGGATTTCGAGTTCTTCAGCTCGTCGTCGGTGAGCTTGCGGAAAGGAGTGATGTCTGGGTTGTCCTTGATGATGTCTCCTGGGGTAACGACGTCCTTGAAGCCATAGCTCTCGGCAACTTGCCTGCATTTCTCGCCTTCACCTCCAACGACAAGCACAGTCTTGTACTTCTCGGCCATCTCTCTCATTGGTGTATGGCCGCAAATGAACTGGCCAGGCGAGACTTCAATGTCAAGTTGCTTGCTGAGCTGAACGCAGCGTTCTTGTTCGGACTTACCGCCACCGTTAGTGACAAAAATGTAAGGAACCTTGATGCCCCATTCGTTCTGGCCGTTCAGGACCTTCATGGCCTCGATGGCTTCTGGAATCGGCCTACCACCGCGGATCAGGACACCATCGATATCAAAAGCGAAGGCAAACTTGTCCGTCACCGAGGTAACCGGTGGGGTCGATGGTGAGGACAAAGGCGAGGTAGCATCTTCAAGTTCATGTCTGGCCAGCTCCATTGCGGCAGCGGTCTCGTGGGCATCACTGGGCGCCATCAAGTGCTTGGGCGGAACGACAACGGTCGGCGACCGCAGGTTCAACGTGCTGAGGGTGATCTCACTGGAGCTCACTCTCCGAAGAGTCCTGGAGGGCCTTGAAGGCCTCGCGACGGGCGAGGAGGCAGACATGGTGGTGTGGAAGTGTGTTTGTGTAAAGCAATCGATCTGGCCTCAAAGGATGAATGTTTGCGAGGAGCTTCAAGAATGAAGGCAGACACTCAGGAGAAGGCGACTTTTAAGCAGATTTATTATGGAGAATTCTGGAGGCTGTGGGATGGGGTGTGGAGTCGGTCGAGCATGTGCATAAGATGATACATATAAGAACAACGGAGCCGGGCGTACACAGCGTTCAGCGAGTCAACGCCAGCAGGGACATCGGATTCCATGCTACCAATAACGTGAGTTCGAGACATATTGCGGGTCCGTAGGAAATTCTGTGACAGCCGCGTGTAGTGGTCATCCAAGGCTCTTAGCTGGTGAGCGATATTCAAAGGGCCGGCGGGAAGGACAGGATAAGGCTCGGTCAAAAATGCAGCGCTGCGCTGATGACTGGGTTGGACGCAGGCTATCCGCCTCAACCAGCACTACAGTCACTACACCCCGAACCATCCCGGTTGCCTTCCAAAGCAAAGATAGCGCCATCAATGATCGCGGCACGATGACGTGAATCGCCAAGAACATTCTGATCGGCTCGGCAAGATCTTCAGGAACTGCCGCACGGAGAAGGACAGAGCGGACAATGACGTGAGAACCTCCTCGTGCTGCATGCCAGCAATCTTTCACATGCCAGCAGCCCCCAAATTGCCTTTCCTAGACATGCATCGCTTGCATCGCCTGTGTCACAATTGAGTCGTCTGCACGAGCATTGATCAGACGCTGTGCAAAATGAGCTGGCATTACATCTTCGCTGGTCGTACTGTGCCACTGACATGTCTCAATGGCACGGCAGATAACAGTGACAGATCGTTGCCTGAAGTAGCTCACAGCTTGATTAAGTGTTGCCGACGTAGATTATGGATGCATGGGGATATTGAGGAGCCAGGCCGTGATGCCGAAAGAGGAGTATTCCTGCAAACGAACGGCGTATTGATATCGGCTGTGCTGTCTGCTGTGCGCTGAGCATGCCGCGGGCAAGACATGACATGATTATCCGCTAGATATGTATCGTGAAAGCAGAGGATGTCAAGGGGAAGGAGGAATTAGACTTCGTGACTTCATCCGACCCTCCACCATCAACATCGTGAACGTGCTTTCACGCGTCAAACAGTTCATTGAAATGGATTGGACAGGCGGCACGCGTCGACGATACGCAAAAGGCAAGGAGAATGTGATTCTGCAGAAACAGAAAGCCCATTTCTCCAACATGGCCAAGGCCTCCGCACCGCACCCACCGTCGACACCCCCCTTCATGAGAGAAGCACGCCGCCGGCCATGTCGTCAACATTCCACTCGCTCTCGAATCTCCCGCTCGTCGACCCCTTCTCGCCGCCAAGAAAATCAGCCTCGTGAACCAGACGAGCATAGCAGCTCGGGCAGACATGTTCAAAAGACGCAATCACTGACTCCGACACCTGAACTTGACGAGGCACATCGTCTGCGCGCCCAGAAAAAGAAGCTCTTAGCACGCAGCGACTGGCTGGGCTTGGCAGCCGCGAGGCCATTGCGGCTCAAGTTCAATCAGGACCGAGGCAACGATAGAATCGGCAAGCGACGTAAGATACATCGTCCATCTGACACGCACGTCTTTCAGAAGCAGCGTGAGCGAATACCAACACCGCCCTTTCAAGCGCAACCCTTCGATCCCATCATGAGCGGGGCATTGCCTGTTGAAGACATAAAGATCAAGCTAGGTACAGACGCTGTAGCCAGTCAAATGCACATTTCTCGTCAGTTTCAACCTCCACTCGCTACAAGTATACGCCCCATCTCCGTCGAATCCGAGCCACTTTCCGAGGAAAGCATGCTCCTAGGCGTGGATGAAGATGGCTTTGAAGCTGGGTCGGCGCAGCCACTCCTTCACAGATTCACCCAATCTCCGGCGAAGATACTTAATCATAGAGCCGACTCTGACACTTTCTTCCCTGCCACCCATGGGCCTTTTGAGCCGGATCAAGACGATACCTTGACCTTACAGTCATGGACGGTGCCTTCCGCAAATGACGGAGACCCGAACGCTATCGATATGGAGCACCGCGCCTTAACATACGATTGGCAACAACGAGAACAGGTCGATCCATGGTCAGAAAAGCGTCCAGAAGAGGCGCAGATGTACATACCTTCCAACATCAGAACAGCACAACACCGTGACATCGACTCACGCTCCGACACACCAATAACCAGACGGTCCCATGACGAGGGCATGTGGCAGCGCGCATTGAGCGTCAAGCAAGGTATCGCGACTCAGGCCTCAGTGGTGGTGTTGAGATCATCCAGCGCTCACGACTCTGAGTCCGACTGGGGCGTTTCGCCAATCCAAAACTTTGTATTACCTCAACACGAGCAAGGCAACAACATGGCCCCAGCCGATGGTGGTGTTCAGGTTCGTTTCGTCTCTCTTCTTTCACGGTACAGAAATGCAGGCTAATACAAAAGAATACTCAGATCCGGGAGCAGGTACAGCCTAACCAGCTTCAAGAAGCATACGTGAATGAGACAGACTCGACGCCGATTGCAACCTCCAGACCTTTCGTGAATACGAATGACCAAGTGCCTAACGATGAGAGCCTCTGGAGAGAATTCATAATTGACAGTCAAGACCGCGAAAGCGTTTCTGCCGACGGCATCAGCAAGATCTTTGGCGTTTATCAGAACGACTCTGAACCGCTTTCCCCAGCTCCACGCTCCACACCGCCTGCAAACAGCTACGAAGCAAAGTCTGATCGAGTCACGATCGGAGACTCTAACCTCACTATCCAAAGTTCTGCCGTGCTCTCACATGACAACTCGCGGAAGGACATCAACACATCTCTCGCGGGCCACGCAACGACCCATCTGCCCGAGGAAACCTTCTCCAACGAGTCGAATAGTGTAAGCCATAAGCGAGAGGGACATACCATCCCCATCCCAAGGACGTCTACTCGTGCACATCAGCGCTTCAAGGGAAAACGAAGACAGATGATGCATGACCGCGACGTTCCCGAGAGCACCAGGCTGTTCAAAACCTTTTGTCCAACGAGCACGCGAGCGACAGCAGCACACACCAAATCAATCTACTCTGTTCCGAGCAGTGCCTGATGGGACCCCGGAGATGGCTTTCTCTTCTCTTCTCTTCACTTCACTTCGCATAATGATAAGGTCAAAGGTGAATATATGTATCTAGGGAGGCACAGAATCCAGAAATCAGGCTGGTTTGCATACCTAGCTATCAAAATAAAGGTCTGTATGTTTTTTTAGCTCTCTATCTCTATCTAGCTTTGTTATGAATGCAGTGATTCCTAATCCTGCAAGAGCGATGAGTAAACACCGTCTAAGGATTGCTCTAGAATGCTCATCGTGATCGTCTTCACAGCAGATATTGGGAGAAAGATAAAGCCAAGTCGTGATTCATTCATCGACAAGTCGAGAAGCTGACGAAAGGTATCGTCACCCGCTTCCTATCCAAGATAATAACGCTCTACGGCGAGCTGTCCTGACTAACAATCACGACCTCAATTATCATTCATATTCATTATATTCATATAAAATCCGCAAATCTGCTCCATTCAAAACGCAAAACAAAAGTCAAAAAGAAGCCATCGCCTTGGATATCTCTGCACCTTTACCGGCATATACCGTTTCGCCGGATTGTGCTTCATGGTCGAAAGGCTCAACGCCATACACCATACTATTGATGCGTGCTGTAGCATGCTCGTCGACCTCCATCCACGTGTCGCTACATGCAGGCACTGGCCAAATTCGACAGAGCAAGTAGTAGAAAGATGCAGCAACGCCAAAGCCTGCAAAGAAGTCGAGGTGATAAACATATGTAGCCCCGACTGGCACCGGGGTACCAACAGCGCCAGCGAAGCCAACGACGTTGATGAGGATGCCGGCAATGTATGCTGCATAAGCTCGCCAGCTGACTCCGAAATGGTAGTAGTATGGAGCGGTCTTGAGAGCGCTGTAGAGGTCGCGAGTTTGGAGGTAGCCTTTGCGCACGCAATAATAGTCGCAACACATCACACCAGCTATGGATGATAGAAACACCGAATACGCGGACAGGTAGGTTGTGAAATTGTTCGAGTCCTTCAGGAAGTTCCACGGACACATTGCCAGGCCAAGCGCTGCGCAGATATAAGATCCACGTCGAATGTTGATCCATCGCGGGAGCAAAGCGGTCATATCTGTCCCTGCAGAGATGGAGTTTGCAGCAATGTTTGTGCCGAGTTGCGCAAGGGTGAAAGCAGCTGCGATCACGAAAACGCCGAATCTGGTAGCGCTCGACACGTTTGGCTCGTTCAAGAACTTCTCTAGGAGTGTGAGCGGACTCCAGATTGGGTCGCCTTTGAAGATGACTGTCGAAGATGAAGAGACAATTATGCCAATGAATGAGGTGACCGCAAAGCCGACGGGAATTGTGAACAGCTGAGCCCAGAGAGCGTCTCGAGGTCGCCGAGCAAAACGCGCGAAGTCAGGATCGTTGACTATGAGAGTAGCAAAGTTGGCGATAGCACTCATCATACCTTTGACAATGGCCCAAGCCAGCTTGCTGCCTCCAATAGTAGAGCCTTGATGAACGATGGGACCAATGCCATTGGCACGGACGATAGCCCAGATGAAGAAGGAGATTCCAGCGACTGGTACGAAGTACGCCTTGGCCGTGAAGAGGTGTCGGATCTTCTGCACAGGAAACCACAGGAAGGGAAGTGATCCAGCCCAGAATAGGAGAAAGCTGACAAAGTCTCTGGTGTTCGTGCCGCTTGAGCTGGGCATGGAATTGTTGGCTCCACCTGTCCCATAAGAGTCCCAACTCGGCCAGATGCTTCGAATCATCAGGTAGACACACGTCCCGCCGATCCAACCTTGTACCCCGTACCATACACAGGCCATGCCGGCGCGATTGAGGACTGGCCACAGGCTGCCCCAGATGCCAAACGAACTTCTGCAAACGACCGGAAAGGATATATGATATTTCGCGCCAATTCGACCAGTCAAGCAGACAAAGCAGGCTGCAATCGAGTATCCCATCCAAACACAAAGCCAAGACTGCCACCAGCTCAGGCCGTCCAAGATGTTCGAGGAGCTGATCATCCAGGTATTGATATTGAAAGAGTCACTGATCCAGAAAGCGACGAAGTTTCGCGATTTCCACAGTCGACGTGCTGGCTCCACGGGTTTCAAATCTTCGTTCAGAAGCATGAGTTGAGCATTCGTGAGACCTGACTCGCTCTCGACAGCAATGCTGTCCAAGAATTGCGAGACTTTAGTGTTCTTGATTTTCTCCATGATCTGAAGGAAGCGAAAGGGCGACCCTTTTGCTTTAGGAGGATGTAGGAGCAAAGGCGCATGCTCGGTAAGATGTGAATGGTTACTTGGTATCAAGCAAGATCTTTCTTGCAGAGCTGAACTTCGTTTCATGTCGCTTGGAGTAGATGCTTTTGTACTCCAACTGCCCAGCTTCTCTCGGCAGTTTGAAGCACTTTGAGAGTTTTCGCAGATGATCCATTTTGCGGAACTATCTGTCGTTTACTTCTGAGCACGCTGTTCTGTTCTGTTCGCTGAAGCTGAACGTTATCTTTGTGGTGGTGCTTGGCTGATAGTGATGTAGTGTTACGTCGCGGTTATTTCCGAGAAATGTGACTCGATAAGATGGAGTAATAGAAGTTTTTCCTACGAGCCGCACAGCCGCACGTGACGCACAATCTTAGCAATACCGTCGCACTACTTCACATAATTATTGTGTAGCTAACACTTAACTAATATAAATGAAATTAAGTATTCTATCTTAGTTTAGTATGTAGATTCGAAATAAAATTGTCTTAGTTACGAAAACGTATAGGTTTACGTGTTATTCTACTAGTCTTTATTAAGCTTAGTATTTTTAGCTTTACAACTAGCTACTTTATCGGCTCTAGAAATATAGGTTGTTAGATAGGTTATAATTGCAACGCTTTACGAGTACGTTTAGAAGGGCTAATAGAAGCTATTAAATTAGCTTTTAGCATTACTACTACTTCTTAAGAGTCTTAAGCCTGCTATTTCTTAATAGCTCTAGTAGTAGCCTCTACCTTCTTCTTCTACTAAGCCTTTAGTCTTTTAATCTTCCGCTATTTAGTAGTAATCCGCCTTTATATAGTCTTTAGTATAGTTTCCTTCTTCTTCTATGCCTTAGTAACCTCCTTATTAGCTTTCTCTTTATCTCTTATTACCTATAGCTTAATAGCCCTTACATACTTCTTTAGTAACTAGAAGATGCCTCCTTATTAGCCTTCTACCCTTACTTCTTCGATAAGAGTACGGCCACGGGTACGCTTCTTCTTCTTATTAATAAGTACGTTACGATAGCCCTTATTCTTAGCCTTTAAATAGGTTACTTTAGTTGTTAATCTTATAATAGTATTCTATAGCTTCTTAACCTTCGCTTTATCTACTATTAAGTAAGCTTCCTTTACATACTACTTAAGTAGTGTCCTTATCTCTCTCTAGTATCTAGTAGATAGTATTAAGTATTTACTTACTATAGAAGGCCGAGATTATAGTTTAGGTATAGGTATAGGTTCAAGGTACTTTAGCTTCTTAATCTATGAAAGAACAGCGTTCTTATCTATAGGATAGATGCCTATCTTTATAAAGCTACTAACAATGTTCTTAGTTATAAAGGCCTTTATCTAGGTAGGCTAGAAGAGCCGGAAGAAGTTACGCTTTGTAATAGTGCTAAGACCTATAGACTCCCTTATAGACTAGTCTAAGGCTTAGTAATAGTAGATTGCTAATAGCGTAAATAAGGATACATTAAGCGGCTACATTCTATGTGTTATATAAGGAGGGAATACTACTAGTATTACCTTGTTTACTACGTACTAGTTAATAAACTATATGTTTACATGCGAGCCGTATCTATTAACTATTAGCATACGCTAGTCGGTTAGTCTAGAAAGCCTTGCTTTTAAGTATCGGTTATATATTTCTATAAGCTATCTATAGCCTATCTTATTATTAGTCTAGCTATTTAGACTAGAAGCAAAGAAGGCTACATGCTTCTCCGGGTTAAGGTCTTATAACTAACTATCCTATAGATTACTAGTAGTAGCCTTATAGATTAAGGTAGGTAGAAGCTAGTAGCCGTTAGTATAGATAGAAGCGAGTATTATTATCTACTCGCGATTACCGTCTTACATGTTACCTATTAGTAACTTAGCCTCCTTTAAGCCCTTTAAGAATATTCGCTTTATCTTACTAAGAAAGCTAATTGTATAGCCCTTCTTATCTAGATTAGTAATATTCTTCTATTTAATTAAGTACTAATCTATCTTCTACTATAGAAAGTCGTAGAAGGCTATAATGTCTAAGTATTTCTTACTCTTCTTCCGCTTACGGTCTAGTAGGTTTAAATATCGTGAATCTATAATATAGTTATGTCTCTTTATAAAGTTAACTGCCTAGGCATTATATAGCTCTCTTCTAATGATCTCGTAATAGAAGTTTCTAAGCATAGTAGGTGTTAGAGGTAGACCTATATCCGTAAGCTTATTAATATATTTAATAATATAGGCCTCTTATGCATTACTTAGTAATTATTGCTTTTCGAGCTTTTTAGCTATGCTTATTACTTTATTATTCTAGAGCCTACTAAGCTTAGACCGCTCTACTTCATAGCGCCTAGCAGTGTTAGAAATGTTCGGCTTATCTTATTTAGTAAGGTCCTTAAATGCCTTATTATATGAGTCCATGGTTGTAGTATATAGGTAGATTCAATATAAAAGGTTTAGGTTGAAATTCTATGCGTTACGTGATGCTGTGCGGCTCGTAGGAAAAACTTCTAATAAAGAGCAATTAAAACATGGGGAAGGGCTGGAAAGCCACAGACATAGCTCTGAGAGCTCTGTAGAACAAATTCCTGACAGCCACAAGTACACAGCTAAGCCGTGACGGGGCCTGTGGTCGCCGTACGCCTTTTCTCTCGATCCTGTGACAACTTTGGCACTTTCAGGCGCATCATTTCTGGAAGGAATAAGGTACGACTCCAAAGGTCTGGTCTAAGGATAGTGGCTCGGCAAAGAGAAAGTCCAGCCCAAAGTCAGCATTACTTTCCGAGAGCTGATACAAGGACTGGTAATCCGAAGCAGGCGGGTGGGCTATTGATGCCATGTGGTGTGTTGAAGCTGTCTCAGAAGCGCAAGACGATGTCGGATCGATTCCAAAGTCTGAGATCAAGGTGCTGTTATAACTAAGATACCACTCCAGGGTTCTTCTTGCAGAGTTTAAGATTCGCGCTGGAGCAGAGTGCTGCTCAATGGCCCGCACTCTATCTCCGACTTTGCAGAGCTTCTCGGCGTACTCTGTCAATGATAGCATGCGTGTCTCAATGATGGTTCCGAGAGTGCCGCTTGGTATTGTCAAAGCAATGTACAGCTTGGCGAGCAGGTAAAGAGCGTATGCTGCTCTACTCGCGAACATGAGTCCAGGTAAAGCGAGGAGCGTATTTGTGTCGAATGACACAAGGGTATCGATTATACCGTGAAGGGCGACCACCAGTTCATACACAGCCGTGATATGTTCTTGACCGACAACGGGAGCAGGAAAGTCGGTCAACGATAAGTTCTGCGGAATGTAAGGTGCTGCAAAGGTCTGCTTGTTTGTCGGAGTGTGTAAAACTGGTTCGTGCATAAGAGCAGTCGCCACATGCTCCCAATAGAGGAGCGATGGTATCCGTAGATGAACAGGTAACAACATCTTCCAATTTAAGAGCTTGTTCCGGCAGATTTGAACCTTTGTCTTCATGATCGGGTCCGCGGTATCGTAATAGCTTGAAACGTCGCCAAGTTCCATCTCTTCGGCTATTTGCTCGAGAAGTCTTTCCGCACGAAAGTACTGACAAAGATACGCGTCGCCATGTTCGTGGTCAGAGTATTGCAGCATCATGAGTGCATTTTCGCTTGCTTCGTTCCAATTCGACTGATACGGTCTCCTCATGAAGACGCTCATGGATGCTGACAGGACGTGTGCACCAATCCAGGCCCGGTGCACATCGGCAGTGTTTCCCTCTCCTCTCTCGCGCACAACTTTGGTGTTGCAGGACGGGTCATGCGTCGAAAGAGGGCCTGCAAGACTTATATCGGCAGCCATGCTACTGCAAAGCTGTATAAGATGATAGATGGACACATACTTGTGGTGTTCTGGAGTTCTGTACCACAAGCAAGCGATCTGAATGGCGCGCATCAAGTCGAGGCGGCTGTCCTTTTCCCCGATGACACTGTTTGCAAGACGATCCAACAGAAGTTGTGCAACGTGATCTTGTTGAACAGAATCTAAACAACCAGGACTTGCACCGTACATGATAGCCAGATAAAGTACAGGTCGTTTGTGGCGAAGCTCGAGCAAAGAGTGTCCGTCAGGCAGAGGAACCAAAGGGAAGACCGGGAGGACGTCATTGCAATAGCGCCAATAACAACGATGTTGGAGATCAGACGATATCAAAGCATCCAGCCTGAGAATATCTGCGTCGGCTGGTCCCGTACTGGTTTCATCCGTCACCGATGATCCGGACTGTTCTGGCGAGCCTTCGTGCAGTCTTCTTTTCTTCGAAGCGAGTAGATTTGGACTATCATCATTGCCGATATCCTGACCACTCGTATGGATATCTGCTTCATGGATGCCCTGCGCGTGCAAGAGTCGTGTTAAGCTGGCCACTTGTGCTTCAAGCTCGGCCACTCTGTCTTTCTGTCGTTTCGGTGCCGTTAATGCGCAGTCTTTTCCAAGACGGAGACATCTGTCGCAAGGCGGTGCAGCTCCTTCTGCTTGTTGTCCAAGGGAACATCTGCGCTCATGCTTTGGTCAGATGAGAAGGAACACATGCCTGCTGATTATTGACCAACTTGATCTTTATCGAGGAACAGGCTTGACAAGCCCTGCCTCGTTTGACGGCAGACATTATGATTTATCTATGTCAAATAAGGAAGCAACTGTGGCAAGGCAAGGCAAAGGCGAGACAAGATGAGTGACGTGGGGAGGGAAGGGTTCATCAAATATTCATCAGAGACTCATCAGACACTCATGGGAGACTCATCAAAGATTCATTAGAGACCCATCAATGATTCATCAAAGATTCAAATCCCCGTCTGGAGCAAAACACGTGACCAGGAAAAGACTCTCATCCAAGTACATATCGCATTGACTGCAGTGCAGATTGTGTGCCACGTCTGGAACTGTCTAAGGTACCTTCTCATAGCTATCCATCTGCATCTGCATGCCGACCCATGTTGCGCCGCTGTAACTATGGCCATCCACAGCAGTTAGACCACGCGGTAACGGCCTCCTCCTCCCGAACGGTTCTCTGCATCCTGTGCTTGCAGTGTGCCTTCTGTCAAGTGACGTGAAAGCTCGCGCATCGCCGACTGCACCGCAATTTCCGTATCGCCTTCCACCAAGATGTAGAGCTTCGGTTCGTCGCCAGGGTTGATTTCTTTGCCCGGCGGGTAGTGAACACCCTTGGAAGTAATGGAAGTTCCCGTCGCTTCGAGAATTTTAGCAACATTCGTCCGGTTTGTGACCGCCCATCTCGCTTTCTGCGGAAAGTCGTTGATCTCAAGCGTAGCATGGAACGCTCCGGCATCTGGACCACGATTGTCGATGGGTGCTCCCGGACGGGTCGAGCCCTTTGTTCCGAGACGGACACCGATAGAGGCGGCAGCCGCTAGGGCTTTTTGAACTGGATCACTGATAGTGGCAGCATTGGCGGCCGGCGTTTCGGTCTTCGAGACCTTCAAAGCATTGGCCAAGTGAGTTTTCAAGTCGGTGCGAATGTCGGCTTGACGCGTCTGCTCAGCTTGGGCATCACGATCCGTGACCTTGCCCGCAGCTTTCGACACAAGCTTCTCGACATCGCTCTCTTTCTTGTCTTTCTCCTTCTTAGCCTCTTCATTTTCTTCCTCTGGCTCGTCTCCGGTCTTGAACATGCTCTTCTCACGTGCACGTTCAGCAGCACGAGCAGCATCAAGACGCTCGATACCATGACCACCAAAACCTGAACCTGCCCGAGATGCCTCACCCGCCTCGACCTTTTTCTTGTGTGCTGCTGCCAATTCTTTGAGGCCATCTGGAGGTTCTTGCTTACTGTCCTCCAAGCATCTAACGAGGAAAGGCGCATACCGGTCCTGCTCCGGAGTGACGAACGTTACAGCGGTACCGGTATTTCCAGCACGACCGGTGCGGCCGGCACGGTGGACATAATCTTCTCCATGGTTTGGCGAATCAAAGTTGATCACCAACTTGAGCTGCTTCACATCAAGACCTCTCGCCGCCACAGACGTGGCCACCATGATGGGTATCGCGCCAGATTTGAAGTCAAGGATGGCCTGGTCACGGTCGATCTGCTCCCTGCCTCCGTGTACAGAAACGCTAGGGTAGCCCTTCTTGCCCAGTTCCTTGAAGATGTGGTCGGCAGTTTCTTGTCTCTCGACGAAGATCAGAGACCGAGCGTCTTCATCTTCTTCATGCAGATTGCCGAGCAGCTCCAGAACCCGACGGAACTTCGTATCCTCAGGTCGGACCTCGATGATTTGAGTAATCTCGGGAGCCACGACACTGCGACCACCCACGACAATCTCGACTGGTTTCGAAAGTGTCTTCCGTGCGAGAGATTCCATCTTCTTTGGGAATGTTGCCGAGAAGAGGACAGTCTGCCTGTCTGGTCGGACATTGCCCAAGATGCGGGTAATCTGAGGCTCGAAACCCATGTCAAACATGCGATCAGCTTCATCCATAACGACGTAGGTAACCCGGCGTAGATTCGTGACGCGGCCCTGATTGGCAGCGAGAAGATCGATCATGCGTCCTGGGGTACATACGACAACCTCTGCGCCGCGCTTCAACTCTGCAATCTGATCCTTAATGGGAGCACCGCCGTAGGCGCACACTCCACGTAGACCAAGCGCCTTCAAGTATGGTTTGCATTCGCGATGGATTTGGACGGCAAGCTCTCGAGTCGGGGCCATAATGATGCCGATGGGGCCTTCCAGATTTGCTACCGGGCGTTGATCCTTGATGTGACGGAACATGGGCAGAATGAAAGCCAGAGTCTTGCCTGAACCAGTCTTTGCAATACCAATGGTGTCACGGCCAGACATGATAGCCGGCAGAGCTTGACACTGAATTGACGTTGGACTCTGGAATTTGTTCTCCCGAATCACGTCCAGCACCTGAGCACCAAAACCAGCCTGTGACCACTTCATGATTGGCTTCGGCGGATCTACGCCTCTGACGGTGATATTGTCGAGCTCCGCTCTGAGCGTCGTGACATCGTCTTCAGTCATTTCCGAAACCTCGATCGATTCGTTGTAAAAGTTCTTGCGGAATTCTTCGTAATCGATCTTCGAGTGGTTGACAGCAGGAATCTCCTTCTTCTTGCGCCTAGCGGGGTTGAGTAGATCTTCTGGGTTGTCACCAACTGCATCGAGATCTGGACCATCATCCTCGTCAAAGAGTTGAGGCTCTCGCGCGCCACGCTTGGCTGCACTCGGCTGTGGTCGTCTCTCTGGAACCTCCTCGAGCTTGTCCATGAAGGCATCCAGTGGATCGACCTCCTCATCCAATTCCATTGCAGTATCGGCAACAGCAGCAGAGGTCGTGGCTGGTGCCGAGGTTTCGGCATCAGGCATGGTGGCATCCTGCTCTTCTTGCGCTTCTTCCGCACGCTTTTGAGCCGCCTGTCGTGCGGCCTCGGCCTCTTCCTCGTCGCTTCGAAGATCTTCCACATCATCGTCTTGGTCATCTTCGCCATTGGCAGCCACAACATCACTTGTGGTAGACTCGAGGGCAAGGTCAGGAAGCTTTCTAAACTTGCGCTGCACATCGTCCTCATCATCCAGAGCAGCAGATTTTGCTGCTGCTGCCTTGTCGCCAGCCTTTTCAACAGCGCTCTTGTTCAGACCAAAGCCCGTCATCTTGGCAACATTCGAATTTGTCGCCTTTACATTGCAATCACCTTTCGGCACATTAACTGTCTGCGGGACAGCGTTCTGAGCATTTGCGTTTCCATTAGCAGTAGCGGGAACGGCTGCATCGCCACCAAGTGTTGCTTGCTCGGACTTCGACTTGCCTTCCGTCTGCTTCTTGATGGCCTTAGGGTCGAACTTAGCCCTCGTTGTCGCAGGTGTATCTTCGAATGTTGGAGCAGGCGCTGGAGAGCCGACAGCTGTGGTGGGTTGCGAGTTCGATGGTGAGGCAACGGTTGGGGTCAAAGCAGAGGCAGAAGCGGCCTTTCCAGCTTCCAATTTTGCCTTCTCCGCGGCTTTCTTTGCCTTCCATAGCTCGACCTTGGCCTGTCTCTCTGCTTTGGCCTTCTGCTTAGCCTCGTCCTCGGCTGTCGGAGGGGGCTTTCGAGAGTCGCCATTCAAAGGCCCGCTCGACGTAGACGGTCGTGAGGAGGGCTGTTCATTTAGCAGGGTTCCAAGAATTAAATGTCGAGCGGATTCACGTACCTCGCCACGCTCCACCGATGTAGTTCTCTGCCGCTTAATCCTGTGTCCGTTATCGTGCACATGGTCGTCTTCACGTGGATGTCGCGGCTTGTTCTTCGGGTCTCTCACCGGAGATCTCCCATTTTGAGGGCCTCTCGAACGCGAGCGAGGTCCGCGGCGGTTGCGACCATGCTCCCGGGATCGATCTCGTTCATAGCCGCGGTCGCGATGGTCGCGAGGATAGTCTCTGCTTCGGTCGCGAGTCCGATCGTCGCGGCGCTGTCGGTATGTCAAACCTCTGTCGCTGTAGTAAGTGACGCGGCCTCTTACATCTCTGCTGCGCGATCTTCGACGATAGTTCCGGTCGTATTCTCGATCCCGGTCGCGCCGAGTGTCACGGTCGCGGTCGTCTCTCCTACGCGCTGGTGAGCGGGCCATCTTGTGCGGCCGGATGTCGATCGTCCGTACTGCACGCTCTTTGCCGCTCGCTGCTGCTGCGATGCTCTCGCCTGTACGCTCCTTCTCGTCAAGGCCTAGTCGCGCAGATGGCCTCCGGAGCGCAGTCTGTACGTGCGCTGCGCTGCGCTGTTAGCTGCACCTCCGCCTCTCAGTCTCAGTCCTGCCGCCCGCCTTTCGCCGCGCAAGATCGCAGAATGCGCCTTACCTTACCTCAAGCAGAATTGCTGATTGTAGTTGTCGGTATGTCGCTGAGGACAATGCCAATGCCTCAGTAGTGTGATTCTGTGTCGTAGTGGAGAAGGCAGGCGCAAATCGGGCGGTGGTGTGTTCTTTGCGAAGTGAGCTTTTGATAGCAGCACGGAAGAAGTTGACAGCTCGAGCACGTGAGCTGGCGGCGGATGGCTTGGCGTTTCCAAGGGTTTGGCAAGGGCAAGGACCAAGTTGGAAGAGCTTGAAACACGCAAGGAGCTGTCGATATCGTGAGAGAGCCCCAGCCACACAAACAACATCCACCACCACCACCACCACCACAACAACATCCTTCATCTGCCCGTCGCACAATCTTCCAAGGACAGAAGAAAATCTCTATAAACACTGACATGCTCCCGCGGGTCCTGTTGCGCTTCCATGCGCGTCTGCCTCGCTCTCTCCTGCAACCCAAACATGGTCTGAATCCGAACTCATCCATTGTTCTGCCGATTCGCACATATGCCACACCAGGCAGACCCAAGAGTGTTGTGGGCGAGCCGTCGCGCCCGGTCAAGCGCAACGTCAAGAAGTCTGTTGCAAAGCCACGCGATGCATCGAGCGCTGCCGAGAAGAAGCCTGCCTCCAAGAAGCGCAAAAGGAGAATAACACCAGAGCAAGTCGCGGCCAAGAAGCAGAAGGAGGCGGCAAAGAAGGAAGCAATGAAGGAGGCGGCAAAGAAGCGACAAGCTGCGAAGAGAGCGGCGCACAAGGCGAGCGCAGAGAAGGAGATGCTTCAAGGCCTCAAAACGGCCGCGCTTGACCCACCGAAGCAGAGATCGACTTCAAGCGCCTGGATCACCTTTATCTCAGAGAAGACCAAGGCCACAAAAGAGAGCATTCCTGACAAGGTTAAGGCCATATCTGCCGAGTTCAAGAATCTTTCGGCTGCAGATAGAGAGGTGAGACCCAGCTTGCTTAACCTAGAATGTGTCGCATATTGACACGCGCATAAGTATTACAACCACTTGGCCCACACCAAGAATGAAGAGCAGCATGCCATCTTCAAACGATGGGTCGAATCACACACTCCTGGCGAGATTCAGAAAGCCAATGGAGCTCGTAGTCAGCTTCGAAAGATGCTGCCTTCCCAGAAGATCAAATGGGCCAAGATCGAAGACGAACGCGTACCCAAGAAACCAGCCGGTCCTTTTGCAGTCTTCACTGGCAGTCGTCGAGGCAGCGGTGACTTCAAAGGCATCAAGATGGGCGATGCTGCAAAGCTGGTCGCGCAGGAGTGGAAGGCAATGAGCTCATCCGAGAAGGAGGTTCGTGGTCATCTAAAGACTTGTACCAATTGACTGCTCGCTGACATTTCTGCTGCAGAAATATGACAAGATCTACAAAGACAACTTGCAGCGCTATGTCTCTGAATACAGCAATGTATTCGGACACCCGCCACGCTACATACCGGTAGCTGATGCCGAGGCGACTGCAGCTGTATAGATGCTTGATCTTCGCACCTGGTGGTTATGAACGGCATGGGCGTTCGATGCGCGAGATTGATCGAATAAGGTGCTTTGTATGGTCCACTATGTTCTCGCGAAGTGATCGATGAGCTTTGTATATGTTACGGCGGACAGGTGATTAGCGCGCGCGAGGTGGATCGCAAAGACGGACTACGTTTGCTCGCGCAAAGGCAGGAAGCTCATGTCAAGGAGTACAGGCGACTTCTTTGCTGCAAGTTGGTCTCTCTTTTTGTGTATACCGATAATCGAGCTGTTCATTACGCGATAGCACTGTGTAAAGAATAAAAAAATTACAAATGAAACCCTGTTCATCATCACCAACAATATCTATCATACATAAATCAGAGACCGCTCGTGTGACTCCCAAAAGAAACAAAAAAGCCAATCTCACTCCCATCTCCCGAGAGAAGAAAAGAAAAAAACGATATCCCAGCCAAACTTACATCACACCAACCCAAGAATATACCACGAATACGAGCACACAAGCGAAAAAAATGTCGTGATGTCGATGTTGGCAACAGGACCCTTCAACCACACACCCGGAGCTCTGCAATTGGCCGATCATCGCAAATACCATCGACGAACGATTCGCAAGACAAATCTGATTGGGAGTTGGCGCTCAGACGCTAAGGAATGTTGTGTTAGTAACAGATGCAGAATACGAAACGGAAGCATTGGAGATTGGTGGCAATGGAAAGCCAACATGCGGTGTGCGTTCGATAAGCAGGTTTTTTGGGTGGCTGAGTCCAACACGATTGATTTGATGCGAGAAGGATACCCCATTTACATATGCGAGCGAACATGGAAAGCTTTCCTTACTAGTATCGCGGCACTTGGTTGGCATGGTCGTTAGCCGTACTTAATGCTCGACACAAGGCTACTGTCTGCGAGTGATCACCACGGTACTTTGTGCTCAAATGGATTTGTAGTGAGTGCTGCTGCTTCATCACTTCTTCTCATGATTTGTCCACTCAATGCCCAGATGCGCCTACTCGTAGACTCGTAGAGGGATGGTCAACGTCCTTCTCGAGAGAACAATGCATCTTTTTATGTACCCATTGGAGCTAAGACCGCAGGACCCAAACTTTTTCTGGTTTCTGTTCTTGATCAATCTCGTTGTGTTCTTTTTGCTTCGTCTTCTTCTTCTTCTTCTTCTTCTTCTTCTTCTTATCATCATGCCGCGTTCCTCTATGCACCTAGGCCCAAATGCTGTCTTTTCATGTAGTTGAGCCAATCCTGTTCCCAATGCACCCAAACAATCGCTATGCTCGCTTCTTCTCTCTCAACTTCGCATCGAAATGGCTTCGCTTTTACATGTTCCTCGCATCAGTCGGTTTTAGTGAATTGGCACCTTTCAAAGGATTGGCACCAGAGCTTGGTGCCAGTGAGCCCTCGATGCGTTGTTTGGCTTTCTGCTTTTCTTCCTCGGTTGGGTTGGCAGTGGGCTGGTCCGGAAGATGAGGAGCATGCCCGATGGTACGTCCGATAGACATGCCAACGCGAACCTTCAAACAGGGTTAGCTGACGCACGAATTATGCTCACGCATGCGCTACTCACCAATGTCTCCAAGGCTCCATTGCTATTGGACACCAGGTCTTCATCAAATCCCATTACGCCAGGCTCAAACAAGAGCAGAATGGTTGAACCCCCAAATTTGAAGTACCCAAGCTCTTCCGCGCGCTTCACGTTATCGCCCTTCTTGCGAGTGATGACAGTCGATCCAACCATCATAGCACCAACACAGATGACCATGACTTTCCCGTGACACACCGAGTCGATTGGTACGCAGACTCGGATATTTTCGCCATAGACGTCCAGTGCCGATCTAATGGCCATCGGATTCACCGTGTAATACTCGCCATCAATCAGTTTAGGCTCTCCCATGACACCGTCAACGGGGATATGGAATCGGTGATAGTCCTGCGGTGCAAGACGGAAGATCCCCAGCGCGCCGTTCTTGTAACGCTTCGCATCTTGTGGGTAAGCGTCAGCGAGCAAACGCTCGACGCTAAACTCTCGACCTTTGACCCAAATTCGCTGAGCGTCTTCAAGGCGATTGAACACAACTGATCGGCAATCTGCAGGACTGACAATGACGTGAGGGTCGTCTGGCGCAGAGCAGGGTCGAGCGCCTGGTTTCAGTTCGCGATAGAAGAACTCGTTGAAAGTCTTGAACTTATCCGTCGGCAGCAGAACCTCGCTCATATCCAGTTGATGAAAATTGATGAAGCCAGGAATCTGTGATGCTGAAGCAGGATCGTCGAATTTGCGCCCTTGCTTGAAGGACATAGAGCGAAGGAGCTTGCGGGCTACTCTGGAGTTAGCTCAATATCTACGTGGTAGCGCAATGAGTGCGAATGGGTAAAGAGGAGAAGGGCAGACTCCACCCAAGAGAGGACCTCTTGGCCGGGTTTGCACGAGAAATCAATATGTTTGAAAAATTGCATACCTCGTTTCTTCTCCATCTCCCTACTTTTGAGGCCTTTGTAGAGGAGTCGGATGCCAAGACGAACGTAAACGCTCATGCGTTCTTCATTGATCATGCCAGTTCTCCTGTCTTGGACAAGAATATTGGCACTATTGGCACCTAGACGATAGCCTCCGTAGGACACCTGTGTCGCAAGTCAGTTGCATGCACGTAGAATTCATGACGGCGGGTGCTGGATACCTTCGTGATGACTTTCGAGTACCATTTACGTTGCGCTTGTGAGCTGGTGACGAAACCAGCCATGACAAGATTGTTGACAGCTCGCCAGTCGCTACTTGCACATGTGGCGATGTGCGTGATAATATCAGCATCAGTTGCCTTGCGGCCTCTAGCAATACGAGGCTGGTGACAGATAGGACACTCCGAGATCTCGACGACGTGTTCTTCGCCCGAGTCCTCGGCAAGCTCTTCTCCTTCTTCCTCCAATACATCGCCGCGCTCGCCAGCTTCTCCAAGATCGCTGACCTCGAGGGCCGGGACCGAAGAGACATTGGACTGAAAGGTGGCGGGTGTCCGAGAACCGGTCAAGTAGGGCGTACCGTTCGCAGGACTTGCCGAAGGAGAACTATTAGACACAGATGTCATGCCAGCGGATGTCGAATTCACGGACATGGATGAGTTTCTAGGGGACAGTCCAGGTCGTTCGTTCTTTCCCTGGTTCTTCGTCAACTGTTCCTCTAGACAGATGACCGCTTGATCCATTGTCAGATACTCATCGCCGCCATTGACATCTTGCCAGCGACGGAAAAACCCGTCGATCGTACTATCGTGGAGTGTACTGCCCAGAGTGTCGAGCATAGTCACAAGCTCGATCTTGTCGATCTTTCCGCTTTCATCTGCGTCGTATTGGCGCAACAGGACACGCCAAAACTGCTGACGAAGTGCTCGGTACGGTAAGTACTTGGCGCGAATATAGAGAACAGGACGGTGCTTATCTTCCCATCTCGCCTTGTTTTTGAGCTCGAGAGGAAGCTCGAATGAATTCAGCCCTGCTTCGTCTGCATGATTGAGTGCGTCCTGGTCCTCTTGAGTGGTGTACTGCTTATCATCGCTAGGCATGCTACGCGGAATAGGACGATCTCTCTCAGTGGAGGACAATTCGGAAAGACCATGTTGAAGGCCTGGTCGAGCATCTCCGGACTTGAGGTTGTTGGCACTCGTGGACTTGGCCAATTTCGCAAGATTGGTAGATGAGTTGCGATTGCTGTTCAGCTTTGGCAGATTGTTGGAGCTTGAACTTCGAGAAAGAGGATTACGGAATCGCTTTCGCTTTTGTTCACCTTCGTGGATTGTGTGTTCTGGATCTGGCAATCGATACAGACCAGTTTCTGGGTCGGCCTCTGGAGACAGTTCCCTGACTTTGTCAAGCGGAAAGGTACAGGTGCCAACAAAGTCGTTGCCCGAAAACTTGTCGCGGTCAACAACTGCGAAGCTCAAGCTAAAGTTCTGCTCATGCTTTTGAACCTGGAAGACCAGCTTCTCGTCATAGACGGGGTTCAGATTGTGATTTACGACGCGTGTCCGGTAGGTCTTTCGTCCAAGTGAAGTCACGACAAAAGGATCCATGTCGTAGCTCGTCTTGGTCATGTTCTTCTCCGGCGGCAGATCGGTGATTCTGTTGATCTCCAAGAAAAGTACTCCAGCTACATCGGAGGTAGCGCCGAATTCATAGGCACTCAACTTCTTCTTCCGTCGCAGTCTTCTGAGCTTCCTACGTCGCTTACTCCTCTGCTTCTCCTCAGTTGTGCCTGTGGGTGTCCGCGTTCCATCGTCCGTCTCGTCTGAAGGCTCCTTCTCGTCGTCCTCTTCGTCGAGATCCTCCAAGCCTTGACTGTTCACCCTACGAAGCATTTCGTCATCATCTTCGTCATCATCGTCATGCTCTGGGTCGGATACAATGCCAGCGAATCGCTGCAGTATCTGCTGCGGCGTAGCAGCCGAATTGGTTGGATCGGCGAGCTTGAAGCGAAGCAGCACTTCTCCAGAAATGTTGCTGTCCTTCTTCTGTTTCCTGCGTCCTTTCCGCCTACTCTCTAGCTTATACCATTGCGGTTCCGGGTTGATGTTTCCTGCTGCAAATACCTCTTCCAGGACCACGTCAAATTCTCCCATGTAGTCCTTCTTGAATCTGTCTTTGTCCCAGCATACAGCCTCCAGCAGAGCTGAATCTGGCGAGACAATTGGGAAGTGGAAAGTCTGGTTCCATTCTGGATTCAGAGTCTTGCTCACGACGCTGGTGGCCTCTTTTGCCTCGCCTAGAGCAATGACCAGATATGGATCTGAGGTGCCCGACCTGTCCTTGGCTGCGAGGTTGCGGCCTCTGAGCACCTGCACCTTCAGGCTCAATCCCATGGGCGTGTGGTCGGCCTCGTGCGGCCTGGAACTGCCTGGGGTGGACATGTTTCCAGCACGACTGGGACTATGGTTGCGACTCTGACTGGCAGACGGCGTGGAGGATGCAGAGCTGGGATAGGCGCCGCTGCTCTTGACGCGGTGCAGCGAGAGGTGGGAGGGGAGATGCGGGCGAGGCATTGTGGCAGGCGGCAGCAAGTGCTACAGTATACTTCCGGTGCTTGCTCCCCCGTCAGTCGTGGAAAGCTTGCAGCTGGCACCTCAGGTCCTCAGTGATTCTGGGCGCTGCAACCCATGACAAGCCACAAGAAGCACGCCCACGCCCACGGCGGGATGGAGTGCCAAGCAGGCTCAGGCTGAGGTGAGCAGGTGACGGCCGCCAAGATCAGGCACGGCGGCGAGGTGGAATAACGGACTAGAACTAGAGCAGTAGGTGATACGCGTGATGCGGCAGAAGTCGGGCCAATTGTCGAACTAGTTATTCCGGAACTTTATGTGCCGTCGTTTGGTTGTGACTGCCCCTCCTGCCGCTCGTTCAGCCTCGCCAGAAGGAGCGACTCTTTGTGGTGACATCACTTGGCATGCGTCCTGGCACCTTCACCTTCCGGTCTGTATTCTCCACCACCTGCCTTGGCCTGGGCAGTTCATCATCACGAGAATCGTCAAGAACAAGAAGCAAACGCAGCCGAACGACTGCTGACACTGTAAGATATGCCAAGATTTCCATTCATTCATTCAATCATCATCATCATCATCTCAACGGCAGACTCTCTCACAGTCAAATGCCGATCCGAAATGTTCGGTTCGCTTACGCGCGAACTGAAAGTTCAACTCATCCATCTCTTATTAAATACATTCGTGCACACTCCAAAAAAAAATCTCCTTCCCCGTAAGAAATCATTCCTCAATCGCTTTCGTGTATGCCTCTCTCCAAAACTCCTCAATTCTCTGTACTCCGTCCAACCATCGTGTGCGACTCGAAGTGCGCTTTCTTGTTGTCCTCGTTCCACCTCCTACTTCTCTTGTTGCTGATCTGGGATGCATGGCTGACCGCGGCAAGGACTCCTGAATGGCCAAGTCAATATCTATACCACAACACAATCCAGCAGTCCTCCACAAGCCAAAAGAAGAGCATGTTGGTAACACTTACTTGTACCCATTTGCAGACCAGACTCTCGCGTCCGTTCCAAATACTCCTTTTGCCTTCTTTTTCGGTGTCTTGGTCCCTGTATCTTCCTCACTGCCGGGTGCTGTCACCTGAGACTTGAGAGGACTGGACTCAAGGCTTCGAGGAGTCCAGTACTGCATGCCAGTTCCAGGCTTTGGACGCTTGGGGGTATTCGGGTCTCGAAGAAGTCGCGTAGCCTCGAGGACATCGAGATCCTCCGTCTTGGTCTTCTTTGGCTCCGCTTTCTCTGACAAGTCTGGGCGAGAAATGATATATCCATCTGTGGGAAAGGGGAGTAGCCGGTTAGTGATCTAAAGAGCGCTTACCATGAAGGCACCGTGAGGCCTACCAATCTCAGAGTCGCTGATAACTGGCTCTTGCTCAAGTTGCGGTACATTGTTGTTGTCTTCTTCCTCCGACTTCTTGGAAATCGGTGCCATAGTGCCTTACTAGCCTCGGCATGCGACGACAAGTACGTTGAGTGAAGGGTGAATGGGGATGCGTCTGCAAAAGGATGTCGATGTTGCAGGTGTGTTCTTGAAAGATGGTGTTGGTGTCGAGGTCGAGAGCGCTGAGAAAACTAGAGCTCACTTGGCTCGGCCGTTGGTCTTTGCATATGGCTGTCTAAATGAGCTCACCGCTGGATCAGCGAAAGTGAGCGTGTGAATTGAGATCTGAAGCGAGGTGGCTCGCGCGCGATATGGTCCTGGTAGAAGGCTCAACAATGCTCTGTTGTATGCCAAATTGCTACGAAATGTATGCAGCACTCTGGAGAGCATGAGCTAGTGTTCTCACTTTTCGATCCATTGTAGGGTTGTCAGAAGGACTTCGACAGAAGTCCTGTATCTGTATGGTCAGAAGTCACTTCAGATATCATCGTTCCGTCCCTCATTTTCGTTCAAAATGCATGTCACGGCTATGCTTGCCACAAATCCGCAAGACACGGAACTTCCTGCCTTCTAGCCTTTCCCACGCATCCTCCTAACCTTGAACGCCGCGCTATGCACACTCATATCCCAACCTGTCCAGTGGTGGAATCGGCGAAGAACCTCAAGCAGTCTCTCCTGGAAGCAAGTTGCCCTTGACACCGAACATCTTTCCACTTACTACCGCTGAGAAGCCATCGACCTGCCTGGCGTATTGCTCAACTTGACGACCGACCAACAGTGATTCAAGGCGCGATGGCTCTTGCGGCAATTTGAACAGCTTTTGCCACTCATCCTCGGGAAGAAGAGTCTGCTTCTGTTGCGTGCGAAGAGCATTTTCTTGCTTTCGCTTCTGCTGCCATTGCTGAATTTTAGCCTGCTCTCTTGCCAGAGATCGCTGGTAGTATTGAGCATTGTTCTGCTCGGTCTGGTGGTTCTCGATGCTCTCCAGAAGTAGGTCGCATGTCTTCTCTAGGAACGGATCAATTGAGAGATCCAGACTTTCGAGGTTAGGAGCGAGTGGAGAGTGGGAAATGTTCGAATCGTAAGAGAGCTCCGCCAGAGATGATGGAAAGTCCAGCGCCGTCTTCTGTGGTGGCTGTTGTGGCAGCTGGTGCAAGAAGGAAGTGAGGAGGTGCGAATTATGAACCTGAATCGGAAGCTCGACAAGAATGTCCTGGTAGCGGAGGTTGGACTTTTGAATGCTGCGCAAAAGTTAGCGGGATCAGCGATGTCTGGTATCCCTCCACAATTCCTGACACCTACCTGTCTGTTGTGAATTTGCCCTCCTTGAACGCAGCCATGAACGATGGCGACAATCGGTATGCCTTCAGGCTCAAGCTACCTTGACTGCTCCGCGACACATCGAAGACCAGCGCGACAGCTCGCTCATCTTGTGCGCGCTGGAAGAAGTTTTGATTCTCGATGAAGTTCTGGTTGACAAAGTTGCCCATGCTCGTGCTGATGTACCACCCCACGCTCTGCGCATCCACATTCACTTCTCGCAGGAACTTGATCATCTCGTTCTGGTAGGACACATTGCTCTTGGCGCGAGGAGCGGCTGCTGCGAGAGACGCGGCATCTTGCTGGTGGTATGGGTCCGAAGTGCTCGACGGCTCTGGCGCGGCAGCTGGGTATGGGAAGGCGTTGGTGACCTGGAGTTGCGACTTGTCGTCCAGACCAACCAGGAATCCAGTCGCGGGTGTAGGAAATGTGGCAGTCGAGTGTTTGATGATTCGCATAACCGTGAGCGCCTCAATCTTGACCTCGCTCAACGGCGAGTCCTTGAACGACATCTCCGCCATATTTGCAATAGCTTCGCGCTCGGTATGACCTGCGTTGTCGTGGGCGGGGCGCTATCGTCGAGGCAGGAGTGCTGGCGGAACTTGGAACTTGGGATAACTAGACGTCCCTGGACACGAAATTCGAGATACCACAGTGGGGCTGCCGAAGTTTATCCAGAAGCGACCCACCATGCTTCACACAACATCGACATCATCATCCAATGCTGTACCATCTTCTCCCGCATTCGCAGACTCGGCTCATATCTACAGCAGTTTCCTTAAGATACAAAGCATGTCTACAAATGGTACATCGAAAGAGCTTGACCCGAATCAAGGTGGCGACGCGAACAAGAAGACCTACCACAAGAAGGCGACTGGAGAGGCACTGAAGACTGCAGAATCTCACTCCGCTAGCAAAGATCTCAAACTATATGGCTCATGCTTCTGCCCTTTCGTCCAGCGGGTTTGGATATCGCTTGAGCTCAAGGGTCTTGATTACGAGTATGTCGAGGTGGACGTCTACCGCAAGCCAAAGCTATTGCTCGACATTAACCCCAGAGGACTCGTTCCTGCTTTGAGACATGGCGAATGGGGATGTTATGAGAGTACTGTGTTGATGGAGTACCTCGAAGATTTGCACGAAGGCCGAGCCCTTTTGCCCAAGGATCCCAAGCTGCGAGCCTCTTCCCGCTTGTCTTCCGATCACATCAATCGCCATATAATCCCTCTCTTTTACAAGTATCTTCAAGCCCAAGATCCAGACGATCAAGTCAAATTCGCAGGAGAACTTAAAGGACAGATAGCCAAGCTCGTAGAGGTAGCTGACAAGGATGGGCCATTTTTCTTCGGATCGGAGATGGGCTTTGTTGATGTGCAACTAGCACCTTGGATCGTCCGGCTCGAAAAAGTGCTGAAGCCATACCGAGGATGGCCAGACGCCGAACCAGGATCGCGATGGGATAGATGGGTGCGCGCTGTAGTTGAAGCAGAGCCGGTCAAGAAGACGACAAGCACGGACGACTTATACCTGGACAGTTACGAGCGATACGCAGAGGTAACTAAGTCCTGGGTAGATTTGAAATTGAGAAGTTTCTGACTCCGACGTAGAACCGACCGAATACCTCCCAGGTGAGAGATGCTATCAAATCTGGTGGCGGTCTGCCTTGAAGGCCGTCGCTCTCCTTAGTAGAAGAAGCGATGCCATAATGTTTGAGACTACATCCAACGACAGAAGACGAAAACAGATCTACGAGAATTTCCCTATTTTGTTCAAAATTCAGCCAAGTGCTCGCGCAAGTTACGCCACTCTTACGCGTTGTCGACGATGTTGTATCAAGTGTCAGCATCCCGAACAGAGCGCATCTCACATAGACGACGAAGCACAAAGCAAAAAGCCACACTTCGTGCATGTATTTCTCGCACGCTCCCTCCCGACGCGGAAGCAAGCCAACTGCCATCGACGATGAGCGGTGCCGCTTGACTTTTATCATCAATACCTTCAGTCAGGTTTCGCAAACTCCGAAACACGACAGAACCGGACCTGTGCACACATCTGGAACTCTGGCAGCCAAACCTAGACCCTATAACAACCACGAGGGCCAGGGGAAGCATCCCAAGTTTACCGCCGCGACGAGCTGCTATAGTGGTGCTTATAGCTCTCCTTATAGCGGTTTCACAAACAGGTTTGGAAGTCGCCACGTCCTGCCTGGCACGCATTATTGCCGTTCTATATCACAAGATCACAAACGAAGGTCAAACCTTTTTTTTTTCCACATCGCAGCGAGTCACGAACAACCACATAAGGGACCTGCTTTCAAGCAAGATCCCTTTCGCGGCTTGCTGCCCTGTGACAGCTAGATGCCAGCTGTAGGTACGTGCCGTCTGTCGGCATCAGAACAGCTCGGGGATATATGTCTAAATTCTTCTGACTCGCCGCCATGCGACGTCACCTGTGGCCAGCTTGACAAGTTTTAAGGTAACGAGTGCCAACTCACGCCGCGGTCTTGATCCAGTCAAACAGGGTTTGGGAAGTCGCGGCACGCAAATATAATAGCTTCTGGAAAGTTTCGCATTATGTGTGTTTGCTAACGAGGCCCATAGCATCGCTTCTCGATCTCGATAGTCGAGCTAACAAACAATGCTCCTGAATGAGTACATCAGTAGCAGAAGAGGACCAAATGCAGACCGACCATATCCGATTACTTCCATTACTATTGACTCCTGCATCTTTCTGCTTATTTACATGCGACCCGAACGAAAAACATGATGATGAACAACCAATGATTTTGCAAGCAGTGACAATTGAACAAAAAAGTACTTTTCCAACTTTTTTTTCGCACTACTGTGAGTAATCGATGATCGATCCAGTGATCTGCAGCTTCCAGTTTATTTAAGCAAGCTTGACGAGACGTCGAGCAGCAAAACGTCTCCGAAGCTCCGAGTTTTCTGGTTGTTCGTTATGTTATTAGCCACATCGCGTCTAGTGTATACTTCAGATCTGTGATCGCAGTCCCTGCGCTCTGCAAGCGAGATGGTCTTCACCCTGAGCCCGTTGCTCGGTCCCGCGGACGGACTGCTGTCCGCTCCCAGGAAGGAACACCAACAACCACACAGTCGTACCAGGATGACGATTTATTATCTGTATGAATGTCGGTTCCAAGCTAGGATGGAATGATTGGGACGACCGAGCAGGAATGTCAGGACGACGACCTATTCGCAACTAGGTAAAGGTACAGTGTATCGTTCGGCTCATAGCAAGGCTTGATCAGGCACTGGCCTTCCGAGCACGATCGTGAATCTCAAAAGGACTCGTAATGCATCGAACAAGAGAAGGGTATGGCAGCTACAGCGGGTTAGGGCGTCTGCACTGCTGCCGTCTGCCAGCACCGAAGTGTTCATGCTACCGAATCAACTCGCGCACCGGATAAAGTGTGCCAAGCACTGCTCTGACTTGTACAGTGTGGTTCGCAGTGCTGACAGATTGTCCTGATATGTCGTTCAATAACAGTACCATGTTCCTGCTCTTCGTATTGCATTAGATTGGCACGACTGGCCACAGACCTGATATCTGAGGGGTTGTCCAGGCTCTACTTCAGGAGCGGGGACTGCTCGTCGATAGCTTGCAACTCTATTGTCTGCGATAGCTCCCAATGTTAGCTTCTAGAAACCCGCCTCGCAGGAGCTTGACCGCATCCGCAACGCATCCCCTCAGCCTATGTACGTACGCGTGCGCGGCGACCGATGCAAATCATGACCAGACGGTCCATGGGTGCTTGGCAAATAATAATGTCTCGCCAGATGTAGATGTCGTATTGCGGCGGAGGCACTTGCGGCTGGGTCTGGTCTCTGAATCTCCAGCGGCATGGCGAAAACAAGGTCGAGCATGGGATGATCTCCAGAGCTGCCCTGGGCCAGTAGAGACAGCTTGCAGGCAGCGGAGCATGGGCCGCGGGGAAAGCCCAAAGCAGAACAATGCCGGTGTCACTGTGTCAGCTGTTTGTCTTATGAGCCAGCAGCTAGCTGAGAAGTTTCTGCAAGCACTACTGGGTCGGAGGCAGGAACGACGACGACAATTGCAAACTTTCGTCACTGCATCGTGACTCTCAGATGATATTGACGTCATAACTAAGACAGCTTGCCTCAATTTGCGCTTCCGTATAGAAAGCCGACAAGGAACACGACAGAAACCTGCTATGTTCCCTGGAGTATAGTATTATTGCCTTATCAAGCCAGCACAACGACGAGTCCGCAGCAGCAGCAGCAACAGAGTAGGCTGCAAGCGAGAGAATTCTTCACTTTCAAATGGCCGCGGAGCGTAATAATAATCATAAGCGGAGGAGGATGAAGTTCGGGCAGCAAAGACAAGCGGAGCTGAGACCGTGCGGATCATGCAGTCGAGTAAGGCAGATCGAACAGAGGCGCAGGTATGATGATGTAGCGGGATCGAAGAAAAGGGGACTCATCGAGGGTAAGCTGCGCACGTTTTCACGGCCCGCTGCACGGCATGCGTCCAAGCCAGGGCAGGTTAGTGTGTGTGGGTCGGAGGTTGAGCTACGCAGGGTCATCCTGGATGGTCGGCGTTCTTCTGCTGCAGCCGACGCCTGTGTTCCTGACAGGGGAGCGCGAGTGGCTCAACTCGCGTTCAGCGTTTCGTGTGTGGTGCGTTGCGTAGGGCATGTGACGAGACTCGAGAGTGCAGCTGCCAGCGCGAGAGTTTCGCGGAGAAGGACGGGAGGGCGTGGTCGACTCAAAAGGCCTGTTCGAATGCACGCCACCAAGAGTGACAGAGTCGTGAGATGTCTGCGTGAGATTGCGTCGCGCAAATAGCATCGGACTGGAGCAGGCGAATCGCGGGCGCGGACGCGAGGGGCTGCTTAAGCGGCGTGCAAGCCACCCACCACGAGAGCTGACGTCTAGAGAGCTTGTGGCAGCACGCGGATCATGATTGTTATTCGTATTGCCGGCAGCAGGCAGAGCAGGCTGCAGAGTGGTGGCAGAGGGTGGCAGAGTGGTGGCAGAGTCAGACTCACAGAGAGCCGTTTCGATAGCAGCAACGGGCAGAGGTCAGCTGGAGAGTCGAGACAGGTGATGAGTGCCTGTCAGCGGCAAGCCACACGCGATCGCTTGGCTCAGGGCAAATTTGAAATTTGCTGGCAGTGGCAGTGTCAGTGGCAGCAAGGTGGTGTTGGCGAGGTCAGGCTGCGATCGCGATCGCTACAACGAGTGGCATACATACTATGCGCATTGCCGAGCGCACCAGGTTTCACCGCGCCGGCTCTTCACGCAGCAATCGCGCGCGGTGTCGCAGACGTGCAAGGAAGCAAACTGTTACTGGGTAGACGAGCTATAGTCGAGAGAAACCTCGAGAGAGCAGGATATGGATATCATAGAGAAGAGAGACGCGAGGGCTTGGCGGACTCGAGGGCCGGCGGACTGGGTTTGCTCATCATCATCATCGTCGATTGCGAACGCTGCCGCGGCATTAGGTTGGCTAGCGGCATTGGACGAGCGGGGCTCTGGGAATAAGGTTGTCCCGTGGCGAGCATCAGTTTCTGCAGGGATTGCACTCCGGCGAAGGCTTCGACTCTCTCGAGTTGTTGCGCTGCGCTGCGCTGCGCTGAGCCTGAGCCTGAGCGCTCACTGCGGTGGCTCGCAGCAGTGTGCATTGTTATTTAAGCCTGTCAAATCTGACACATCCAGGGTCTCTGCTTGACCCTCTCGGACTCTCCCATGCAACGCGCTCCCTCGGCCGCCTGCTGGGATGATGAACATTACACTCGACGCTGCCGCCGCTCTGTAACCTTCGTGCCGTGTTTTGTCTCTTTTCTCTTGATAAACCCGTCTACCGCGCCGCTCCTCTGCCACATCACCGCCTCATCACTCACTCTCCCTTTCGTCACTACCTGACCTGACCGTTGCCTTGCATTGGGAGCCACACACACCACCACCACCACCACCTCCTCCTCCTCCTCGA
Source organism: Pseudocercospora eumusae (assembly GCA_001578235.1). Classification (NCBI taxonomy): domain Eukaryota; kingdom Fungi; phylum Ascomycota; class Dothideomycetes; order Mycosphaerellales; family Mycosphaerellaceae; genus Pseudocercospora; species Pseudocercospora eumusae. The sequence continues at coordinate 54,638 of LFZN01000029.1, read as the reverse complement.
GTCCAGCCTGGTCCATCAGCCAAACAACAATCAATCCATACCTGCCTCGCCGTCCAATTCACTCCAGAAGCGACTCGAAGCTGGCTCACACATAATGGACGGTAGAAACTGCACCGGCCGCAAAATATCACTACTCAACGACAGTGGTGACGCAGCCGCTGTGCCCTCCAAGATCCAGCTTCCATACCTCACCGCGCATTCTCGAGCGTCGAGCTGCACTTCCACCCCCAGCCTTTCCCCACAAACGCCGCAGCTGGTGCGAAGCAGTTCGAGCGACTCGCGCGCCCTTTCCACTCCCTCGCCTCTCACTCCATCCTTCAACAGCTTCGATAGCGCTGCACAACAATATCTGCCGCCCAAGCCACTCCATCACCAGCCGCATCATCACCACCCCACCCAACACCAGCAGCACTACTATCTGCAGAATCACTCCTACGCCAAGATGGACGACCAAAATGCCTCCATGTATCCACCTATTCCCGATGCGACCGGCGCAATGCCGTCAGCTTATCCAATGCCGCCGCAGATGCTTCAGCAACAGCCCATGCCGCAACCACAGAACCCTGCTCAAGCTTTTCGCGCCTCAACCTCCCCATCTTCAGAGCCCTCGAGAGTTTCCAATGCCTCCGCGCAATCCAACTCCAAGCCACCTCAGAAGAAGAACCAGTATCCATGCCCCATGGCTAAGCAAGTGGGGTGCAACGACTTTTTCACCACTTCCGGTCACGCAGCACGTCATGCGAAGAAGCACACAGGCAAGAAGGATGCCTTCTGCCCTGAATGTAACAAGGCTTTCACCCGAAAAGACAACATGGAGCAACACCGACGGACACACCAAAACGGTCGTGGCTCATCGCGATCGACCAATGACGACTCCAAGGTGAAGAAGCCGACCAAGTCTGCCAAGAAAACGACGGTCAAGAACGAGCCCGCACTTGAAGCTGCGGTTCAGCAACAACTCGCCGAGCAAACGCAAGCAGAGCAGGCTCAACACGTCGCTCGAGCAGTCGAGCAAGTCCAAGTCCAGCCGTCAGTCCAGCCTCTTCCCGCCGAACAGCCGATGCTCATGCCAGTGGGACCATACTTCGTCGATACAGGGCCAGTCCCCGCTCTTCCAATGGCTCCTGATCTTAGCATACGACCACCACTGCAACGATCACAATACGCTTCGTCATTGGACTACGTGGCACCTACTGCGGCAATGATCGACCCAGATGCCCTGAACTACAGCTACCCTTCTCCGGGCCTGTCTAACGGACTACACAGCTTGGCTCTGGCAGCAGATGAGCATCGTCGCCACTCTGAAGAGAAGTTGTCGGTTCGATCTCCCTCATCGGAAACGAGCTCAGACTCAAAAACGCCGTAGCGGCCGCAATTGGGCGGTCTGGACACTGCAAGTCGGCCGAATCACCATCACTTTCTCTCAGATTGAGCAAGAGGAATGTTTCTTCTTTTCTTTTCAGCAATATACCCCAGAAACTGTTTTCGAAAGGTGCAGCAACAAGGAAGATCATGGGTGGCACGATGTGGCGTCTTCTCTCAGCAGAGATGCATGGATTTCTCCTGATTCGAGAACATGGACGCGTGCCGTCGTAGATTGGTTGAAGGAAGAAAACAAACAGACTACAGCAGTTACGCAGCTTGCGAAGATAGTTATGTTTTGACGAAGCGCATTTTGCTACGATAGCTTGAGAGAGGGATCGGCAATCAGCACAGGATGCTTGGTAGAGAAGCAGATGTGCCACGAAGGAGAGAAAGTGGCCTTGTGTTTGCGGTCCACAGATTCACAAAGAGGACACGCACAGCGCGAAGCGCAATTAGGAGGTCGGGTCCTACCTAATACCTGAACAACAATGCAAACAATTACACATTCTCAACCATACTACCACCATTCCTTTGTGTCAACCAATATCTTCACATTCTCGAAGCTTGGCTGTGATATCGATGGGGTGAAGTCGACCTGTACAGCTCCTACAGGGAAAGCTAACACAACCCTTCCTGGTATACATTCGTTCCGTGCACGCTATCATTCAGAGCCCCAAGAACCAGGTACAGTAAACAAAAATCCCCCAGCTCGCATGTCCAGCCGCCCCCGTTCCCTCTCATAGCAACAAGTATAATCGCATGACTTTCTTTCACATCCGCATTTCCCCAAAGACTACTGTTTCTGATGAATCGTTTGCATTGGCAATAGAAGCGCACTAGGTACTCGACGAACCTATATGATCATCACCCCATGTCAATAATATGTGCCTGTTCAGTGTTCTCCTCATCACAGATCGGAGATGGGACTATAAACAGAATTTTCAGTTCTTGTCCCTGACATTGACTTCTGCTAACTTAACAACCACGCACACGCGCGCGCGCCACGCTTAAGCTTAGATCTTACAGAGTGTCAGCATAGGGGTGTTGGGCTGTTAGAAACAGTGAATGTCGGGAACGCTAGCAACGTCGTTAGTAACTGCAGATTATGAGGTGTCGTTGTTGCTAATGGTAGGGTTAAAAGACCCTGATCTAAAGGCAACCTAAGGGGCGACTAAGAAGGAGGCAGATATAAGATAAGGTTTGTACTAAAGCCTTAGGCACTAGATATGTACTAATACTATAGGTAACATGTCACGAACTATAAGTTAGTACTAACATACTAACGTAACTGTAACGTTGCTATCGAGTACATGTAGAAAAGTGTTACCAATGACACCGGGCTCTATTCTAATCTAGGAAGCCGCTCCGACACGGAAGAATCCTTCGACTTTCGTTTTTACCTACAGAGTGTCATATGCATTCATGGAGCGGCATTCCTACCGCTATTTAGTGCTTCCTTCCCGCCTACTTCTTTAAGGCAGATTTGCTATAATCTTCGTAGAATTCCGTCCACAAAACGCCGGAACCGATTAGGAGAAGTTGGCACGGATCGCACTCTAGTCTATTTAGTGCTTCCTTCCCGCTCCATGAATGCATATGACACCCTGTAGCAGGTTTGGTGCAAATCTCTGTTATTCCAAAAAGTACAGACTATCATAGAAAGTAGTTCCGGACCGACTTCCTGTAGAACAATGTACTGTATGCGGGTAATAAACATTCTGTAGCCTAACTAGCCCGTCCACACGCTGCTCCCTTCCACGCCAACCAGCTCATTATTCGCCGCAATACTCCGCAGTTGCAAAGCCTATACCGACCTTACACACCACGCCACGACAAACCGACACAGGTTTTCCATAATGCTGTGAACTAACGCAGTAACCGCATTTTTTGGGGCAATCTGAATCAGTATCGCAGGAGCCTCCGCATTTCCCGCGTGGCATAATGAGGACTGCATTGGGATTCTAATATTGGGTAAGCGAATAGGTAATATTCCCTAGTCTAGGGCGGAGTATATATAACCTACTGTGGTGACAGGCTTAGCTATAGCTAGTGAGGCCATAGCGATGAAGAAGAAGAAGAAGTTGTTGAAGAGCATTCTGCTGGAATTGCTATGAGTCTCGACTTGGTTGCGACTTGCGAGGCGCTGAATACGCGCTAAACACTAGTTGCGTGACCGTCCGACAACGAGTTTTCAACAGACGTACGCGCACAATCGAAAAGGAGATGAAGGAGTCTATACATATATATTATATCCATACTCCCTGTGGACAGACAAAGGCGGGGAAGTATGTATGCTTTACGGCAGTCAACAAGAAGTAATATATAGGCCTGTCTAACGCCATGTGAAGTCTGCGGAGGACGAATGAAATATGGAAGAAGGCCTGTTAAAGCAACTTATGGAGGTCGGGACATAAATTACAACTGTCATCATCGCACCTAGCTATACTCCGGAGGACTACCCTGTAGAATAGCTAGGTATCGATAAAGCTTTAATCTTCTTTCATGACTACAGTAACAAGGTGCTGTATCATACACAGTGCCGCCATTGCGACAGCACCGATAAAATGCGAGCGCTCGCTTCCAAACAGCTATCATATGTCAGTATGCGCAGGTACCACCACACCGCATATGCATATGCATTGAATTTGGTGGGTTTACTAACACGACTCACAAGAAACGACGGATGCGGGTGTGTCTGGATGTCGACTCAGTACTAGTCTCGCGTGGCCTTTTTGGTAGAGGTATATGAAGATCAAAAGAAGCGGGTGGGGCAGCCACTTTCGTTGCCATTGATCGTAGGTCTCAGCAGGAACAGAGCATGAAGTTGATGAAGACACATGTTGGGGGGAGGTCACGCGGTCTTTCGCGAAGACCGTTGAGGATGTAATTTGGTATTTGGAAATGCCATGTGGTTGTGATGATTGGTATCTTTATTACTACTGCCATGGCGACATCATCAGTTGAGCGTTGTTCATACGCTCGAACGTCATGTTATGAAGAAGGGTGCTCTGCGGTACCGAAGGGTCTGGAATTCTGAATGCAGTGCTAGGGTGGAAAAGAAGAGGCAGGGAAAAAATCGTCTGCCGTCTGAGGTGTTCGGTATGTCTGAAACATCTTCCTTTCATGAACAGGAAAAGCGGTACTGAAAATGGCAGAAGCATTCCCGGATGTGCCGCTGCAGCATCCCCAAAAGTGTTTCCCACCAATTTGAGCTTTGTTTGCAACCAGGTTGGTATTAAGCCAAGTCAGGGCTTTTTGCTTGTGGCGTGCAGCTTGCCCTCGAGTCAGCGCTGCAGGAACGCGAGCAAGAGATCGGGAGATTCGCAGCATAAGCTCCGACCGACATCATCATAGGAAGGAGCTTTGGCATAGGGAGTTTGTCCCTCTATAGCTGCCTCGAGTCAAGGAGCTTTCGACAGGCAAACTCAATGCCAACCTCGACAATCAGATCGAGATAGTAGTCCAGGAACAGCAGGAATGAGTTCAGGAGTGAAAGCCTTCGTGGTTATCAACGCGAACCTGCGTAGAGTCGAGTTTGAAACACTTTCGTTGGGACTCTCCCTAGCCTTCATTGATCGAGTGTGAGTCGTGGTGGGCGTAATGTGGCAGGCCAGGAACGCCATTGGCTGTCATGCTGGCGCCTCATCGCTGACTGCTTCGGATGTAGTCAGCAGCAGTCTTCGCAGCTGCGCTCGCACCTCCAGCTTGTAATGCCGCCTCGTACCGCGCCTTCAAGCCTTCTTCGAAAGCTTGGTCAATCTCTCCATCTTCATCTTCGGGCTCGTCCGGGTCTACCAGGCCAGAGGTCGCCTCTTCGTCCTCGTCTGCGTCTTCCATATCACTGACCGTCTCTGGTTCGGATTTCTTCGCGTATTTGCCAGTGGCCTTTGCCTTGGAAGAGACCTGCATATCGCTCATCATTCTGCTGACCTCTTTCTCCTGTAGTTCTTTCTTCTGCTCTTCAGCTTCAGTGCGCCTCCGCTCCAGCTCAGGCTTATAGTCTTTTTCGAATTCTTGTCTCTTCTCTTCGATGGCTTGGAAGAAGTCGTCCACGCCATCGCCTGTCATAGAAGACACTCCCACGACGGATAAGTGGTTGTAGAACTCTTCCAGCACCAGGCTCATGCTATTCAGCAGAGGGCCCATGTATCCCCCACTTTCACGCTGCTCTTCTTCCTCCTGCTGCACAGCGTTTTGAAAAGTCTCGAAGTCACGCATCCACTGCACAGCTTCAGACTCGTCCTTGACGTCGGTCTTGTTGAACACGAGAACCATGGGCAACTTCGTCTTGTAGAGGATACTGATTGCGTAAAGCATATTGGACATGAATGTGCTGGTGTTCTCGGTCGTTCGCGGGGTGTCGATAATGTACGCGATGACAGTAGGAAAGCTGGATGCGAGCGCAGAGAGCAGAATATTACCAGAAGCCGACCAGACGAAGACCTCGATCTGGCCCGGAGTATCGATGATAATGTGACTTGGTAATGGTTTTGAGGGCTGCTGTGGCAAGCATCTCTTCTCGAGTATTGACATGACCTGGTCGATTTTGGTGCTGAAAAGATTCAAGCTGGTCAAGATGGCTCCATTTGGACCAAGATTGTACTGCTTCATGACTTCCTTGTAGTTTACCGAGTCGCGAATGTCGATATTGGAATCGAAAGGCACACTTCGCACTGCCGGATCGAGGTTGAGCACATACGGCGGCTGTTGCGGTTGCGTTGAGGATTCTTGCGACTGCGACTGCGACTGCGACTGCGACTGCTCGTGAAGGTACGCGTTGATTCTCTGCATGAAGGTCGTCTTGCCTGAGCCCGCCATGCCCACGCAGACAACAGCGACGGGAGCCTTTTCGCCTGCCGATGCACCGCTCGACGCCGACGCCAACGCGGACGGCATTGTTGGCTAATGTCCCTTCTACCGCGAGTGCGAGTGTGTTGGTGAAGGAGAAGAGTCAATTTGCATGTGACAGCGAAAGTGACGTTGGCGCTCGAGTCGAAATTTGTTTGGGCGAGGGTCCAGCAAGCTGAGACCTCCACCTTCAGCTTCGTGTCCAAGTCAATGCCACTTCACATGCTTTAAAATGGGTCTAGACGATTTTGAGCGCGAGTTGAAGGAGGGCAAGTCGCGCTCAAACGACCGCGAAGAACGACATCACCATCGATCGCATCGACACCGCCACGACAATGATGACCGAGAGAAGTCACACAGGCGGCGGCGACACCACGACGAAGAGCGTGACGAGCACCGGGACCGCAGGAAGCGACATCGCGATCGGGATGAAGGTGGCCACAGACATCGGAAGAGACATCGTAGTGATTCGCCTGCAAAAGACAAGGATTCTCAGCCGAAGCTTGACGCCGAAGTGAAAGTGTTCGACAGTGATGGAGGCGAGGAAGATGAGTGGGTGGAGAAGGCAGCCATCACTGCGCCGCCCGAAGAGAATATCCTTGACAAACAACATCAAGATCAGCACCAGAAGCAGACAAGCGTACGGCGTGATGCCTGGATGCAAGAGCCTTCTGCCCTCGATATCGACTATGTGAGCAGGAAGAGACGTTCGAAGTCGCCCCCAAGCCAATTCGTGGGTGCCAAAGAGAACCATGATTTCAAGGTGCAAGAGAAGCACGTCAACCAACATCTGGCTGATCTCGAGAGGGACTTCGACTCAGACGGCAACGAAGAAACCACAGCAGAGAACGTCAAGGACGAGCCTCCACAACACCACGTCAATTATGTCTTCGGCGACAGTGGCAGCACATGGCGAATGACCAAGCTCAAAGGCGTCTACAGGAAAGCAGAGGAGTCTGGAAAGAGCATCGATCATGTGGCCTTGGAGACCTACGGTGACCTGCGCCTGTTCGACGATGCGCGAGAAGAAGAGCGTGAAGTTGATCGGAGAAAAATGTATGGTAAGGACTACGTTGGCTTGGAAAAGCCTTCAGGCGAGCTGTTCCAGGAGCGCAAGATGAAGGCGGGCATACGGCACGATGAGCAGAAAAACGAGGACGCAGACGCATCTTCTTCAACGCAGAGACAAATGATCGCAGAGGCTTCAGCACCACTTAAAACGCTGCCGCTCGACCAGACGGCCCTTAACAAGCTCAAGGCGCAGCTGATGAAAGCGAGGCTCAAGAAGGCGCCAGACCTCGCTCAGCTGGAGGAGGAGTACAAAGCAGCAGAAGCAGCAAGCCTGGCCAACCGTAACCAACCAGACGTGGTCGTGCTCAACAATGCAGAGAATCGAATGTTGGCTGGTGACAGATCTGGAGAGGTTACTGCCGTTTCTGGAAGAAGGGCTCGCGAGCGTGGTACTGTCGTGGAGAACGAGGACATGTCGATTGAAGACATGGTCAAGCAGGAAAAGCGCACTCGTGGAGTGGCTGGAGGCGAGGGACGTCAGTTCGCAGAGCGCATTGCCAAGGATGGCAAGTTCAAAAACGACCTCGATTACATGGATGACAACGCCCAAAATCTGTCTGAGAAAGTCATCAAATCTGACACGAATCTTCGAAATGCTGCTGTCGGAGACTTTCAGAAGATGCAGCGCATCCTTGAGAACTGCCCGCTGTGCTACCACGAAGAGTCAAGCACGCCACCCGTCGCCCCGGTCATCAGTCTCGCGACTCGGACTTACATGACCTTACACACCGAGCCCGAGCTCGCCAAAGGCAGTGCTGTTATTGTTCCCATCCAACACCGTCTCAACCTCCTCGAATGCGATGACGATGAGTGGGAAGAGATCCGTAACTTCATGAAGTCTCTCACTCGCTTCTACCACGCTCAAGACAAATCCGTCGTTTTCTACGAAAATGCAGCGCACATGCATAGCCGCAGAGGCCACGCTGCATTGTTCGCCATCCCACTGCCTCATCATCTCGCAGAGACAGCGTCAGCATACTTCAAAGAGGCCATTCTCGCTTCTGATGAACAGTGGAGTCAGCACAAGCCCATCATTGACACGCTGGCTCTTACTCAAAAGCCAGGATACGGCAAGCAAGCGTTCAGAAAAGCCATGGTGAAGGAGATGCCATATTTCCACGTCTTCTTTACGCTAGATGGTGGAATGGGTCATGTAATTGAGGATGAGAGGCGATGGCCAAAAGGCGATCTCTTTGCCAGAGAAATCGTGGGCGGCATGTTGGACAAAGGGCCTGAGGTGATCAAGAAGCAGGGGAGGTGGGAAAGACACGATCCTCGGTTGGAAAGCTTTAGGAAGCGCTGGGATAAGTTTGACTGGACCAAGGTTCTGATGGATGCTCAATGAGAATGACTTCTCGAGTTATCATTACAAGACACGACACAGCAGGTAGTGGAGCACAGCCGCCTCAGTGTAAGCTATGCTACCATGATCTCTCCGACCCCTACAAGTTTTACTCTCTGTAGCTCATCACACTGTCGTCTATCTTGATATCAAAGGGCACTGCTCGCCTGATCCTTTGTCTGATAGCATACCATTGCTTCTTCCAATCAAGGTATTGCTTTCCAGCTACAGCAGTGCCAGTGACAGCTCTGCTCCTCACATGCGTGTGTATGGCTTTGCTTGAGTGAAGCTCGCCGGTGCCCACATGGCGCACCTAACGCCATCCGATGCCACGCTGCTTCAGCAATAACTTCGAGTTCATATTGACGATGGTGCGGACAAGATCCCAGTCACCTTCCTTACCAACCCAATCGCAAACTACTATTCCAGTCCCTCCATCTCCCTTGTCCCCGTCAATCTCATGCTTCTGAATCATAAAACTCGTGACGGCTGGGTTCAGCTTCGCAGCAATTTTATCTGGCCAACACCCGACCTTCCAAAAATTCGAAGCAGACAAGAAGTTCAAGAAAAGAGGACCAAAATTCTCAAAAGATGGAGGGCAAATCACGCCACCTGCCCGCTCGAAGTGGTCACAGCATATGCCAATCTTCTTTTCAATGTTCTCTGTCTCGAGAACTTCGCAGAAGTCTTGCACTCGGACATGGCCATACGTGCAATCTGGTGTATTGTATGCCCAGTTCTCGGCGTTGAGACACCATCCTCGTCCATCCCATTCCCGCTTTAAACGATCATCGAGCGCGAAACGACGCATGAGCACGATCTTACCGCGGACTTGACCCAGATGCGGCACTTTTGGCTCAGTGTACCACTTGTTGGTGTCGCCTGCCGTGTAGTGATCGCGAATGATTGCGCCAAGTTGCTGGTCTGTGGCATTGCCTGGACCTTCGCGCTTCAAGCTGATCACGACCGTTTCGGAGGGATTCTGGTCCAGAAATTCTCGTACGTCTTTCACCAGACCACGGAACTTCTTAGGCCCAGTGAGCGAGATTGGGAAAACTCCATGAACAAGATTGAGTTCGTCGCTTTTTGGGTCGTCCGGGTTGGCTGGTTGGACACGAATATCGAAGAACCGGACACCGTTCTCTAGCTGCTCTCTAGGCGAGACAGCTTGGCAGCGTACAGATGGCAAAGCCTTGTAACATGTTGGCGAGTTGTGAGTACCTGGAATGGAGAGAGCTGCGAGTGAAGTGTCGTCCTTGAACTCTTTCATCCAGGCTCTGAGATTGCAGTCCTCGATAATAGCAAGGAAACAGTCCCTAGTCACAAATATGCCACGGTAGTCGTGCTTTGGATCTGGTGTCAAGGGTGTGAGCTTTTCAGCTGCTGCACTCCTGGTAGGGACATCTATCCTCCATTTGCCGCCTCCATCGCCTTGCAGAGTGAGCCGTACAACATCTCCAAGACCACGCTCAAACAAGTTGATGTCAGATTTATGACTTGTGAAAGGTTCCAATCGAATATCAATGTCTTGTTGAGCATAGCTTTGCGCCTTCTCGGATAGTTCCTGCCGTGTTGGAGTTCGTGGATCGGTTTCTCCTCCCGTAGCATTGCTCATGAAAGTGGTAAAGTTCTTGGTAAGGGCTCCCAGCCCAGCGCTGCCCCGCCGTTCCTGAGGAGCTTCATACCGCTCGATGTGCTTAATGGTCAATGGCTGCGCTGTAAGGTTGCGTACTGTGATGGGGCCTGACATGGTTGCGTGTATCAGCGAGTGTTTCGAGGCTGTGGGTGACGAAGGAAGAGTTCCAAGATATATACGTACCTGAGAAATCTGAGAAGCAAGATCGGAACGTCAAGTCCAAGTCCAAGACCGAGCAGAGAAGTGGAGCACTTCGTCACGCTTGGCGCCGCTGCCGTAAAATACGTACAGGGTCCAATGGCAAAACTCTATCAGCACCACTCACGACCTCGTGCATCACGACTACCTGGAGCACTGGTCTACTGTTCTTCACGTGCGTTTTGGAGCTATTCTAAGCTTTTAAGCTACCACACTCGCTTTAATAGAAGTGGCCAAAAAGAACGCCTCCATCATCTACGGTGCCTGCGAGCTCATGGACAACTAAGCGGTCGACCGAGCCATGAAAATTCGAAAACGAATACAATTCGATATGAGAGGCGGTCTGGACGGCAGCTCCTCATGATTCCGGACCGCTTGCATTCCTGAATGTTTGTACGGTGTTGGGACTTGTGGCGCATAGCGCTGTTCATGCTCCGTACACCTTCAAAGATAGATCAATTCTGCGAAATTCGCAGTCTGACGCCCAAACTCTCTTTTCTTGCTTCCTTTCCTCAGGATACGATTGAAATCCCCTATAGTTCGCTTCCAGCTCACGCCCTCTGCGTTCTAGGCATTTTCACCCATTCGGCAGGGCCTGCTCTCATGTCGAGAGTGCTTGGATCGTAGTCCGATTGTCGCGAGAGCTCCAAACGTCGGTTTGTCTCCGCCGTGACACGAGTAGGCCACTCTCCCCAGTAGCATTCGTGTTTCGCAAAGTGCTCATAGAGAATTGGTAGTACAATGACATCTGACGCGGCGTACTCGAGAAGAAGGTTCGGCAGAGGACGTTCGGCAAAGCACGATCCATCTCCGGATCGCATAAGCTCTTTGACTCTATCCTTGGATTCTGCGAATTTGGCCTTCGCACTAGGATCGAGATCTTTGAGCCTGTTCTTGATGCAGACATCGAGACCGAATAGTCGCTTGCTATTCTTACGTGTAGCTGCTTCCATAAGCTGTACGTCAACGATTCCGTCGAGTGTCAGATTGTGGTGAGCAAAGAGTGCTTCGCTATCTCCGCGGCAATCGAAGACTCCTTTCAGAATGGTGGGAGACTCGAAGATGGTCTTGAGCGTCTCGTCTTCTTCTTCTGTGGTGAGAGCGATATGACCGAGCTCCTGCAGATCAACGACGAATGCTCGAATCAAGTCCGGTATGTAGATGGCGAGCAGAGTGACGGTGCCATTTCGCCCAAGATTTTTGCCTTCGCAGTCGAAATAGAAGGCAGGTTCACCCGTTTGAGACTTTGCAGATTCGGTAATGAGTCGGACTAGTTCTGATACCTGCTCCACGGTATCTACGAGAGTTATCTCCGCAGCGGGAAGCGTATTCATTGCTGCTTTTTGCGAATGTTCATCATCCTCGCCACCGTCCAGATGCAGACTCTGAGCGCGTCGCACTTGGCTGCCAATGCTTTCAACCAGATCTTCCAGCTCTACAAGGCCAAGTCTAGCCTCAAGATCCGGCTCCCCCAGGTAGTTTGGAAGATCCTTTTGGATTTTGCGAAGGTTGCCCTTGATCTGAAGTATCTGGTTGACAGCTTTTTCAAGAGCAGCATTGCCGGAAGACGTGAGGAGCTTTTCGGCTTCAGGCGAAGACCTCTTGTTCTTAGTAGAAGCTGCGCTCAGACCGGGTGTATTGGTGCCACAGGTGCTGATCTGAGATACACCCTGATCCGGTGTATCTGTCGAGGCATTGAGACAATTTTGGGTCATAGGTCGGACGTTATCCTCGGCACAGTCACGATCTGGGAGCCGAGTGCAAAGTCGCGTTGGCATATCATCGGCCTTCTGGCTGTCCGCAAGCCTCGAATGCTCGCCATTGCTTGAGACCTCCAACTTCTTGTAAGCAAGGTGCACATCTTGAGACGTGTCTTCCAGGAAGGGCATCGTGGTTGGCTTCGGCAAGTGTAGCCTGATTGCTAGACTGGTTTGTGCATGTACCAAGTGTTGTGGCGCTGGAGTATTTGTAAAGCAGAAAGATTGATCGGACAGTACTTGTAGGATGCAGCCATGATCACATGCCGGTCATGTGCCTACAGATCTGCCAAGCTTGTGATGGCCCGTGCAGCTCATAGATCCACTGGCATGTGATCCGCGTGATAGAAGAGATCTTAGTTGGAAGGAGACATGAATTAAGGTACATACACGTCTCCGTTTGAGCTCCCCAGCAGATGAATCATTAATCGACCGCTTCTGCATGATCACCTATCACAATGCTTGAACACTTGAAGGTCGTGCTGAGAATTGTGTGTGAGGGTGCAGAGCCAATGAAAAGGATATAAGCAGACGATTGTCATGCGATTCGTCCAAGAACATAAATACTTCTGAAACGATAGGTTGCCGTAGGTAGGCTGAAGGTGGCTTGGATGAGAACAGAGAACAGAGAACAGAGAATAACAGAATAACAAGGAGGAAGTGGAAGTGGCAGACGCTTGGGCCAGTTTTCGGCCCGACAATAGTTCCGGCGCCCAAAGCCGGAAGCCCAAAGCTCAAGCCTCGCGGGAGAATTATTTCGATTCTTGCCTTGCCTTGAGGGACTTCAAGAATTCTGGAGATTCCCGCGCTTCTTCGTACAGTACCATGTCGAACAAAATGGGCGGCGTGAAGCGGAAGGAAGCACCATCTAATGCGTCTAAGAGTGAGAAGAAGCAGAAAACTGGCGCCTTCAAGCCGAAATACCAACCGAAGCCCGCGAAACGATCACATCTCGATGAAGCGGCGGAACAGGACGATGATGAAGCAGCGTCAGGAGAAGATGCCGATACAGGCGCTGTAAATCCAGAACGCAAGAAGAACTTCCAGTCCAATAGCAAGACCGACGCAAATGGCAAGTTCAAGCTCGACACATCTTCGGCAGAAGCACACGCAAAGCAGCGACAGCTTGCGAAAGAACGGAAGGCGGCCAAGCCAAATGCAGATGCAGTGCAGAGAACGAAACAGCTGTGGGAGCGGTTACGAAGGAAGTCGCACGTGCCGAAGGAAGAGCGGAAAGAGCTTGTGACAGAGCTTTTCCAGATCATTGACGGCAGAGTCCGGGATTTCGTCTTCAAGCACGACAGCGTGCGTGTGGTACAGTGCGCGACCAAATACGCGCGCTCAGATCAGCTAAAGGGTATCGTGAAAGAGCTCAAGGGCGATGTACGGGATCTCGTTGAAAGCAGATATGGCAAATTTCTCGTCGCGAAGATGGTGGTACAAGGAGATCGCGAAGACAAGGATTTGATCGTACCGCAGTTCTACGGCCACATCAAGCGTTTGATCAACCACCCCGAGGCATCATGGATCGTGGACGACATCTATCGCCAGGTCGCCACCCCACAGCAAAAAGCTATGTTGCTGCGAGAATGGTATGGCGCCGAGTATGCGCTCGAAGGAAAACAAATGTCAGGAAAGACAGCCGATAAAAGCGTGACATCGAATCTCAAGACAATATTGGACGAGAGTCCTGAGAAGCGCAAGCCTATTTTGTCATATCTCAAGACTATGATCAACAACTTGATCCAAAAGAAAATGACTGGCTTCACGATGCTGCACGATGCAATGCTGCAGTATTTCCTGGCGACGATGCCAGGTTCAGAAGAGCAGTCTGAGTTCCTTGAGATTCTAAAAGGCGACATCGATGCTGAGGAGGAAGGCGGAGGTGGCGACCTGTACAGGAATTTGGCATTCACCAGGAACGGTGCACACCTTGTTTGTCTTGCGCTGGCACACGGATCTGCGAAAGATCGCAAAGTCATCCTCAAGTGTTTCAAAGATCACATTGAGGCTATGGCTTTTGATCGGTATGCCAAGATCGTCCTAGTCACTGGGCTGGACGTTGCGGACGACACGAAGATGACCTCTCAGACCATTGTACGCGAACTTCTTGGACTCCAGACTGAAGATCAGACCCAGCGATTCGACCGATTGGAAGGGATGATCACTTCGCTCGATGCTCGCGTGCCTATTCTTTACCCAATGGCTGGTTCCGCTAAATGGCTGATGAGCAACGAGGAGAAGCAGATTTTGGATGAAGTGCATGAAATCCGGAAAACCACTTCAAAGAAAGACCCAGAGGCGAGGCGTCAAGAGCTTATCAGGACCGTCTCTGAGCCGCTTCTGGAATTTGTCGCTGATCGAGCCACGAATCTCGTGCAATCCTCTTTCGCCAGTCAAGCCGTGACCGAAATCCTGCTGGAGTGCTCTGGATCGCACCGCGATTCTGCCAAGCAAGCAGTCGCTGAGCTCGCCGCAGGAGATCCCACAGAAGAAACACACATCGCACGCGACGCCGCTTCGGGTCGTATGCTGAAGGCGCTTGTCGCTGGAGGGCCCTTCGACCCCAAGACCAAGACCGCCAAGCTTTCAGAGCCTCGTCTGGGGTTCGCGGATGCTTTATACCCCGTGATTAAGGACCACTTAGTCGATTGGGCCTGCAGTGATTCTAGTTTTGTTTGTGTGGCTCTGTTGGAGAGCGAAGATGTGTCGGATGGGATTAAGAAAGATGTGAAGAAGGCTTTGAAAAGCGGAAAGAAGCAGATCCAAGAAGCAGCACAAGGTGGAGACAGTAAGGCAATTGTCAATGGCGGTGAGGATGATGGAAAAAAGAGTAAGAAGGGGAAGGTCGCGGGCCGAGGGAACGCTGGGGCCAGGATACTGCTGGAGAAGTTATGATGCTGGTCGCTCGATCTTGCTTCGGTAGCATTCGTGGTTGCCATATAGAGACCAATACACCACGAGTACATAAGTCTACAGTGACCCATACCTCTTTCATCTTCTGGGGCCCAAAGCCCCTGCCTCTCGATGTACTCCAGGCAGCACCCGTGGACTCCGTCGACCTCCCGCTTTCAGGCATACACGATTACGACACTCGAAATTCCCTAGCAAAGGGAGCTAATCAAGAACTCCCGGGCCATGCTGGTGAGGCAGTGGCACTGCTTGCAGTATACACTTAAAAAGGTTTGTATTTTGGTCAATGTCAGCGCGAACACGAGCGATATCGCCACGGCTTTGCAGCAGGTCCTACGTATGTCCAATGTTGTACCGCCACGAGCTCTGCACTCAGACTAGCAACAACAGTGCCTCCATCATGCACCATTCGTCAGACGCAATGTCTGTCGTGCAACCTCATGTACCGGACATGTACACTCCCATTCTCTCCAACGATAGCAGGCCTCAGCAATTCTCCTAGTCATCGCTTACAGGCGAGCCTCTGCCGTTTCCTCCCATGATCTTAGCTTTCAATTCCATGAAAGCTCGTCCGCGTGCGTTGAAAGTAGCGTACTGCATGACCACATACTCGCGAAGAGTATGAAGATCGTCCATGGCCAACTTCTCGAAGTCACTCGTCTCCCAGCCGTTGCTATCGATAGCTTTGCTGACCTTCTTGTATTGCTCAACGAGGCCTTGTAGGTTGTGCGCTGCGCTAATTGCATGCTCGTGATCACGGACGTTCTTGATGCGGTCCTTGAAACCCTTAAGCCTCGTCTGATACGTTGATTAGCGTTTGTTGTCTTATGAGCTTCACATCACTAAGCACTTACCACTTCTTCCGTCAACTGTCGAAGCTTGGTCTTCGTCTGGTAGTCGGTATCAGCAGCATGTGGGGCGTCGATCTTGGTGAAGGTGCAGCCTTGATTATTCTCCATCAGCTCTTGGGTCTGCGACTCAAGCACAGCCACGCGGTTCATGATGGATTCGAAGGCGTCAGAAGTCTGGTTGCATTGCGGCTGCATAATGGCCATAGATGTCTTAAGCGCATCTAAGTCAGCTTGTAGGAGCCGAATCTTCTCGGCTGGGATGCTGTCCAGCTGGAAGCCGGCGTATGTATCGCTAGCACGGTCGCTGCGAGTTTCCATGGCCAAGATGCGGCGCTCAAGCTTGTCCTGCATGGCGACCTGTGCATTCATGACGCCCTTGTAGCGGATACTAGCCGCCTCCTCGGCTTGTCGCTGGACGTCGGCATAAGACAGATGCAGCTGACGCAAGACCTCATTCAACTGTTCTTGTGAGAGCTGCGTGACGGTTGGCTCTGCGGCAGTCGCGGTCGACGTAGACTCTGGCTCCTGCTTGATGCTACCCTTGGTTGGCTTGAGGGCAGCGAGGCGCCGAAACTCGTCCAGATGCAGCTCGGTCTCTTGCATCTTCTGCTTCAGATCATGGATTTCGACCAAAAGCTGCTTGTTCTCATGGACGAGGGTGTCAACCTGCAGACTCCGCTTGGCGTTGTCGCGCTCGGCATCTTCGCACCGGCGCACAAGCTCCATGTTCCTATCAGTAAGTTCTTGACAGCGGGTAGTGAGGGTCTCATTCTCTGTCTCGAGCTCATCGCAGTGCTCATGCAGATCGTCGTTCTCAGTGGCCAGAGCGGCATTGGTGGCGCGTAAGTTTTCTTCAAGTCGGGCATAAGAGTCCTAAAGAGCGTGTTAGTCGTGGCCGTGGTCGTGATCACCGACAAATCCCAGCTCACTTTTATGCTTGAACGATCTCCGCGAGTCGTCCATTGTGCCTTGCCAAATGGGACGATGGCGCGCTCCTCGTTGGAGGAGACATTGCCGTCAGGAGAGCCAATATCTGGAACCGCGTTGGTTGCTGACACTGGATCTGATGTTGGTGCCGGCGCTCCGGCATTCATCATCGCAGCCTTGCGCAGATGCGGCGGCAACGTGCTACTGTTCACGGCCATCCTGTTACTCGAGTGAGAGGTCTCAGGTGGATGTCGATGTGGTTAGCTGGAGCTTGTCGATGAGACTGAAAGATTTCTCAGTGGCCGGAAAAATGCGGCACCGATGAAGCGTTTCGTGCCTTCTTCCAGCTGCTCGAGATTCATGAGCACGCACGCCACTTCTCACGCCTGCAGCTTTATCCATCACGGCTCAGACCGTACATATCTCAACCCCTACGTTTCTTAAATCTTTGCTGCACACACCGGCTCGCGTTCCCAAAACACGCGCAATCCTGTCTAGACTATCGGCCCAGCATCAAATCTCTTGACAAGCGCTGCGCGCTCCGACTCCTCGTCCAAGGTCTGGTTCTGCCTTCGCCCTGTATACAGCCGCGACCACATTAGCCCTTGCATGGCACAAGTTTGGCTCCCAACACAACCGCAAAGGCCAGATTGTGCCACAAGAGGCCTTTCAATTTGCATCGACCTCGCACAACTTTGCTTGAAGACATCACGGTACTTTCATCTCCCACTCGGGCCTTCTGAATCGCAGTGGGAATGTTGAGGAGAATCTCTGGCCTGGGGAGAAGCGTAGAAGGCGTGGCCGCAGTCTTCAGAAACTCAAGTCTACTCTCACGAAATGCAACGCGGGATATGATGAGGTTCTGGTTTCACGTGCGCGTGAGGTTATAGTAAGATAAAGTTCCAGACCTTGTGGGTCCTGCCCCTTTCTGGAGAAGGCGCCCTGGGCGCGTTCCGCAGACTCCAGGTCTGAGAAGAACATCATCATTTCACGCTTCTCATCAGCCTCAACAGGCAGCACCAACTCTCCTTTGATCACGATCCCTAACTACGAGCACATCGGTGCATACACTCCTTGATTACTGTTTTTGTTGCAAATTGTTCGAAGCATTGCATACCAACACTACGACAGACACCCTATCAACCACCCCTTAACCCTCATTTCCTTCCCGTCTAATCACAACGATGCGCGCGACCACCACCATCGCGGCTCTCGCGCTGGCTGCGGTGCCCTCGGCGCTTGCGGCCGCACAGAAAGGGCAGATGGGCTTCGCCTTGGGAACGAAGAAGACCGACGGAACGTGCAAATACCAAGCCGACTATGAGGCCGACTTCGACGCGATCAAGTCCAAGTCCGGCGCGACCCTTGTGCGAGGATACTCTGCATCGGACTGCAACTGTGCACAGTACATTCTTCCAGCTGCGAAGTCCAAGGGCTTCAAGGTTGTACTTGGTGTCTGGCCTGACGTGGAAGAGTCATTTAACGCAGACAAGAAGGCTCTAACGACCTACGTGCCAAACTTCAAGGACCAGGTCTATGCCGTCACTGTCGGATCAGAGACCCTGTACCGTGGCAACTTCACTGGCCAGCAGCTGCTCGAGAAAATTCAAGATGTTAAGCAGGCTCTTGGTGGAGACGTCAAGTGTGGAACAGCAGACTCTTGGAACAAATGGGCAGACGGCACTGGTGACGCCGTAATCAAGGGCGGTGTCGACCTCATCCTGGCCAACGGCTTTTCTTACTGGCAAGGCAAGGCCGCAGGCAAGGATGCAAAGACCACTTACCTTGACGACATGCAGCAGGCACTCGGCCACATCCAGGACGTCGCTGGCGGCTTGGATAAGGTTGAATTCTGGAACGGCGAGACTGGCTGGCCGACCGACGGTGGCTCTGACTACGCAGCTGCGAAGGCTGGAACTGAAAACGCGAAGACCTTCTACCACCAAGGCTTCTGTGCTATCCTTGACTGGGGCATTAACGCATTTTACTTCGAAGCCTTTGATGAGTAAGTGTCTACGTGTGAGGAATTCCTGATTCAGCTAATGGTTTTTAGGCCATGGAAGCCAGACTCTACTGGAGACAACGGCATTGCTCAAAAGGAGACCACCTGGGGAGCCATGACCGGCGACCGCACACCCAAGTTCGACCTCAAGTGCTAGAAGAGTAACACAACTTGTGGAACCTCTGTAAGAGACTCATGCATGTGTGCGAATCGAAAAGCAATTCATCGTTAGCTGCAATGGGGGAACTGGTTGGATATGAACGATCATATTCGGTGTTTATGGATCTTGTCATTCTGTGGGTGCATTCGCATATAGAGAAGTAATGGAACATGTGTGAAATCGCACTCAAACTCAACGTGTTTAGATATGTGGGTATCATCAAGTGCCGTGTTTCTCGAACGCCATAACTCCTCGCTTCCTTGTGGGTCGATTGCCCACACTTTGTCAGTCCTCAAAACCACGGAAGCCAGCCTCTGGTTCTCCTTCCTCGTCGGCTTCAGGTCGCCACGCGCTGCCGTCAAGCAGCCTGTCGTCTTCAAAGCTCTCTTTTGCGCGTTCTCTCACACTCTTCACCAGACTGCCTGTCTTCAACTTGCTGATCGGCGCCATGATTCTTTCCAACGGAGCCTGCCTTTGCTCGTCCACTTTTTGCAGCTCATCCAACCATACGTCCAGTACATGTAATCTCAGCCCATTTGGCACCTTCATGTCTCTCAGGCTGAGAGGGCCACCGTCTGCTTCCAGAACCTCTGAATATTGCTGCACAAGGTCTTCATTCCATTTCTTCTTCGCACAAACTTCGAAACCCTTGTTAACGTAGCATCTGATGAGATACAGGTATTTGTCCATCCTCAGACTATCAATGCTGCCCCATTCCCTCCCAATTGTCTTCCAAAATGCTGCAAACCATGGTAAAACGTTTGCGGGTGCTAAAACATCAGTCAAGGCCGCCAGATCTCGGGCAAGTCGTTGTTGGTTTCGAGGCTTGTCGGACATGAACATGCAGTAGTGCAATCCTTTCCATAGTTTAAGGAGGTCAAGTTCGGAGAAAGGCGTCGAGCGGTGGAGATAGGTTCGAAGGGAGGAAAGTGCTCGATCGCGAATACTTCGATCTGTGGTCTCATTAGAAAATTCCAAGTCGTGAGGCTTGAGAGTACGGTACCACTTGATGCTAGCTGCTTGATGAATGGATTTGACTCCGAGCTTGTCGCAATCTTTGCTGCTGGCATATCGGCGACTGTGTTTGATCGAGTGTACTTGCTGGCGCAAAGCTCTGGAATTTCTTGAAGACGGCTTCGGCAAGAAGCTCGCGAAACTCTAATGCGCACAGAGCGCCATGACATCCGAGCAGGAAGCCAAGTCGCCAAGGCAAGGAGTCAACGACCGTGATCTGTCTGCTATTGTTTTAAAGAACATCATAAAGACTTTTAAAGGTATCTATAGCTAGACTGAAGTGCTTCCTTTAGTCTATCTAATAGTACTAAGACATTAAAATACCCCTATAGAGTTACTTCTTTAAGACTTTCGTCACTTCGAAATGAAATACTTTACTAATTCTACAGTCGCGTTTAGCTTAGTAAGAAGCGCTAAACTCTAATTAGAACGCGTTTCTCCGCTAATCTAAGATTTTACTTATACCTGCCATTACTTTCTAACTTAGATATTACGGTTTAGCTGGCTGGCTATTTCAACCGACACTGCCTGTTTCTCAATATTAATGTCGCTCTCGCCCACTCCATGGTCCGCACGGGCCATACATACGGTCCGACCTACGGACGTGGTCGCAGTGCTCTGTCACCGCGAACTGGATGGTGTAAGCCTTCGATCGCCATCGATTGACACTCTAGAGATACTAACTTATGCAGTCTGAGGAATACCTCGTGCGATGGAGAACCAACCCAGTGCTGCCCGCGCCGCCACGCGCAATATGCTCGTGGCACCCTTTACAAGAGCTGTGGCATAGCCTTCACCTGGTGCAGGCGTACATCGACACCTTACCTGAAGCAACCCGACGTCTCGTACGTCTCGATGGCACCTTCACTTCCGGCATCAATAGGAAGAGAAAATCGCCAGATTCCGAACCCATCGGCGCACGTGACCTGAACGGCAGCAGTAGTGGGCTTCTGACACCCCAAGACTCCATTATAAGGTCGCGGTCCTCCTCAGTTATTGACTTAGAAACACCGGAGCCACCAGAGATCCTAGGTCCAAACATTTACAACGGAGTCCTTCAGAAGAAAGAAGGCAGGATCGTCGCCAAGAGAGCAGAAGGTCCAGAAGTGACTACTATAAACAGCCAAAAGCTGCCCACCGAGGAAATGCGACGAATCGCTTCTAAAACCCCAGTTGTCCAAGCAGAGAACGCGATTCGGGCTGCATTCGAAGATAAACTTAGAATGCACGATCCACGAGGGTTAGTGCGGCTGGAGAACCGAATTGACTCTAGCACGCCATCCCTCGACTTTACTTTCATCCGAGAGTATGTGTTGGGCGAGGGCGTTTCTGGAATCTCCGAAGAAGAATACAGAGGATGCACAAAGTGCAAGGCCGATATGGGCGGAAACGTTGGCTGCGAGTACTCAACGAAATGCGACTGTTTGCAGTTTGCTGCAGTTGACGAAAAAGCTCTCGAACGCACGAAACCAGACATTTACGCCGTTTACATGATCGCCAAGGCAGAAGGCAGCGACATTGATACTACAGGCCTGCCTAAACGATTTCCATACAGAAAGCCAGGCCAATTTGGCCCGCAGACTCTGCTACCTTTCTACCGCGAATCCAGACATCCGATCTACGAATGCAATCGTAATTGCAAGTGCGGTCCCAAATGCAAGACGCGGTTGGTACAAAAAGGAAGAAAGGTTCCGCTTGTTGTGTTCAAGACCGAGAACCGAGGCTGGGGCGTGTACTGTGATGAAGACCTGATACAAGGAGAATTCATCGACACGTACCTTGGAGAAGTCATAACCGACGAAGAGTGTAAGCGACGAGAAAATCAGGTCGGGGTCAAGTCCAAGGCAAGTTATCTTTACAGTCTGGACAAGTTCGTCGACGACCTGACTACCGACGGCGTACGACTGAAAATAGAAGACACGTTTGTCGTGGACGGCCAAGACATGGGAAACGTGACAAGATTCATCAATCACAGCTGCGAGCCCAACTGCCGGCAATATACGGTATCATACAACAAGCACGACTTGCGACTGTTCAATCTAGCCTTCTTTGCGTATGAGGACATCCCAGCGGGAACAGAACTTACCTTCGACTATGGAGACAAGGATGAGGTAGAGCTAGAGGAGGCCATCAAGAGACGAGAAGCAGCACTAGCGGATCCCGAAAACCACGGCAGCATCCCATGCAACTGTGGAGCACAGAAGTGTCGTGGATATCTTTGGGACTGAGTTGTTGTGATCACACTGAAGGTTGCGCCTTCCATTTGGTCTGGTCTAGTATACAGCATGGAACGGAGTGAGATTAGCGTAGCAGGAAAGAGATCAAAAGAGGCATGGGGAGAATTCACGTCGTTTCCATGCGCAGCCGCGTGGATCAGTCACACAGATTCCGCCTTCCCTTCCCACCTGCCGCTGCTCCACACCTTCCGAGCCTGGACTCTGGGTGACCAATTCCAAGAAGTCTCAGGCCACACAGCACTTTCCCTGGCTGTTCGTACCTGCTTCAGGTTGAAAGCGCGCGCTGCGCCTCTCTCCGCCATCTTTGTGACATCTGTATCCTCCCGCTGCTGCTTGTTCCTCCTCTCACCAACCTTCATTATCTCCAAATCCTGTATTACCTGCTGTCCTCGCCGCTGGCGGCTTTTGAGGGCACTCTTACTCTTGGCATTGGTTACCATTGGCATTCAGTGCATTCCGATCCCCCTCTGCTCTACAACCCTCATCAACCTCGGATCGCATCTCTAACAGCCCTTCAACCGACGAGCGACACTCGACAATGCTGCACGCCAAGGTCGTCAGGGCCATGGCAGCCATGGCCGGCTTCGTGCAAGCTCTTACACCACCCACGCAGGAGAACCCGCTTCTTCAATGGGTGGCCCAGCTTCCAGACTCGAAGTCTACCACAGGCTCCGTTTTGATCGGTCAAGGCCCGGGTGGCAATGGCGTCAGCATTCAAGCAAGCTTTGCTGGCTTGCCAACAGAGGGAGGACCATTCCGTATGTCGACGAGATTGAGTGGCGAAGTCGGTGGAATGGGCTGACACGCTTACAGTCTATCATATTCATCAGAAACCAGTTGGTCCAGATGGCAATTGCACTGCTGCTGGAGCCCACTTGTCGCCCTATTCAAGCCAATACCCTTGCCAAGATCCCAATCATCCGGAAGATTGTGAGGCTGGCGACCTGTCAGGCAAGCACGGAAACATCACCGGCACAACATTTTCCGCGAAGTCAGTAGCCATTCAACACTTGAACAAAATCAGCACGCTGACAATCCCCAAAGTTACATTGAATACTACGTCTCAAATCGGAATGAGGCCGGCTGTGTGCAATGCATGACAGATCGCAGCATCGTTGTGCACTTCGCGAATAAGACGGCGATCACATGCGCCAATTTTACATTAAACGGTACGCAAACTTCCTCTCCTTCAGGCCCTGGTGCTTCATCACAAGGATCTGGCAACGGATCTGGTTCACGCGCTGCTTCGTCTGCCACGTCTATTGCCCCGAGTGAATCTGGCCCACGCCCTGGTTCGTCTGCCAGTTCTGTTACCCCGAGCAGATCTGGCAATACAAGCTCCGGGGCTACTGGTGCCGGCTCTTGGTCGACTACTGGAGCGAGTGGCTCAAGTGGCGTGGATTCCGGTGGATCAGGTTCGGCTTCTGGTGCTGGTGGATCGAGATCAACTACACGCACGAGCACAGCAAATAATCCTGGCTCTCAATCACGGACCGCCTCTGTGATGTCCCAATCTTCATCGAACAATGCCGGAGCTGGAGCCGCCAGCCTCACTAGCACACCTGGAGTTGTGCCGGACTTTATATCTGGTGTCAGCGGGTTGTCTCCGGCTCAATCCGGAGCAAGCACTAGCCAGTCTGCTGAAGGTGGACGTCAGACAGTCTTTCAGACAGTCTTCCAGACAGTCGTCTCTGTTGCTACCGCGACAGCGTCAAATTCTTCTCTCACAGCTGGCTCACATTCTGCAGGGTCAGCAGGCTCTCCAGCTTCTCCTAACGCTGGCGGACAGACAGTCACCATCACGAACAACATCCCGACCGCCTCAAACCCGCCGTCAACAGTAACAATCACGGCTCCCGGCAATGGAGGAAGCATTCCAAGTTCTGCTGGCAACGCGAATACTGTGACCATTACGGCTCCAGGACAGCAGAGCCCATCTCGCTGGTCGACTAGGAGTCAATCTGGACAGCCTGTGGGCGTTGCGATCACTCTTACCACAACACTCTAGGAGACTCCGGCCAGCTATGCAGACACTTTCACGGTCACCGAATTTAGCAATCAGACATTGAGTAGCTCATCCTCGGCGAGCAACACCAACTATGCCACCACAGTGTTTCTCACAGTCAATGGCACTTCAGGTGGCCCAACGCTTACGCAGACGGTGACCCGCAATCAGACCTGGCTCTCTGGACAGACATTGACCGTCAACGTCCCTCCAAATGGCACACAGCCCATCGGTCCAACTCTGACCACTTTCCCCAGCTATGCCACAACCATAACTGTGACCGGCAATCAGACATGGCTCTCTGGACCGACATTGACCGTCAACGTCCCTCCAAATGGCACACAGCCCATCGGTACAACTCTGACCACTTTCCCTAGCTATGCCACCGCCATAACTGTGACCGGCAATGAGACCTGCCTCTCTGGACCGACATTGACAGTCAACGGCCCTCCAAATGGCGCACAGCCCATCGGTACAACTCTGACCACTTTCCTCAGCTATGTTAACACCATAATTGTGACGGGAAATGCCATTACGACGACGAGCCTGGGCAATCCTGTCATTACTGTGGTCCAGCAGCCAAGCACTAGCAATGTTGTGCCGATCGTCACCAGCAGCAACCCGACTATCACCAATGTTGTTCCAATCGTCACTAGCAGCAACCCGACCATCACCAATGTTGTGCCAATCGTCACTAGCAGCAACCCGACCATCACCAATGTTGTGCCAATCGTCACTAGCAGCAACCCGACCATCACCGATGTTGTGCCAATCGTCACTAGCAGCAACCCGACCATCACCAATGTTGTTCCAATCGTCACTAGCAGCAACCCGACCATCACCAATGTTGTGCCAATCGTCACCAGCGTGCCTGTTTTGGAAACGGTCGTCATGGTGGTAACAGCTCTTTCAGATTCAACATCAAGCCCAAGTGATGCCACTTCGACCAACCCGACCATCACCAATGTTGCGCCAATCGTCACCAGCGTGTCTGTTTTGGAAACGGTCGTCATGGTGGTAACAGCTCTTTCAGGTTCAACATTAAGCCCAAGTGATGCCACCTCGACGACGACCCTGCGCAATCCTGCCACTACTGTGGGCCAGCAGCCAACCACCAGCAGCAACTCGGCTATCACCCATCTTGTGCCACTCGTCACCAGCGTGCCTGTTTTGGAAACGGTCGTCTTCGTGGTAACAGCTCTTTTAGGTTTAACATCAAGCCCAAGTGAGTGCAATCCTCCTGCTTCTACAAACGCACTCACTGTGCTCGAATCCGCATTATCATCCTGCGCATCAGAGCCCAATGCCCTCTCAGTCCTGCAATCTGCCCTCACCCTGTCAACTCCGCTCACCTTCGCCTCATCCGTTTGGTCTGCATATGGCGGAAGCCCTACACACACTTCCTCTCTGCCCTCGTTTGCACCTGGCTCTGACTCACAAACCACTGGCACCAACACCGCACCCACCTCCAGAATCCCCAATCCGTCCCTACTAGCACGGAAAACTTACCATCTCAATCCACAGGCCCACCCAACCACAGCTCTGACACTACTTCCACTGTCCCATCGATCAGCACTGTCGATTCCACTGCCACCGCGGCTCCGTCCGAGGGCAGCAGCGTCGCTGACCCGGAGTTGACTACTGAGACCCCTCCAAGCAGCGAGGTCACTCCGCTAGCTTCTGACACCCCCAGCAACGAGGACGATTTGCCCGATCCTCCAGAGGTCGACACGCCCGATCCTCCAGAGGTCGACGCGCCCGATCCTCCAGAGGCCGACACGCCCGATCCTCCAGAAGTCGACACGCCCGATCCTCCAGAAGTCGACACGCCCGATCCTCCAGAAGTCGACGCGCCCGATCCTCCAGAGGCCGACACGCCCGATCCTCCAGAGGACGACGCGCCCGATCCCCCAGAGGCCGACGCGCCCGACGCGCCCGATCCTCCAGAGGACGACACGCCCGATCCTCCAGAGGCCGACGCGCCCGATCCCCCAGATGCCGACGCGCCCGACGCGCCCGACGCGCCCGATCCTCCAGAGGACGACGCGCCCGATCCTCCAGAGGACGACGCGCCTGATCCCCCAGAGGACGACGCGCCTGATCCCCCAGAGGACGACCCGCCCGAGCTCCTAGAGGAAGTTTATATGCCCGAGCCCCCAAAGGACGATTCGACCGACGGTGCTGACTCCAAGCACCCAAGCTTCATTGGCTTGGCTGCTGTCATGGCTGCTCTGGCTGTCATCTAGAGCTTCACAAGTTGATGACGAGAGCACAACTGTCTGGCTTGGCACGACTTGCGCTCCAATCTACGACTTCACGATTCGCGATGATTGACGTACACCCTTTACTTGCATGGATGGGCGATAGTGTTGGTGCTTTGGCGTAAATCGGCGCACCAACGGAAATACCCCCAGACGTGCATACTACGGAACATGACTTGGATTGAGCGATGAGCAACATAAGCCCGGCGAGGCGCTGATGATTGTAACCATAGTGATTGATTCCTGCACATACAAACAATCCTAGAGCCACGTCTGACCAGATTTTTTTTCCTTCTTTGGATTTGACTATACATCCGTCTCAAAATTTCTGTCGTATCTACAGCGTACATCAAGCACACTTTCCGTCTTGTGATGATGAAGGAGATGATCTCAGATAACAATATACTCACCATCTACACGATCCATAGCTTTCCTCCACCGAAAAGCTTGCGCATGCCGACCACCACTTCCAGAATCGCGACTCCGAGCCTTGATTTCCGCAGCTTCCATGCCCTGCACATTCTTGCCCACCTCACGCCAAACTTTCTCCAGAACTTCAAGTCCACTGATATTATTCCAAAACCCACTCTCTTTCTGAACCTCAATACATCTCTCTCGGATCACATTTCTGTGTCGCTCGTCCACGCACTCGGTGCCGAGGATGAATAATGGCCAAAGCAGGAATTTATTGACGCAAGATGTGATTTCGAGGGCAGTGATGTGCTGCAGGCCTGCGGAAACGTGTTGTTGGAAGGTGGGGTGTGATGAGGGCAGGAGTGGCGATCGCAGACGTTCGGTGTAGAGAAGAGCAGAGTAGCGGAAGGATTCGTTGATGTGGAGCATGTCTCGTTGGCCGAGTTCGAATTCTTGCGCGGTGGTGCTTGAGGTTGGTGCTGGCATTGAGTAGGTGTTCATCGTCCACGCCTGGAGACGAGCGCGGATGTCGTTCCATTCCGACCAGAACTCTGGCCGTGAATCGGGGTCGGAAGTGCTGCGATGAAGCTCGTGCTGTCTGTTTGACGGTTCATTGTCTTCTTCGTCCGAGGATGTTATGGGTGTGCCCCAGCCATTGCCGTCAATGCGCTCGTAGTCGATGATGTGAAGCGTTTTGGCGGACAGCTTTCGCTTCTTGAAGGACGGCCTGTGAGGTTTATGGGTAGAGGGCGGGCGCGGCATACGATCGACGCTGCCTCCTGGTCGGACCGCTCGGCCTTGAGCAAGCAGATTCAGGCGCCCGAGCCTCGCAATAAGCTTGAACAACCTTCCGTCACAGCCGGAGAACTGCTCTAAAGCTCCTAGACCTGAGCCGTAATCGAGCATGTCAAGAGACTCGCTTTTGATTTGCATTTCGCGATCGTTGACGGCACTTGTCAATACGTCAAACCACAGAAAGAACATTTCGACCCAGCCTGTGAAGTCGGACTGCGTCTGTCGATCTCTCAAGGAAAGTAATTTCTGTACACCAGCCAGCTGGGTTTTGAATTTACTGAATCCAGAATCGCAAACGTGGAATAGGCAGAGGATGAGAAGTGTCGCCAAGACAGAATCGTCCTGTGCTGCTCGTGAATCTGTGAGCTGCATATTGAGTTGATCAATCGACATTTGCTTGTAGCAAAGCTCTTCTGCTGTGGGCTCGTTGAGATCCTTCTTCGGCTTGTGTGATCCATCGAAGGCATTGGTGATCTCCTCAACGAAGCCCATCTGGCGAGGCGGAGGTTGTCTGCGCATACGCATGTTGTTCGTTGCAAGAGCGGCAATCGCATTCTGTAGACCTTCGTTGTGCATTGCTAATTGAAGGACGTGTTTTCGGTATGGGTTCTCAGATCCATCAAATGCAACGAGATAGGTGCAGATATGGCGGTCGTAGTACTCCATCAGGCTTTGCAGGCGCGGCGTGACATGGAAGAAAGGAGTGCTGAATCGAGGGTCGAGTAGCTGAAGCGTCTTCTGGTCTTCGTCTTCATCTTGCGGGAAATGGCCTTCAAGGTCATCGAAAGGATTGATGGTTGACATGTCGGCTAGCGGACTGAACAAGACTTCGTCTTGATGATAAGTTGTCGGATGGTAATCCACAGTCGTGGCACAGCCGCTCGAACCAAAAAGGCCATTGCTCTGCACAGAGTCTATGCTCGAGCTCATATGATCTGCGTATGAGCCGACCGAGGAACCATGTACATTCGACGCGAGACTATCGACTGAGCTACTCAACGGTTGACTGGTGTATGAGCCAGCGTGGGCCTGGGCATATGGATCGCTGAATGCAGATTCGGGAGTGACAGGATATTCGGCCGGCGAATGATATTCCTGAGCATCGTACTGGGGACCAAGAGCAGTATGTATATGGTGTAAGGAATGGTGCCGCAGAGGATGCAGACGAACTTGGGAATGCTCTGATACTCTTGGAATCTGCCAGGCATGCTGTCCTTGATTTATGGTGGGTAGCGGCTGCTGAAAAGAAGTATGGGTAGTCGAGATCGATGTATCCTCATGCTTGGCCTTCGTTGCAGAGCTCTTTCGACGTCGTGGTTCGTCTTGTTGCTGGCTACTTCCACCAGCATCTACACTTCCACCTGCGATGGGACACGACAGGCCTCTCAACTAGAGTGCAGACGGGATCATGTCAGCGCCGGTCTGGTCTGCTCCATTCGCTCGCGGCGTCGGCCACTCGTAATCTTACCTTTCCCCTGCTTGCGACACCGACCCCCCACGTCAACGTGGTCTTGTATCCCGAACATTCCTTTCCAATTTCTATACACGGCGTGCAGTAGGGACGTTTGCGATCGCAAGGCACGGCTCTTTTGCGGCACGAGAAGCAGTCATCTTGCGCTCCACTCGCCGCCGTTCTGCGTCGTCTCTTCCTGGGCGGTGGAGCAGTGGTGGCGCTGGCATTGACTGCGGCATCCACGGACGTCATCGTCGACGGCTTCAGATTTGCTGGTCAACAGCTTCGAGCACAGCGGCGGCGTCCTTCCAGAAAGAAGCAGAGGTCTACGGAGTACTCGAAGTTGGATCGCGCTCCAACTCCAACACGGCCACGGCCACGCCTGAACCAGACGGCCCATGAGCTCTGCTCTCTCCCAGCGCACTAGCACCGCTGTAGATTGGCTCAGCGGAGATACATGCACGATGGGATCACCCGCACGCCACGCCACGCTCATCAAGGGCCAAGTGCCAGATCAGATGCTCCAATAAAGATACCTACATCTACTATGCCTCGTGCCCGCCAATGGAGTCCACGCGGTCAGCGACGATCATCGAGCCGTTATATTATTCTTCGAGCCGCGGCTTCTGGAAGCTCACAGTGGAAGGGTCCACATACGAGCTACGCCCCATTACGTATTTGATCAGCCTTCGACTGACCCCGGAGCAGGCAATCCCAGGCATCAAGTCGGACTTGACTTGCACCGAGTTTAAGCGCGAGTCTACAGGCATTAGATCAGAGTCAAGTAGTTGGCCTTGCTAACCTCAAGAACCATCTCAAATCCTTTGTTGAAACCGACGAAAGCCTAGAGCCTGTCGTGTCCGCAATCCAATCCAAAATAATCCAATCTACAATATCCACGCTAGAACGACGGGTGGCTTAAAGGACTGTGCTTTTCGATACGCGTTAGTTTCGTGTTGTATTCAGGTCGGGAGGTCAATCGCAGATTTGGCCAATAATCCAATCGATTTTTAGCTTTTTTACGCCTCTTCCGTCCGGCATGCCTCTATATAGGCATATAGGCGAGGACCTCGTAGCGCAACGCTTTCTCGACACTAGTTGAAGTCTTTTTCAGCACATACCCTCCTTATGCATCTTATGCAAGGTGTAATCAAAACAACGCAGGCAGGACATACTTAACCCAGTGTCCCCGTGCGCTTGTATTGGATTATCGTGGATTGGATTATGGACACGACAGGCCCCTAGTACACGAAAGCGCTACATCAACCCATGTAACAAAAGCAGTCGACACCAGATATGCTCGACATCGTCTGTCAAACAAACGATGTGATGGAGTCCTCCATGAGGTTGGCTACAATGGCACAGCAGTATATTGTCCAGCTTGCTCTTTCTTGGTAAAAGACCCGGCCCTGTGCCACAGTCTCTACTCGGTGTCAGTGCTCCATTCTCGTTCGGTATGATGACTTCGTCTTGCGGCGCGGTCGAAAGTGCTCGGGGTATCATTCGGAGAACTGGCGGAACCGCAGACTGCATTCGATGAACAACAGCACCGCCGACCACTCGGTAATAAGTAAGCGCAAGCTCACGGTCTTGCGCCGCACAGAAAATCACTTACGGAACTCCGCTATCCACTTCACTCCCCATCTTCTTCAACATCGGTAAGCTCCGATATTTCTCCTCCGTGGTGGTTGTCTGTATGGTCACCGGAGGCATCTGCCACGTCTTCACGTTCCCTTCTCCACCTCATCTCCCGATTGTGCGGCGTCGAGTGATGAGGCAAGCGCGGCTAAGAATGCTGCTCATCGGGTAGCCTCAATTTCTGCTTCAAACAAACAATGAGACAAGGGCACAGTGATCGAGAGCCGGAAGGCTATAAACATGGAGGCTCTTTCTGGTTCCAGACCCGTTTACGCAAACGCGCACTCAATCACTTCCTCCAACTTGTTCAAACATTTCTTCTAGAATGACCGACCAACCTCAAGGCTATGTCAAATTCGCTTGTCTACACCGGAGGCTGGGTTGCCCTCAATGGTAAGTCAATGATGTTACCTGATATAACCGCAACATGGCATCGCAAGGACGAGACTGACCACAGGCCATTCGCATCGCAGGGTTTGGCAAAACGGAGCGGCTTGTGCCCACTGCATTGTATGTCATCAGAATCAAACATGACGAAACGCGGAGCGCTCGCTGAGTGATGGCTACACAGGCACAGGGACGAGATCCTGGAAGAGCGTCGAGCAAATGAGAGAAATGGTGCCGTTGGGCCGCGTTACGTCTTGCAGAGCCAATTCATAGTGGAAGACACATGTTGGCTGGTACGTTTCTTCTAAGATAGAAGGTACTTGTCTTGAGCTTGCCATGCTGCTCGTGCTCCAGGAACAGCAGCAGAAGAGAGACAAAATTCTGTAAACATACCAATAGCCTCAAGATTCTTCATCGATGTCCATTGAAGATCGCTCCAGCCTTAGAATTTCTCTTGTGCCGGTCTAATGGTAGCAAGTCAGGAATGCGTCTTATTTGGTTAAGATTGGTCCTTTGATGTGCTTACCGCATGTCCAGCTCATGAGTCCAGAGCGTTGGGTGCTGATTATGGAGGAACAAATACGTTTCACCACTAGACGCACAAGGTTTATCAGCAAGAGAAGAGAAGAAGGTATCACTCTGGGGCAGTAGCCGAGATCAGATCTAGTCTGACCTGCCGACCTCAGGGCTTGCCAGTCGACAAAGTGACGTTTCGCAGCCTTCAGTTCACTTACACGGCGTCTGCGGCTATGTTCTTTCCGGTCTGACATTCCTCAGATCCTGTGGCATCAACGATTCTGCCGTTGGCAATGGCATGCTACTCAGGTCAGCAACGAGACATCTAGAGTCTGCGCATCGATAGAGACTTACGACGACATGAACACCCTTGGGACTCATCTCTTTGCCAAGAGCTTGTGCCAACTGCCTAACGCTTCCTCGAGATGCGCCATAGCTACCGAATTCTGCATTGCACCGGAGCGCACCCTACTTCGAGTAAGTACCAGTGAATCTTCGAAGCTGGTGGTCATCACCTACTACAGTCCCCGTGAAGATTAGAGTACCCTTCTTCTCCCCACCATCGGCGAGCGCTTTCTCCCCGTGATCGGCGAAGAATCGTTTAATCGACTCCTGCGCGAAGACCATGGCGCCACCGACATACGTCTCCAATGGCTCCATGAAATTCTCGAACGTTTCCGTCAAGAATGGTTTCTTGGAGCTGTTCTTGATCGAGAAGATCGCGACCTTTAGCTTGAGGTCCTTGAAAGAGCTGTGACTTTTGATATCGGCAAAAGCCTTCCTCAAATTCTCGGGCTTGGTGTCTGTTGGGAACGCTTCAAGCACAGCGTCTGGGTTCTGTGACTTGAGAGATTTGACGAGATCGTTCAATGGCTCTGGTCTTCTCGCGAGAAGGGCAACTGCAAGATTGCCTTGACTAGGTGATGAAAGAACTCGAGCAATACCTTAATTCGATGGTCAGCCTGCTGGGCCACTTTGTCAGGACGTTGCATCGATCTACCTGCTCCAGTAGCTGGACCGGCTCCGATCAGAATTGCTAGACCTTTAGGTGCCATGGTGAAGGATCAAATACTTGGTAAAAGCGCATGTATGGAAGACATACAAATGTCTCTACCTAACACATGAGAAGTATGTCGATAGTGACGTAATGGCTGTACCCCGAACAGAAGGAGAGCCCTAAAGCTCCCTTAGCGGGGTATATGCTCACTCTATACCGTAAAACTGCAGTAGATATACGATTTAGTTATGTTAACCGTAGTCTCAAATAATAGCATTTTTGCAGATATCTATGGCTATGCTGTTTATAATGAGTTACGGTTACGGCCTCCGTGCCGTTTATACTAAGGCTACTAATAATTAGCCTCTATAGTAGAAGTGGGTCTCTATAGTAGGAGTAGGTCTCTGCGGTAGAGACATTATCTATAGCATAGGCATTATCTATAGCATAGGCAATTCTATAGCATAGGCATCATCTATAGCATAGGCATTATCTACAGCATAGGCAATTCTATAGCATAAGTAATTCTATAGTATAGGCATCTCTATAGCATAGGCATCTCTATAGCATAGGCATCTCTACAGTACATAGTATTATCTATAGCATAGGCATTTCTATAGCACATAGTATTATCTATAGTATAGGGTATTATGCGGGTAATTCAATGCATTCGATTATAGTACTACATACAGGCTACTTAGCCTACTATTCGCTTCCCTACCTACTATTCGCTTCCCTACCTACCATTCGCTTCCCTACCTACCATTCGTTTCCTACTATTCGCTTCCTACCTACTATTCGAGAACCTCTGGGAGGAAGCCGGGTAGATAGGTAGAAGCGGGTAGACTAGGTAGAAGCGGGTAGACTAGGTAGAAGCGGGTGGACTAGGTAGAAGCGGGTAGACTAGGTAGAAGCGGGTAGACTAGGTAGAAGCGGGTAGAAGCCTTAGGTTTCGTCGTTATCGTGTTAATTACTTTTACTAGCGTCGTTTACTAGAGATGTGCTTAATCGACTTAACTCGTGCTATCGCTATACTATCGCTATGCTATCGCTATGCTGTCGCTATACTGTCGCTATGCTATCGCTATACTATCGCTATACTATCGCTATGCTATCGTTGTCGCTACGCTATCGTTGTCGCTACGCTATCGTTGTCGCTACGCTATCGTTGTCGCTGCGCTATCGTTGTCGCTTCGCTATCGCTGTCGTTATCGCTATCGCTGTCGTTATCGCTATCGCTATAGCCTTCTAGTCCCCGAATTAAACCCTTAAACATCGTTGTCGTTTAAACCTTACCTCGCTACCTACCTACCTACCTACCTTTCACGCTACTAACTACGCTACTATAACGCTAGCGATAGTATAGGTATATTAGTACGTAGTAATTATCGCGCGACATCTAATTACGAGAGCGCGTTCTTATCTACTATAATAGGCGAACGTACGAAGCATTTGCAGCTCTACTTCCGTTCTAAGTAAAGATAGATGTTATAAGTTCTTCGGGTCTACTTAAATAGACCCGGTCCCTTCTTTAATAACGTACGTAGATTACTTAATCTTCTAAACCGAGCTAGGGTACTAAGTCGTATGTAGGCTTCGAGGGAGATGTTAGTTTCGAGGGAAATAACGTAGAGGGGCATCGGTACCCTATTTAACCCGATGGTCTAGTTAGCTATATAACTAAAAAACGTAGTTCGTCTAGTTTCTATAGGTAACGGCCATTATAAGCGTAGTAGTAAGGTATTATCGAGTTATCTAACCCTCTCTTAAAGGGTTATATAAGTCGAGGATCTCGTGTCCGTAAGACTAACTCCGGCTAGCTTAGCTCTATAGTTTTACTCTACTAATGTCCTTTAGTAATATTCTTCGAGTTCTCTTTTACTACCTATGTTCCTACCTATTCTACTTCTCTTTTTACGTAGTTATTACATCGGGCCGAGTGCTATGTGCTATGTGCTGTCGTATTAGCGTGTTAGCGTGTTAGCGTGTTAGCGTGTTAGCGTGTTAGCGTATTAGCGTATTAGCGTGTTAGCGTATTAGCGTGTTGTCGTGTTGTCGTATTGTCGTATTGTCGTGCTATCGTACTATCGTGCTGTCGTGCTATCGTGCTATCGTGCTATCGTGCTATCGTGCTATCGTGCTGTCGTGCTAAGTGCTGTCGTGCTAAGTGCTGTCGTGCTGTCGTGCTAAGTGCTGTCGTACTAAGTGCTATCGTGCTAAGTGCTGTCGTGCTGTCGTGCTAAGTGCTAAGTACTGTCGTGCTAGCGTACTAGCGTGCTGAGTGCTATGTGCTAAGTGCTGTGTACTAAGTGCTGTGTGCTAAGTGCTAGCGTGCTATGTACTAGAGTACTAAGAAGGAACGTGAGGTCTCTACCTTATAGAAATTATTAGCTAATTAGAGCTTTAAATCCGGTGGGCTTAGCGGTTACGGGGTAGCTAAATACTATCGATGCTATACCTTTAAAGGAACTATAGGTCCTAATCGACAAAGAGGGCACGATTACTACTCCTCATGTCGATAGTAGCCTTACGTTTTGTTATCTAAAGGCCCTATCTAGTAACTAGTACTATCTAGATCTTACTACTATTAATGCCGTTAATGCTAATAGTAACCTACTTATTAGTAAGCTTATACACGAACAGCTATAGCATCGGATCCTTACGATCCATCTAAGCGATAGTAGTAGTAATAAAGAGCGAGAGGCTACGAGCGGTACGGTACGTAAAGATCTAGTTAATACGGCTAATGTTATTGCCGCCACGGTATCGAATAAAGTCTCCTCGACGTAGTACTATGCGGCGCTAGGTCGGCTTATTATCGAAAGCAAAGCGCCTATACTAGTACATAGCATCGTTATTGTCTAGTATATAGTTAGTCCGGTTATAGTCGTACTAATAGGCCGCTTTAAGTGCGTCTTTAAAAGGCTGCTTTATAGCATCGTTACGAATAGGTAGAAGTAAGAAGTCCTTATAGTAGTACTATAGTAGGCGATCTCTAGTAGCAACGTTGCAGTAATCGTCGTCGCTAAGTATAGTATCCGTGCCGTCGAGGATCGAGCGATCGTCGCTATTAATGCCCTTCTTAGAGCGTAGAAGCACACTATCGAATAGCTAAGGGTTCTGTTCGAAGAGGGTACTAATCTAAGTAGATAGCTTAGGTTAATCGTGCTTATAGGCACCTTATAGTAGTAGTCGCATAGTTATTTTAAGACCCTACCGCTCGAGGAGGTCTTTCTTAGGCTTGTGCTAATTAGTGAGATAGATCTACTGCTTTATAGTCTTATGCTTAGCTTCGCTAGTAAGGACGTTAAGATTACTAGCTATTACATACTTAGTAATAGTATCTACATAGTACTAGCTAATGTAGACGTTTAGACGCTTTACTATGCCTCGATACTTAGTAGCGCCCTTCGTCTCCTTCGGTTACTAGTCTGTTGCTCTAGGTATCTAACTAAGTTGTGTACTAGTAATAGGAATACTATGGCTACGGCTACGTTGTCGTGTATACGGGTTCTTAATGTTCGAGAGGGTAGTACACTCTATTAGCTCCTAAAAAATACGCCGCATAGCGATCATCTTAGTTATGTAATCGATACGCTACTAGGAAGTAGTCTTCTTTAACATAAGGTAGACGTTCGAACGTGCTAGTGTAGCAAGGAAGCGAACGATAATAGCCGATACTAGCATATCTTCTAGAGGCATCTAAAGCTCTTAGGCTAGGCTTTTAGCAACCTAGCGCAGCATAGTACCTTATTATAAGGCTAGGCCTTTAACGGCATCCCGAAATAACTGCTCGATATAATTATCCTTTAACTAGAGACGAGCTAGGATTAGGGCTATAACTAACTAACGTACGTATTCGGAGAGGCTATATTATGTAAGATAGTATAGTAGGGATTATAGGCGGTTCTAGCTAGGCGGCATAGGGAACTTATAGATAGTCTTACTATACTCGAGCTACGCATTATTAGTAAGAATCTTAGTAATAAGCATACCGTGGAACATGCTAGTTATGCCTTTAAACTTAGAGTATATAGGGTCCGATAGACGTGTAAGGATAATGTCTAGAGCTAGAGATAATTATTAGAGTACTAGAGCATCGCCGAGCATACTATACTAGCGGCCGTATAATGCTCGTATAGTAGTTACTATCGAATTTATGTACTATCGGATACGCTTATTCTCGTAGTAGAAGCGAAGGTTAGTAATATTAAGATTTCCTCGGTCGTTAGCGTACGTAAAGTAGTATCGGCATAAGACGTTCGCTCCTAGACTAAGCATACTAGAGTTCTCTTGCTACTATAGCATATCGCTAATATAGGCTAATATAAAGGCGCATACTAAGGTCTTCTTACTACCGAGGGAAAGCTCTTATCCGGCATCCAACTCCTTAAGCCGCGGAGCTATAGCACTTACGACATCCTTAGTATTACTACTATAAGGACCTAACGTGAATAGTATAACGTTAGATGTTCGGTTCCGCTCTTACATCGTAAGGCCGGCCATAATTATATACTAACCTATTAACGAGCGATATATATTGCGATAAAGACCGAAGCCGTCGATGAATAATAGGAAGGGTAACGAAAGGACCTTAAAGCCGGAAGTAAGCGAATCGAACTTAAGGAGGTGCTAGCGACTATAGACTATAATCTCTAGCTCGCTACGGATTAGGTATGCTTAATAAATTGGGCGAGTAGTTCCATCATTTATAAGTAGACGGCGTATAACGTAATTAAAGTTATCTATTAGTAGAGGTGTAGGCAAAATTTTGCTGCTATATAGGTAGTACATGGCGATAATGCCTAGGTCGAACGGGCGGATGTCCTTTTCGAGAGTATAGTAGTATTAGCCTTCGATCTAGAATAGCTCATTACCTATAACATTATTAGTAAGATGCTAGCGTATATGCGGTAGTAAGGCATTAAATAGAAGAAGTAGCATAATTTATACTACTATCGAGCCTTTATCGCCTTTATAATTACCTTTAGGGTTGCGCTTTATAGGCTCACGATTGTCCGTCTATATAGCAGCGACACGCCTAGTATAAGCCTAAGTTATGTTATAGTTGTAGCTAGCATCCTAGTAGTAGAATCGGACAAAATCCGATAGGAATATTAGTCTATTAGGAACACCAAGAAACTAATTCTAGTTAATCGGAGGTACTAGCATTAGCGATTCTTCATTAGAATTATCGTCCGTTCGAGCTACCTTACGCGTGCGAGCCTTCTTCTTCGGCTTATGCCGTAGAGCTAGTCCTCGTATAGGACCTATAGCATAACCTACGTGAGGCGTGCCTTACTATTACTATTATAGGTATCTAGCAAAGTTACTAGAAGTCGTACGAATAGAGCCTACCTACGATCGAGACTAAGACAGCTTAATTAGCAGGTCGACGAGCTCTACTAAGCTAGTGTGCATGCTTCTTATAATATCGGAGGTAAGAACGCGGGTAAAGAGCTCTTATAGATCGAAGAAATATAGTGCCTCGGATGTCTTAAAGTCTTAAGATCCTAGTACGGTAGGTAGTATCTTCTACTTTTATAGGTAGATCTCCTAGAAGCGTAATAGAAGTAGTGGAAGCACTAACTTAAGGTGCAACTTAATAGTGTCGATCGACTTTAGAAGCTTTAAGAGCTTACTCTCCGGTACTAGCGTAGTAAAGATCTTAAATAGCGTAGCAAAGTCGGATCGTAAGATGCCTACCTCCTAGAGCTAGAGACTAAAGGACATTTCTAAGTCATTAATTACACTAGTCGTATAGCCCTTCTTCTAATCGAGAACTTGAGACTAGTCGATAGATGTAGTAGCTAGAATCGGCGGCGGCAATATTAGGCTACTCTACTATAATAGAGGTACTTAATCTTCGTCGGCTTCGACATATTCTTAACCGGGCACTATAGTAGCATCTTAGACTCGCATAGGCTCCTCATCGTCGGCTTACATCTAATACTCGGCTACCTTAATAACATCTTTAATAGTAGGTTAGTCGATGTCTTCCATAGCTTATAACGATGCGAGCTATAAGCTAAGTAGCTTAGTAGTTATACGTACTATTAGATTAGTAGCCTCCATTTATACTAATTCCTTATCTTCCGCGGACTTAATGCTTAGAAGAACATTATCTAGAGCTAGTAAGAAGTTCGAGTCTATAGGTGCGTCTTCATCTTAATCTCTAGCGCCTTCTTCTTCTTCATTATTATCTTCGCGAGGGCGCTTTATTCCTACTACTATTAGAGTAGGTATCGCTCTAAGACTAGGTGTCGCTCTAAGACTAGGTATCGCTCTAAGATCTCTAAGACTAGGTATTATAGGTATTATGCCTTAACTAGACGTCGAGGCTATAGCGCTACTCGAGGTTATAGGAGCTACAGCTATTAGCTAAGTATTAGGCTTGAAGTTCAACACGCCTAGCGGCAAGAATGAGAACCGCATTGTTCGCTAGCTGCTAGCTGCTAGCTGCTAGCTACTAGCTACTAGCTACTAGCTACTACAAATTACGATGTATTAAGCAATAAGTACGAAGTACGAAGTATAGAAAGTATTTTAAAGGTCGCGGGTATACTTAGTTACGGTTCGAGGTAGGCGGGTATTTACTACGGAAGGCACCTAGACGCGCTTTATATAACACGCTAAGCCTAACACGCGCTAGGCTTTATATGTATAAAGACAAGCCGCGTGAATTAAGCTACGTTCTTTATATAAGCTAACCTTGTCTTATCCTATAGATATAGTTATGTTCGTTACATATACTAGCCGCGCTAGCAAGGTCTCGGGGGTACTAGATGTCGATAGTATTTATATAGACCTATTCATCGCGGATATATAGTAGATCTATAAGTAGTAGTGGTTAGTAAGCAACAATAGCGTTTCATCTAGGTATTATAAGCTAAAATAATGCAGTAGTAGCTACACAGCGTAGCAGAGTAGAGCAAAGCAAAACAGCAAAATAGTAAAACTACTAGCGCTAACGCTTAACTAAGATCTTATATAGAAATATAGAAACATAAAATAATATAAGGCCTAAGCCTTTATAGGCGGGAGCTTCATTAGGCGCTTCTTAGCGCGCCTAGCGCCCTTAAGGTTCTTTCTCTATTATATAATTAGCATATCTATACGTGTATTAGGATGAGATATTTATACCTTACGACCCTTATCGCTAGTACCGGGTTTAGTCGGCATAACTACCGCGAAGTCGGAGCGCTCTACGCTATCGTAGTCTTCGTCGATGCTATATACTTATTAGCTAATACTCTTCCGCGAAGTAACAACGATTCGAAATAGATGGTAGATAACCGAGGGTAGATGACCGAGGGTAGATAACCGAGGGTAGATGAAGGTAGATCTTGCGATTAAGTAGCGACGGCGACGGGTCTTGTTAAAAGACAAGTTATAGGGCATGTAGATATAGCTAATCTATTAAAGATTAACTTACGGAAAGGAGTCGTATGCCTCTACGAGGTCCGTGTTAGCGTTAGCGTACTACTTGCCTATATACTATTAGCTATGTATTACAACTAATACGATCTAAGACATACTAAGCTTCTTATCTACACGAGTAGCCGTAGCTACTTCCGAGCATAAAGCACGGTACTACCCTACACATAATTAGTATACATCTACTAATCCTTCGATGCGGAGCTTCGGAGGTGTCGGATTAGATAGATAGATAGATGGGTAAATAGATGTCTAGGGAAAGAATTAGGTATAAAGCTTATAATAGATGATGCCTCGCGAGTTAAAGTAGACTTATAGGTTAGCTATGTTGAATAACATACACTAGTAGAAAGCTTTGCCCTAAGGGCCGGACTTATCGACATCTAGGCGACCTTTTATGTACTTAAAGCTATATATAACTATTAGCATCGTTCATCGATTAATATATCTATATAAAAGGAAATAGGAAATAAGATATTAGCATTATAATTAAAACTTACATAACGAAGAACTCGTCTTCGCTAAAGCGCTCGTCGAAGTAATCGAGCGTCTCTTCGACGCCTATGTCTATAAGGGACGGATCCTCCTCTATAAGCTTCTCGACATATTTCTATATACATGTTAGCTATACCTATACTATAGATCATCGTAATAAGTAAAAGGTGTTATGCTTAAACTCGCTTATGCTTAAACCTAGGGTAAATGCTAGAGGCTAAAGGCTAGAGGCCGAAGGAAGGCTAAAGGAAGGCCGAAGGAAGGCTAAAAGCTAGGCTATAAGCTAGGCTCGAAGGCTAGAAGCTAAAGGCTAGAAGCTAGGCTACAAGCTAGGCTGCAAGCTAGGCTCGAAGGCTACTAAAGGCTAGAAGCTGGGCTACAAGCTAGGCTCGAAGGCTAGAAGCTAAAGGCTAGAAGCTAAAGGCTGGAAGCTAAAGGCTAGAAGCTGAAGGCTAGAGGCTAAAGGCTAGAAGCTAAAGGCTAGAAGCTAGAAGCTAGGCTAGAAGACTAGAAGCTAAATGTTATAGAACCGTGAGATTCGGTAATGCACTAAAGGTTAGTAGGCTTCGGAACTATGAGGTTCGAAGCATAGATCCAGATAGATTAAAAGTCCTTCTAGATGGTAAAAAGATAGCTTAACTCATGACTTTAAGCATGAGTCGAGTTTGAGCATAAGTCGAGTTTAAGCATGAGTCGAGTTTAAGCATAAGTCGAGTTTAAGCAAAAAGATGTGAACAGGTAAGGCTAAAGGGGATGGAAAACTTACACGACAATGTCTAATAGTGTCTAACTTCAAGGTGCGGGTATTAAGGGCTTTGCTCCGCGCCTATGTATATAGCAATTTATTCTCCTCGAAGACATTCTATTGCGGCAGGTGTACGCCGCCTCTAGTAGATAGACATAGAGGTAGCGTTTATAGATAGACATAAATTACATACACTTATATATTAGCTCTTATTTAGTCTAGACGTACTAACTAGTAGTACTATAGGTTCGACCTTCTTCTCGATTAAAATAAGCGATCGATACGCTTTAGACGACCGAGATCTACCCCTCCTACCTATCTACCCGGTTCTACCTAAGGCACCCGGTTCTACCTAACTCCGCCCGGCCTACCCGGGCCCTAGTAAAAGAGCTCGCAACGAAATAAGGCCCTCTAAGAAGAAACTTCCGCATAGATATAACGGTAAAAGCTACTTAGTAGTACTACCCTAGTACCCTATACTACTATATAGCCTCTCGTACCTCGCGAGTACTTTCCCTTTTAGGCGATCGGGTCTATCCGATACCGACCTTACCTCCTACCCGCATTAGTACGCTCCTAGCTTCCCTTAGAGATTAGGACCTAAAGACGGAAACGGCTAACCGTAAAGGTACTCTTTACCCCCGACTAGCCCTAACGTTAACTTCTATACGTTACGTTACGGGTCCGGCCTTACGAGAGGCGGACGATCGTTTACCGTAGCGACGATCCCGGAACTCGACCTATATACCCTTAATTTAGTCTATAGCTTCGCCGAGTTCCTAAAGAACCCGTAGTACCTAAAGTCTATATACTATAAGCGACGGGAGTAACTAACCCGCTTAGTCCGAGTTATCGTTACGTAATTCCCTCCTCTAGCTAAGTACGAGCCCGCGGTAAATAGCTAGGTACGCGGTATAAGTACGTTAGAATTCCCCCTAGAGTAGGTAGTTAATAAGTCGGCTATAATAGCTATAGTAAGAATAGTCCTATTACATAATAAGGACTTCCTACCGGTAGAGGAATAGATCCCGATACTATAAGCGTTACTAGTTGCCGCAACTATACTAGCCCTAGAGGAACAAATCCTAACCTTATAAGCCTTACTACCTATTAGAGTAGTACTAGCTCCGGAGGAATAAACTCCTATCCCACGAGCGTCGCTAGCTATAGAGGAATAGGCCTACGTTCCGCTAGCGTTACTAACTGTCCCGATCCCGCTAATACTAGAGGACCGGCCTACGGAATTAGCGGAGACATAGCGCTAGACTATCTAGCTAGCTAGCTTAACGCCTCCTAGGGTAGATACACCGCTCTATCCCTTCCCGGAGCATAATCCTCTCCCGGATTAGACTTGATGTACGTTGCCCTACGTTGCCCTGCATCGTTCATCCATGAACGATGCAGCCTTAGGCCACGATCACGTGCACGTGTACGAGCGTTCTTAGCATATCTTCTTCTATAGAACCATAGATCTACAATCCAGTGTTCTTACATTCAGTGGTTATGAGCCCCCCGGGCTTCTAAGTACCTCCGTCTATTATTTAATGATACACTTACGGTAATATATAGCCCTATTAGTCGACACCGCAGCATTGCCGCCGTCGACCTAAATTGCTACATACGCCGTTTGCTATTCCGCCCGGTCTTATGTCTACTATAGACAACGATCGCAGGTTCTAGGAGAATATCTAGCGGAAGAGAAGAAACTAAGTGTTAACATGACAACACAATCTATCTACTCGTACACTAGCTCTCTACCGAACTTAGGCTTTAAGCTTAAAGGTAAGGTCAACTATGAGACCTTCGTAGATAGTGCCGAATATGTACTCCGCGGCATTAGCCTATTTAAATACGTCGATAGTACCCGCACGGCACCCGTACGAGAAAACAACGAGACTGTTACCGCCTTTAAAACTCGAGAAGACGAGTTCGACGCGAAATCCTCCTAAGTACGTACCTTCTTATACACTAATTACGTCTCTTATATTTAGATAACACTAGTAGGCCTTAAGAGCGGGAAGGAAGTATAGGACAGACTTAAATTAGACTACGAGCCTAGCGGTCTAGCTACAGAATATGCTAGATACGTTAACTAGTAGAGTCTACGTTACGACGGTAATGGTAAGAAGTTAGAAACGTTCTGTAATAAGTATCGCTCTAAGACCTAACAATTGTCTAAAGGTGACCTTAAAATATCTAATAAACAGGGTATCTACTAGTTCCTTATTTGCCTTAGTGCGGCACCTAACTTGACTTAATTCACGGCCGCTAAACGCGACTTATTAAGAGACTTAGAGAGATTAAAAACCCTTATACTTAATAGCCTTATATCGGACGTTATAGACGAAAACACGGCAAAGGATAACGAAGCTACTTATGCGGCTAATTTCGCTAAAGCTAATAGCCAACCTAGTCGTCGAAACAAAGACACCGATAAGAAAGGTAATAATAGTAGCGGCAAGAAGTACGCGAATTACCTAAAGTCGACTAATCACACTACGGAAGAATGTCGAAACGGTAAGAAGAAAGACGATAAGTCATCCTCCGACGACTAGTAGAAAGGTGGTTAAAGAGGGAATGCTAACTTGACATTCAACACTCGATCTAACAACGTCGACGATA
Source organism: Pseudocercospora eumusae (assembly GCA_001578235.1). Lineage (NCBI taxonomy): Eukaryota > Fungi > Ascomycota > Dothideomycetes > Mycosphaerellales > Mycosphaerellaceae > Pseudocercospora > Pseudocercospora eumusae. The sequence continues at coordinate 10,552 of LFZN01000029.1, read as the reverse complement.
GTAACGATAATTATTAGGCGCATTATGCATCTATATAGCAGATAATAATGTCTCCCTTTAGTCACCGCTCCTTTATAACGATTAGCGACTTTAACCTACCCGATATCGACATGTTATAGGACATCATATTGAACTAAGAGACGAGAACTAACCTCTATCGCGCACAAAGCCAATTAGATTAGATCGTTAACTCTAGTATAACAACCCACATAACCAACGATGCCTTAAGAATAGTTAAGGGCATTAACTGCTCCCTAGGCATCTAAATAGGCAAGGGTCGTCTTATAGGCTAGCTATATAGTATAATGTTACTTAAGGTAGTTAATAACTTTGGCATCGAGGAGATAAGACTTATAGGCGCGTTATACGTACTAGGACTTGCCGCTAACCTTATATCTACTAAGATGCTTAGAAGTAAGGGCTACTACTATCGCAACGATAAGAGCTAGTTCTTCGAATACCGCGGTAACGAGTAAGTACTAGTAGTATACATCGACGCTGTGAATAGTCTTCTACTATTACGAGTAACAGATACTCTACGTACTATAAACATAGCTAAGCGTAACCTTCTATCTCGTCTATAAGTCGACATTATTCGTTAACTAGCTAAGCATTAGCATTAACAACTAAGGTAGCCGCACAAAGTAGATGCTCCGGCGGCACTAACTCTTCTACCTAACCGTCACCGCTAAGTAGTAGTACTTAACTCTTCGACGTTATCTATAAAGCTACGCGCAACGAGAGACGTTATGTACCGTAAATTTAGATATCTATACCCCCGTATGATCGACTAGCTTATTAAAATAGGACAGATTAAACTTATCGGTAGTAGGAAAGAATTCTACGATTGCATAGCGTGCCGAAAGGCCCTTATAAAGAAAGTATTTAGTAGACTCGTGAAAAAGAGACCCCGTTACATATATATAAAGGTACATGTCGATGTTGTCTCTATCTCTAACCGAGGGCTTAAGGGTGAGTACTACTATACCCTATTTACTAACGCGACGTCAACGTATAGACACCTCTATATAGCTGCACGGAAGAATGTAGCTACTAAGCACATAAAGACTTACCGCGCATACGTCTTTAGCTAAACGTAAATCCGCATTCCAATCTATGTAATCGATAGCGGACTAGAATACGGAGGTAATGCTCTTACTAACCTTGCTAATCTAGAAGGCTTCCGCCTCTACATAACAGTACCCTATTCCTCTAAATAAAATGGTCGAGCCGAGGTTAGTAATTATATAGTAAATACGAAGACTCGTAAAATTATGATCCATACTAACCTACTAAAGTCGCTATAGCTAGAAATCGCGTAGACCTTAGTCCAACTCATTAACATTACTCTAAGTTAAGTCCTCGGAAATGCCTCACTATACGAAGTAGTCGCTCGAGAACTAGGAGTATTAAATCCACTGCTAGACTACACCTACCTTAGAGCGATCGGTTGTAGATGCGTTGTACTAGACTATAACGTGCTACGAGGAGCAAAATTTAACTCTAAAGGCATTAATGGATAGCTTATCGGATATAAAGGTCTAACTATATTTAGAGTCTACGTTAAGGCGTAAAAGACTATGAAGATTATACGCTCTAAGGACGTACAGTTCATTAAAGAAGATGGTCCAATCTTAATGCTAATAGATAGTAAATATGATAATACTTAATACGACGAGGAACACATGCTTAATTTCGAAGACATCTTTCTATGCACACTAAACCTAATTACTATAATAACGACACCTACTAGGTCCGGGGGTGTAACTATTAAAGACACAGAAGCACTTGTAGGACCTAGGGGTACAGGTGAGGGCGGTAGTGCTACAAGGAATAAGCAACTACGCCGTCGCTTAATAGCATAGCGCCAAGCCTTAAAGGCTATAGCATCGGTGGCTTTAGCACCTGCGGCGGCAACATCGGTAGCCTCAAGGGACTAGCAACGCATCCCCTTCACAATGCCGAGCAGGGTAGAGGTCGTAGAACCTAAGCCATACGTTGAAACGAATAAGGAGGAGCCGGCACCTAAACTACTATAGGAGGTATTAGACGCAAGCGAGCATAGTAAGCTTACTAACTTACTGCCTAATACGTAACCACTAATATAACGGTTACTTACGCTAATACCCGAAGAAGACGAATAAGAGAACTTTACGCCTCTAGGCTATCCGACATCCATGTCTAACGACTCGGCATCTAGGGCCGGCTCTACTACAACATTACCGTCATAGTTAAGAGAGTCCTAACAAAGACGTCTATTATGGCTACAATAGTAGTTAGAAGTAACTCCGAGGACGCGAACTACGCTAATACTTCTACCGGAAGTAACGCGTAGACTACTACCACAATTCGATAATAGACCGATCGCTCCGCTACGCTTTGGACCTTAATAGTAAGCTTAATAGCAAGCATCTCTACCTAAGGAAGTACCTCTACCTAAGGAAGTACCTCCGCTATAGTAAGAAGGTTAACGATAGCGTGCTCGGCGGCGAACGAAGTAAGAGATATATAGTATAGAACTAATAAGGCAACAGCCGCCTCGTAGAGCGCATAGAAGGCCTCGTAATGAATAGGTAGGGTATTATGAAACTAAGCACCTCGACTTCGATCTAAACCGCACATAGAGGCGTATACTCTATTACTCATTGTCTAAAGAAGAACGAAAAGAGTTAAAAGATCTACTACACGCGATACTCAAGGCATTCGTTTCTACGGTCGAAGATCCTAACACGTTAGCACATAACATCCGCATACTAAAGAGCGCTAAAGACGCAAAAACTACGCCCGAATAGGCATACTAGTAGAAGGCAATAGAAGCCGAGAAGAAAGCACTTAACGCTAATAAGACATGGCTCCTTATTAATAAGGCTAACCTTCTAGCCGGCGCTAATGTCCTTAAGGGACGTTAGGTGTTTACTATTAAACTAGACGCTAATGGCCGTATCTATCGCTTCAAAGCTAGATAGGTAGTTAAAGGCTTTACTTAGATCCATGGCGTCGACTATAACGAGACCTATTCTCCGGTAGTAAAATCATTAACGCTCCGAGTACTATTCAGCATAATTGCATACTATAACCTAGAGTGCAAATAGTACGACATCATCATAGCTTTCCTTAACGCTCTAATCGACGATCGGAAAATCTACGTCGAAATGCTACACGGCTTCGAAAACAAGGATAATCCACAAGTTTGTCTACTACTTCGTGCCCTATACGGGCTTAAGTAGTTACTACTATTGTGGTACGAAGAGCTAAAGAAGTTTCTAATTTACCTAAAGTTCATACCTATATAAAGTAACATGTGTGTATTTAAGTACGCATCCGGATCGCTTATCTGTATATACGTCGATAATATGCTCATTATCGCATATAGCCTCGAGGCCCTAGAGGCAATCGCTACCCTATTTAAAGACAAGTAGTCTCTACGAGAGCTTAGTAACCTTTACTACTTCCTTAGCATGCGCATTATCCGTAACAGAGAGAAGAAGACTATCTATATAGTATAAGATAGATACCTCTCTAAGCTCGGACATAAGTATAACCTACTTCTAGGCACATTTAAAGTACTAGCATTACTAATAGATCCCCGCAATAAGCTCCGTAAGGCGCTAGATAGTTATGTTACCGAAAAGGCTCTAAAAGAGAACTATTAAGTACTAGTCGGAGAAGTCCTCTAGCCGGTAATGGTCACTCGCGCTAAATGCATATACGAGACCGGCATCGGATTAAGGTATCTCGCGAACCCGACTATAGAATACTATGCAGCAGTGTTCCGTATTCTAAGGTATCTGCTTAGCTATTAGAATCGTGGCCTCCTATTTAATGGAAAACAACCCCTAGATATTCGTGGCTACGTAGATGCCGCTTAGGCTAACGACTTAGATACGCGGCGCTCGATAGGAGGGTATTACTTCACCCTAGCAAACAGCCTCATTACATAGAAGAGTAGAAGACAACTACTAGTTACCTTATCTTCTATAGAAGCAGAATACGTGCAGCTCTCCCTAGCATTAAAAGAAGGAATCGCACTTAGCAACCTAATTACTAAGCTAGATGTCTTTAGGGGTAAACAAGTATTTCTAGTTACAATCTACGAGGATAATATACCTGCGATCGACATTACTAAGCGCGCTATAGGAATTGACGGTCGCATACGGCATATCGACACACGCTTCTACTTTATTCGTGAAAAGATCTAGGAAGGTAAGATCGTAGTAGAATGGATTAGCACTAATTAGCAAAAGGCAGACGGCCTTACTAAGGCACTCGACCGGTATAAACATGAGACATTCGTTTAACAATTAAACCTTCTCGACTGTTCTACTACTATTAAAGCAGCGTAATAATACGATGTAGAACATTAATACTGTTTCTCGGCCTCTTATTAGCTAACGCTAGAAACATCGTTAATCGCACGCCTTTACCCGCTAATTATGCGATTACGCAAGTAATAAAACTACAGCGCACATCTCATCATGGCGTGCTATAGAGCGATGGCCCCTTATATAAACAATACGCATTGCTATTACCGCTACTTGCCAACACTCCTTACTTACGAACACTCGTTTAGGGGGTAACTTAATGTACGTTGCCCTACGTTGCCCTGCATCGTTCATCCATAAACGATGCAGCCTTAGGCCACGATCACGTGCACGTGCACGAGCGTTCTTAGCATATCTTCTTCTATAGAACCATAGATCTACAATCCAGTGTTCTTACATTCAGTATTAGCGGGAGTAAGGATAGACAGTTTAGCTAACTAGCCTATAGAAGCTAAGCCTATCGGAACCTTTACGAAGAGGTTCATCGCTACCTCCCCTACCGGAATCTCTATAGTAGACGCCTTCTTAGTTAGAAGTACGGCGTACTAAGTTAACCTACTAAGGCATCGCTCGGTTAAATCTTCGCCTAGCGACACCGGTAACGCCTCCTCGGCAATAGTAGATACTACTATAAGCACCTATCCGGAGATAATATACTAATCTTTAGCTATAGTAGCTTCGTAGTACGCGTACGTAGTAGTTAAGGAAGCGATATAATAAGGCCCTAACCTAGTACCTCTACGGCGTTAAGTAGGTAGAAACATAGGTAATAGAATCGGCTATAGAGAGCGAGGAAGCCCCTCGTAGCGTGTCCGAAATGCTCGGTATAGAGGTACGTCGCCTAGTAACTAATCGTCGAAATAATCGACTACTAGTTTAATAAGTATAGAATAAGCGTATAGAAGCCCCGGTAAATAGATAGTAGGAAGAGATACCTATAGTAGGCTAATATACCTTACTAACACCTTCTAGTAGTAACTAGCCTAATTTAGCCGAGGAGCTAGCCTAGCTATAATAGAATCTCGCTAACGATATAAGAGAGGTACTCTATAATTAAGCGGTAGTATACTTAGAGTAGTTAGAAGCCCTAAGGGCGGAGATAGACGATCTCTACTAAAGTATCCCGTCGTTACGACCTACTAGTCGTTATCTAAACCTAGACGCTACGGTAGACGTAGCCTTAGACGTAGGTAAGGCGGAGAGACTCGTACGTATAGGCCTAGTAGAGGTACCTTAACCTCGTCCCCGCCGACCTCGCTCCTAGGCGTCTAGGCCTTATAGGGTCCCGGCATTTCCGAGAGGCGACGATAAAGCCGACGCTAGTAAATACGAGATCGTCGAGAAGGCTACTAACGATCGCCGCCTTACTCGTAGAAATCGCGAGAGGAACGATCGTACTAGAGAACATCGACGAGGAAGACGGTCCCCCTCCTAGTCTAGCGAGTTATCCGGATCGGACGACTCTCGTAGCCCTTATAGTAGAAGACGTCGTAGCTACGATCGTAATCTATATTATAGATATAGATATAGCCCTAGCCGCTTACCTCGTAATAGTCTATACCGTATAGATAGGTAAGAGCGCTTCGACCCGTCCGATATAGGCTTCTTCCCTTTAGTAATAGACGTAGAATTATAAGGATAGGACGTTTTTACTTAAGGTAATAAAATAGTATACCGGTTAGTATAAATATTCTTAGATGCGGCTAGGGACTATACGATAGTAAATAACGTAGTAACGATACGTACCTAGCTAGCTAAATATTTACGAGGTATAGCTTAAACTTAGTTTATCTCGGAGCTTACTAATAACGACCGCCGTACGATCCGTAGCGGCTATAGGATAGATCGTTAGGAAAAGGCCCTACGAGATAAGTTTAGTATATCGATCGTAGAGGCCTAGGAGAAGCTTAACGATAAAGCTTTTACTCCGGAGGACGTATAGGCTAAACGCTCTCTATAAGACTTTATAATAAACTACGTACGATACGCTAGAGAAGTAGGACTAGATCTCGATTAGTATAGGCTAGGCCCTCTACTTATATAGGCTTAGCTACGCCTCGCTCTAGAATTCTAGAGGGACGTTTCTAAGCTATCGGACCGGACTACGATCGACTCGTTTACGAGACGAGTATAAGCGAAGTACGAAGCTTAGTATAGGGAATACCCTAAGCGTCGTAAGTATAGCGACCGTAGTAGCCGTAACGAGTATAGCGACCGTAGTAGCCGTAACGACTATACTAAGCGCCGTAAGTATAACGACCGTAGCGACCGTAACGACCGAGGCCGAGTCGGAACCTAGAATCGCGACTATAATAGTTATACCTATAGATTATACGACCGCTAGGGGCGATACGGTAAGTAGGAGTACGGGGATACTAATAAATATAAGTAGAATATAACGCTACCCTTCCGAAGCGTAGATTAGTATCGCTAGAAGAACGACCGTCCGCTAAGAAAGCCCGATTCTCGCCGCGAGAATAATAGGCCTATTAAGATAGAAGGTAAGAGCACGCTAATAGACCGTATAAACGATAACCGTAGTAGACGCGACTACGATAACCGCGGTAAGACGGCCGATCGCGGTAGAGTAGACGACCGTACTAGAGTAGCTAGACGTAGAGAGCGCGATACTCCTCGTAATTTCTACGTCTCCCGTAGCCGTATACGATTAAACGAGCGATACGTATCGCTATCCCCTCCCCGTAGTATAAGTATAGTAAGCCGCTTATTAAATGCCTCTTCGGTATACGCGCATTTTAACGATTAGTTCCGCACGGTAGAAGAGGATATAGTCGACGATAATATCCCGATAGCGTACTTCGGCGATATTAACGCGTTCGAGCTATATTCCCCTACAACGATCTAAATAAAGTATAACTACTACGCGTAGCATTTCTAAAGTAATAATTAGTTATAGGAGCATAAACGCCGTTCTTATCCTAAGTAGCCTTAGCGGAGCTACGAGCATTCTAAGCTAAGGAGCCTAGCCGATATCCGTATTATCGAATCTACTACTATACCTAAAATTAAAGGTAGATACGCCTTTCGAGGCTATTATTACCTACGCGCGGTAGTCCGGTTAGAACTAACCGGAAAAGAATATACGGTATGCTTAGATACTAGAGCTACGATCTTACTTATCGATAACGAGTTCCTTCGCGACGCTCGCCTAGATATCGAACGTAAGATACGTACGACTCCGTTATATGTTAAAGGCCTAAGTAACGCGTAGCCTTCGGTAGAATATGTCGAGCTAGACCTCTAGCTACTAGCGGTATAGAAAGGCTAGCGTATCCTCGCTTATATAAAGTACGAGGTATATATTATATAGAAGCTCGGTACGAGAATGCTAGTAGCTATAGATATTATCGGCCTAGAGGG